>JAENHJ010000016.1:5637500-6237500 GCA_025330945.1 Mucuna pruriens | reverse complement strand
TCAGGCTGTGCAGTGATGGCAGCATTACTAATACCGAACCACCCCACCAACACATTCAATTAAGTTTAGCCAACCTTTTCTTCTCTCTCAATCTATTTCCATTTTTCATTTCAATTAAAACAAAAAGCCGAAATTCTTGACAATATATATTTTTTTCCAAATAAGTATTATGTATAAGCTGAGCCTAGCTTGGGAAATCTCAAGTTGACAAATTATCAAACGAAAGCAATCATAGCGCGCCACGTGGCTAGTCAACCTTTATGTCTTCGACACCCTCCGCTTAATCCAACGGCGAGCGTGGCACGCTTTCCAAGATCTTAAAAAAATTCCTTTAAAAATAAGTTTTCCCCCGTGTTGACTTTTCGATTCTTAACCAGAATTTATGACCCTCATTTAAATTTCACCCTCCCTTTTCTCCCAAAACAAAACAAACAAACACGACAACGCTCTCAACATCAGAATCATTCATCGCTCCATCCGTGACCCTCCCACGCGAATCTCATCCACTTGTCTCCGAGCGTACACACCACGCTCCATACAAAACGTGACCGAACTTTGAACGAGATATCAAAAACCGGACATAAACCTTTGAGTTTTACTTTATCTTCAACATAGTCAACGCCCCACTCCAAAAAATCCCCCCATTTTTAATTTCTCATAAATAATTATATCGAGTAAAAAAGCAAGTGCGTTTTCTTATTTTCCAAAAAAAAAAAAACTTTATTCCAAAAGTCAACGCCCTCTCTCTCTCTAACTCTCTTCTTCTCATCGCAACTTCAACTTCAACTTCTCTTTCTCCACATATCTGGTTCTCTCTCTCTTTTTTCTCTTATGCTCTCTCCAGTTCCTCACCTTCTCCACCAAGCAGTCATGAATAACGTGTTATAGCAATAGCAATAGAAAGTTATAAGGAGAAAGAGAAACCTTAAAGCACAGCCATATTTTTTTCTTTTTTTTTTGGTGGTTTTTGTGTTCCGATGGGAAACGGCATAGGGAAGTTAACGGTGTGCTTCACCGGAAACAACGGCGGTGGACGGCGGAAGCAGGACATATCTATTTTAATAACGGAGCCGCTGGACGAGGGCCTGGGCCACTCTTTCTGCTATGTTCGACCCGACCCGACCCGGATTTCGTCGTCGAAGGTCCACTCTGAGGAAACGACGACGTTTAGAACAATCTCGGGCGCGTCGGTGAGCGCAAACACGTCGACGCCGCTCTCGACGGCGTTCGTGGACCTTTACTCGTACGGGTGCATCGACCGAGCGGCGGCGTTCGAGAGTTCCACCTCGTTCGCGTCGCTCCCTCTGCAGCCGATTCCGCGGAACCTCGTGAACTCGGGCCCGTTCTCGGGGAACCTGGGCGGGGGGTTTCCGAGCTCGGGCCCGCTCGAGAGGGGCTTCATGTCGGGCCCAATCGAGCGCGGGTTCATGTCCGGGCCCATCGACCGCGGCTTGTTTTCGGGTCCGATGGAGAGAGACGGAAGCGGAAACGGAAACGGATCGGATCAGTTCCAGAGAAGCTTCTCGCATGGAGGTTTGGGTTTGGGTTTGGGTTTGGGTTTGGGGTTGAGAGTGAGGACGCGGAAGGGTCGGTGGATTCGCGTTCTTCAGAGGGCGATTTCGAAGACTCTGTCTCGGGGGCAGAGCTCGATCGTGGCTCCGATCAAGGGCGTGGTGGTGAAGGAGCCGGAGTGGATGGTGGCGGCGGCGGAGAAGCACCACGAGAATCTGAGCGTCAATTTGAGCAGCGAAGGGAGTTTGGAGGACGATGATTCCATGGAGAGTCAGAATCTTCAATGGGCGCAGGGGAAGGCAGGGGAAGACCGCGTCCACGTTGTCGTGTCCGAGGAACACGGTTGGGTTTTCGTGGGGATCTATGATGGTTTCAATGGACCCGATGCACCTGATTACCTCCTCTCTAATCTCTACACCGCGGTCCACAAGGAGCTTAAAGGGTTGTTGTGGGATGACGCGTCTGCTGCGCCGGACAATTCCATGCCGTTTGGTGATGTTAATGTTGTTACTGATGTAGATGCTTGTTCTCACTGTGTTGAGCAAGAGAATAATAATAATTATAATAATAATAATAATAATAATAATAAGACTAAGAAGGTTAGGAATTCAAGGAATAAGTTCAAAGGTGCTGCAAAGAAATGGGAGGAGAATCAACAGAGGTGGAAGTGTGAGTGGGATAGGGAAAGGTTAGAGCTTGATCGGAGATTGAAGGAGCAACTAAGTTTAAGTCGATCTGGGTCTGGTGGAGCAAGTTGTATTAATCATTCCGATGTTTTGGAAGCTCTCTCTCGTGCTCTGAGGAAGACTGAAGAGTCTTATCTGGATGTCGCGGATAAGATGGTCATGGAGAATCCTGAACTTGCTTTGATGGGTTCGTGTGTTCTTGTGATGTTGATGAAGGGGGAGGATGTTTATGTGTTGAATGTAGGGGATAGTCGAGCTGTACTGGCTCAGAAGGCTGAGCCTGATTACTGGCTTGGCAAGATCAGGCAAGACTTGGAGAGGATCAATGAGGAGACAATGAATGATCTTGAATCATGGGATGTTGATACCTCCAACTTGGTTCCGAGCTTGACTGCTATTCAGCTTACCAAGGATCATAGTACTAGTGTTGAAGAAGTGAGTTGTTTGTTTGTCTCCTTTTTATTACTGTTTCTAGTAGCCTTAGTGTTTTTGGTGCATGTCTTGATTGAGAAATGTCTGGTTTCTATTTCAGGAAATTCAAAGAATTAAAAAAGAGCACCCGGATGATCCTTGTGCTGTCGTAAATGAACGTGTTAAGGGTTCTCTCAAGGTTACACGAGCATTTGGTGCCGGATTTCTCAAACAGGTTCGTATCTATTTTTACAGATATATCCAAATTTATCCATTCTACTTTACCTGTCTTTAACATGAATGGCAAGGGATTCAACCAAGTATGGACAATTGAATGGTTTACATTTGCTATAACAGGATGTACTCTCTTCCACGTTTCTTTTTGTTATCCCAAATAAGGTTCCTTAAATTATATATCCAATAACTAGCCTAATCCTTGGAATATGGATCTAGTATCAGCTGTGACACTGAAGTTAGGTTTTATTCTTGTAGAGTGCAAAAATTAATCACACATTAGTAACTTATTTCCTCTAAACAGAAATTGGAATTTTGAATTATGAATTATCGGTGCATCTTTAGAAATCTTAGCAGCATTTTCTTAACTGTAAATGGACACTATTTTGCAATTTCTTATTTGTGGTGGTTATCTTTTGCAGCCTAAGTGGAACAATGCACTTCTGGAGATGTTTAGAATAGACTATGTAGGAAACTCTCCTTACATAAGCTGCCTACCATATCTAAAACACCACAGATTAGGTCCAAAGGACAAGTTTTTGATTCTATGCTCCGATGGGCTCTATCAGTACTTGTCAAACGAAGAAGCAGTGGCTGAAGTAGAGCTTTTCATCACATTGCAACCTGAGGGAGACCCGGCTCAGCATTTGGTCGAAGAAGTGTTGTTTCGCGCTGCAAAGAAAGCTGGTACTCATAAATGATAATAACAACCAACATTTTCATTTAAATAATCTCACAATTGCATTTTACAAACTGATGGGTCATTGGGGTGTCTTTTTACTAATGCATTTGTCATGTTACTCTTCAGGTTTGGACTTTCACGAGTTGCTCGAAATTCCACAGGGTGATAGGCGCCGTTACCATGATGATGTTTCCATCATTGTTATTTCTTTGGAGGGAAGGATATGGAGATCATGTGTATAAATAAGTATACTGAAAACCATATATATATATGAAAGGAAGAGGATATGAGAGTGCCCAAGAGTGAGGCATCCTTTTTGCTGTTTTCCCCTCCCTATTCACCTTTTGTAAAATACCAACTAAGCTCTGGGAGTGCTTAGTTGTGCAATTAAGTGGGTGGTGAGTGAGGATTGTAAAGTTGTAAAAGCTGGATTTTGTTGATTATAACTCACATAAAATTGTAATTTTTGTAATAAAAATCATTCCTTATAAAAAATCTTTTGGTCGTGCAGAAAAGCACTAGCACCCTCCATCACTTTGTGCAACTCTGGTTGGCAAATGGCAGGACTAGTCATCTGTGCATCAGCATCTTTATTCATTCAAAATAAAATAAAAAAAATATATGTAACATATTCCAAAATGCTTACAATATGGCTCTAGGTTGAATTTGATGTGGATCAAGCACTATTTGCAATATGACATTCTTTATGTGTTGCGCTATTCCTTCAGCGAAATGGTCTTCTTCTTTCTCCCCCTCTTACGTGTGTCCAATTTAAACCAGATGATTATGTTCTCTTGTTTCCAATTTCTAATAAGACACGAACATGTGGTGGAATTTCGTATCAGGCACGCATTCATCACAATCAACTTTGAATTTTAGATTTTGACCTTAATTGCTTTCATGGGTTGAGCGTTGACGACACTTAAAGGGTTCAGTGTACAATGAACTGAAATTGAAACTAAATAATGTCATCCAATTTAAGCATCAGTCTATTTTATACAATTCCCACCATAATAATATTTCTTTGACCAAAAACAGCGTCTCGTCGTCCCTGCAATCACATAATGAAAAAATGGTTATATATATGAATATTTTTTGATAATGTTCATTTTTATTCTCTAAAAAATAATTTGACCTTTTTTGTCCTTATTTACTATATAAAAAAATAAGGATAATATAAAGCACATCTTTTATAAATAAAAAATAAAAATGTATTTATTTTTTAGTAACTGAACATTACTTTTATTTATAAGAACTAAAAATATATTTAACTAAAAAAAAGTTAAAGTGCTAATTTTCTAAGGAGATTAAATAAAATTTTTAAGATAAAAATTTTATTAAAAATATTTATGATATTAAGAATATAAAAGTTAGTTTATATTTATTTTAAAAATATTTTTTTGGATTTTCTTTGTTTTTTAAATTAAAGAAAGTATTAAATGCTATGTAAGGGTAAGGACATTGTTTTAACTGGACACATAATAAAAATAAAAAACTCTTTAATTTTCTTAGCAAAAAGACAGATAAAGTCTCTGTCGGTTAATGAAAATTTTATGTCATTGGCACAGCTGTTTAGTTGTAATTTAGAGAGAATAATACATCTATTAACTCTTTTGTAATAAAATTGATTAAAAACTCTATTACATTAAATTTCTCACAAATTTTTAATATTTATTCTTTATAAATTAAAATTTGAATTTATACTAACCAAATTTAAATAATATTTTATATTTGAAAATTTGACATGTTATATCTAATTAATAAACATAAAGTTAATGTACTTTGATTTAAATATTTTATTTTTATTTTTTTCTTAAATTTAAATTTTACCTCTTTATTTTATTTTTATATAATAAAATTTATAATGCTTTTTAATTTACAATTATTCTTTTATTTTAAGTCTATTCATACTCGCACATAAGTTTTTCTCAATAATATTTTCCCAAAGTTTCAGCAATTTAACTCATAAATGCTTAAGAATAAAATCATTTAGGGAAATATGTACACTTTTTATCTTAACTTTTACATTCAAAATAAAAATATTTAAAAGACAAAAAAGACACTTAGAAAATGTTCATGCAAATTTTTTATGTCTTTGTTCAATCGTCTGAGCTTTTTATAGAGAGTATTGAATGACTATTAAGAATCATTGTAAGTGTTTTTCTAATTCTTCTTAATTTGAACATTTGTGCATTTTCATGTACAAACATTATATTGTAAGTAATTTCTTTTCAAATATAGTACATTGTCATCTGTTTATCAAGTTGTCTAGTACAATGCTTTTATCTTTTTGCGTATCTTTTAATAAAATTTGTAGATATAGGATTTTGACTTTGATTTCTCTAAAAACGAAATACCTAATATTTTCTTAATAAACTTCAAATTTTATGTGATAAGTTTATCCTTCTACTGGAAGTACCATCTTTTAGGATGATGCAAACACAATAAATGATTAGGCTGAAGGGTTGACCTTTAGTTTTAGTATTTATGTTCAATGAAAACTTGGACTGATAACATAATCCATCTATCTCTTATTAAAAATTTTCTTATATTTTTATTTGTTATCATTAAAATTTCAAGGAGGTAGATTATCATTGAATAGCAAATGCAAATAAGTATCTTATATTGATTATACATTTTAAAAAAACTAAAATAAAATATATTTTTTCTATAATATATAAATATTTTTTACTTTTGAATTCCTTAATAAGAAAACTTGTTAGTGAATAAAAGGCCTGTCAAAATTTCTGTATGTCATTAGGTATGGCAAAACCCATACACAAGGGTATTTCTCACTATTTTCATTAGCTTTTCTTTTTTTTTTTATTGAATTCGAGGTCAAATTTTTCTCAAGTGTTAAAATTGAGGATGGGAATGTTTATATATATATATATATAAAAGATATTTGTTATTTTACATCTTAATTTTAGAAGAATTTAATAAGTGACATTTTAAGTGTATTTAAAAATGTAGAATTTTAGGAGTAAAAATATTTTCTCCATATATAATCATGAGAAGGAATTATATATAAATAAAAGATTAAATAATGAAAATATGAAATTCATTAAATCTGGAATTTCCTCAATCAGTTGACCTCTAGACTAAAAAAGGAAAAGATATCTCAATAAAATCTAAAATAATGATTTTAGATCTTTCCTATTTTATAATTTATTCTTTTCTAAAATTTAAAATAGCAAATATTCTTCTTAGAAACCTGACACTCCCCCTCAAGTTGGAGCATATATGTTTAACATGCCCAACTTGCTTACAAACATTTCAAAATTAAGCTTGTGAAACTTTTTGGTGAATATGTTTGCTTGATGTACTAAATGAACAAATGACAAGCAAATAACTCCACATTCAATCTTCTCTTTGATGAAGTGTTTATCGATCTCCACATGCTTTGTGCATCGTATTGAATAGGATTTTGAGCAATGCTTATAACAGCTTTGTTGTCACAATACAACTTCATTGGCATGTGTATGAGCATCTGCAATTCTTCAAGAACTCTTTTCAACCAAAGCATTTCACGCACCTCATTAGCCATAGCTCTATGTTTTGCTTCTACACTACTTCTTGATACAACATTTTGTTTCTTACTTTGCCAAGTTACTAGATTTCCCCAAACATAAGTATAATATCTTAAGGTGGATCTCCTATCAGTTATTGATCCTGCCCAATCTACATTAGTATATGCCTCTATATTTTGTTGTGAGGTTTTTTGAAAGAGTAAACCCTTGTCTGGAGTAGACTTTAAGTATCTAAGGGTCTGATATACTACTTCAAGATGCCTTTCAAATGGTGAATGCATAAACTGACTTACTAAGCTTACAACAAAGACAATATTTGGTCAAATGTGTGATAAATAAATCAATTTTCATACCATCGTTTGATATTAGGTCATATTAACTGTATTACCTTCCTTCTCATCACAAAGTTTTTTATTTGGATCAATAGGAGTGTCGACTGGTCTACAGCCACTCATTCTTGTTTCCTCAAGAAGGTTAAGGATATACTTCCTTTATGAGACCATAATCCCTTTTTTTGACCTAGCAACCTCCATACCAAGGAAGTACCTCAAGGATCCTAGGTTTTTATATCAAATGTTGTTGAGATGGAGCTCTTCAAGTAATTCATTTCAAACACATAATCTCCTGTAAGAATTATATCGTCTACATATACAATTAATATGGAGATCTTTCTATCTTGTGAATGTTTGAAGAACATTATGATCACCATGTTCTTGAGTGTATCCTTGACTTTTAACAAACTGGGTGAATTTCTCAAACCAGGCTCTTGGTGACTGTTTCAACCCACACAAAGCCTTTTTCAGCTTACATATTTTTGTGCCAAACTTCTCTCCAAATCCTGGAGGGACTTCCATATACACCTCTTCTTCTAAATCTCCATTGAGGAATGCATTTTTTACATTGAATTGTTGTAGGGACCAATCTAGATTGGCTGCAAGGGATAGAAGAACTCGTATGGAGTTTAGCTTAACAATTGGGGTAAATGTCTTCGAGTAATCAATGTCATGTTTGTGTTAACCCCTTGGCTATTAAACAAGCCTTGTATCATTCTAGAGAACCATTTGATTTATACTTGACTGTAAAAACTCATTTTCACCCACAGTTGTCTTCCCTCTTGGTAAGTCAACCAAGTCCCAAGTGCCAATTTTTTCAAGAGCTTTCATTTCCTCAAAAACAACCTTCAAGAGCTTTCATTTCCTCACGAAATGCAGGTGAGAGATTTTCATAAGACACATATTTAGATAAAGGATGTTGGGTACAAGATCTTTCACCCTTTCAAATAGCAATGGGAAGATTAGAGTCATTAAATTCTAATTTTGAACCAAGTTTAGGATCAAAATAAACAAATTCAAAATTTGAAGAAGTGCGTTGAACATGAGGTGAGAGATTTTCATAAGACACATATTTAGATAAAGGATGTTGGGTACAAGATCTTTCACCCTTTCAAATAGCAATGGGAAGATTAGAGTCATTAAATTCTAATTTTGAACCAAGTTTAGGATCAAAATAAACAAATTCAAAATTTGAAGAAGTGCGTTGAACATGAGGTAACAAATCAATGTTGATATTACTTGGAGGACTTGTGGAGTTTGGGCCTTGGAAAGGATTGGATGACACTTTCTTTTCCTTACATGAATAAACATTATCAAACAACACAATAGTAGTAGCTTCTTTACTTGTTTATCCACTATTAGTAGTCATGAGATCATAAGATGGCTTTGTAGGTGGACCTACTTTTTCAGTATCTAAGACACCTGATTTTTTTGCCTCGGGAACATTCAGGTTGGAAATTTCAATTTGTAAAAACTTAGAAAAGTTGGAATTTTCAATTTGCAAAATATCAAAAGAATATGAAAGATCAGACAAAAACAAATTTTCATTTTGGTTTCCCCCTTGAAAATGATGCTTGAAATAGGGGATTAATTCAAAAAAGTCACATCTATGGTTACAAACATTTTCTTTGAAACTAATTCAAAACATTTAACTCCCTTTTGGTTTGGAGCATATCCAACAAACATATATTTTTTGGCTCGAGGTTCAAGTTTTCCTCTATTATGATTATGAATATGAACAAAAGCAGTGCAACCAAAGATTTTTAAAGGTAAAGAGGAAGAAAGTAACTTCCAATAAATGTTTGTTTTTTCTTTCAGGCAAACCGTTTTGTTGTGGAGTGTCTATAGAGGAACTCTGATGAATAATCTCTTTCTAGAGGAAAAAATGGCCCAAAATACTATTGAAATATTCTCGACCATTATCACTTCATAATATGTGAATACTTTTTTGAAATTGAGTTTGAACTATGATGTAAAAATCAATGAAAATTGTTTCTACTTTAGATTTTTATTTCATTAAGTAAATCTAACTCAACCGTGTGTGATCATTAATAAAGGTCACAAACCATTTTTTGCTAGATATAGTAGAAGTTTTATAAGGACCCCAAATACCATTATGTATAACAGTAAATGGTGCAGTTAGTTTATACGGCTAAGATGGAAAATGAGTATGATGATGTTTTGCAAATTGACAAATTTTACATTGAAGAGAAAAAATACTTTTATTTATAAATAAATTTGGAAACAAGTATTTTAAATTCTGAAACCTAGGATGGTCTAACCTATAATGCCATAACATAATTCCATCATCCTAAGAAAGAAAAATAGAATTCAAACAAGTGTTTGGGCCTTATTTACTCAAGTCTGATCCATCATCAAAATAGTAGAGTCCAGCGCTTTCCTTAGCACTGCCAATCATCCTCCCAGTTGTCAACTTTTGAAACACACAATAGAAAGGATAAAAGTTTATTTGACACTAAAGATTAGAAGTGATTTCACTGATAGACAACAAGTTACAAGATAAATTAGGGACATGAAGAACATTGTGAAGAGTTATCAAAGGAATGAGTTTGATAGTTCTTATCCCAACAATTGCCGAAAGTGAATCATCTGCAATTTTAACCTTTTTATTGTCTGCACAATGATTATAAGAAGAAGATATTTTGGAACAACCTGTCATATGATCAGTTGCCCCTAAATCAATTATCCAATAATGAACAGGAATAGGATTTAAAGATAGTTGTGGAGAATGAAGTAACTTATACAGGTGCTCTAATTGCTCTTTACTAAAAGGGACCGGATCTTGGTTGATAGAAAACTCTTGATTTTTCTCTATAATGGCTAGGTTGGCACGACTGTCACGTTGAGATTTTCTTTTCCAATTTTTAGGTTTTCCATGGAGCTTCCAACAAGTATCCCTTGTATGCTAAGATTTTTTACAATGGTTGCACAATGACTTTTTCCGTCCAACATTGTTAGAATCATCACTTATTCCTACCATGACCATGGTTCTGATACCATGTAGAATTTTAGGAGTAAAAATATTTTCTCCATACATAATCATAAGAAAGAATTACACATAAATAAAATATTAAAGACTAAAAATAGAAAATTCATTAAATATGGAATTTCCTCAATCAGATGATCTCTAAATTAAAAAAAGAAAAGATATCTCAATAAAATATAAAATAATGATTTTAGATATTTTTTATTTTATAATTTATTCTTTTCTAAAATTCAAAATAATAAATATTCTTCTTAGAAATTTGACAAAAATTAAAAAAAATATAACTTACTAATATACTCCTTCTAAAAAGAAGTGGTTGTACGTAACAACCTCCATAAATATTTATTAATCTACACCTATTCACTTGTTTAAAAAGTTATACCTTACATTATTTTAAGATGATTATAACTTACTCATTCTAAAAATCATATAGGTGTAAGTTAACAAATTTTATATATATATATATATATAAATAAAGATAAATTAAATTACTTAAAAAATACTCGACATCTTTGAAATATTTGTACTGTACTTGGTTAAGGAAATTTTGGGAGGAAGGATTTAAAATAGAAAGATTGTGTGAAAACTTTAATTAATTTTCTACTGTTTGCAAAACAAACGAAAAATGATGAAAAAAAGATAAAAAAGAATTGGCGAGTGGAGCTAAAATCTCATGAATGCCTCCACTATTTGCTCTTCAGTATTAGCTCAGTTGCATAAGACACCCAGATGGTAAGATGGTATCCATCACCATTTACAACTGCATGTAAATTAATTACTAATATTTTTAAAGAATTACATCTAATTTTACAAAAACATCTTTAATTAAAATAAAATAAAGCTATCGAACACTCAAAAATACTTGCTTAAAAAATCAAAATATTTAAAGCTAAGGACATATTTAATAATTCTAAATTTAAAATTTGTTTGATTTAATATTAAATTTCCTCGTAATTTGAAGGAAATTATTTTATTCAATAAAATATTTAATATATAATTTTTAAAATGATTTTTTTATACCAAAAAATAGTTATTTTTAAAAGTACACGGTTGAGAACAAAAATACACGCGAACCAATTTATAAAATGGTAGTAATCAAATATGATATGTTTTCTTTTGTCTACTTATTTGATTTGTTCATACAAGTGAGAAGAAAATTTTATTTTCTCTTATTTTTCCTTGATTTTTCTTCCTACTCAATTTCTTTGGCATGGAGACATTGACTAAATGGTACACTTAAATAAAATTGGTAATCTTTGCAATGACACGTAGGTGCTGTTTATTAATTAAAATTTGTAACTGCTATCTACCATTTAAGTGAGAATTAAATGCACAGTAACAGGCGTAGACGGGCATCAGATGCATCAAATGAATATCTGTCACTTTATAAGTATCATTAAATTCGAAGTCAGTGATTCATATTCACTCATGCTCTTTTCATTTAACCTATCACAACTAATTCCTGTACAGATGGAGCAAGCATTCAATGCTGTGGTTCCACATTCTCTCTTGCAATAGTTTCATATGTAACAAAAAAAGAGAGACTATAGTTCTAACTTTTCCTACTCGATCCTTCCACTGATCCTCTATTTTTTTTTTTGTTTAAAATTTGACTGTATTTTATATTTTAAAGACATTAAATACATTTATTTTTATTTAATATTTTTTAAAATAATTTATCCTTCCCATTTTGTTTAATATTTAAAGTTTGAGACATGAATTTTAAAATGTCATTAATAGTATAGATTTTATAAGTATTATTATTATTATTATTATTTTAATATATCTCTTGTCTTTCATATTAATTAAATTCTCTCTCATTTATATTTTTTATTTTACAATAAATGGTTAAGAATATAATAAGAAAAAAATATGTAATATATTTTAATATTGTAAAATAAAAATTAAAATAGAATGTTTTATTAAAAATTAAACAAAATAAAATGGAGAGAGTAATAAAAATATTTATAAGTGAATTTATAGAAAGATATAACATTACTAAAAATAAATAAATAAATAAATATAAAACTCCATTTGATATAGGTTTTTGTGTGGCGTGGTAGAGCATTATTCTCCAGCCCAAAACATTCACCCATTCTATAATTTGGGCTGATATTTGAATTCAGAAACACTTGGGCATGTATGGCTTACTTTCTCCGTCACATATTACATGACTCTAAGTATTTTAATTTATTTTAAAATATCACCTTTTTTTTTTTTGCTTAAATGTAAGTATTTTTGTAATTCTTTTCTACTTTGGATTAGGGCGTCACTCCTTCCCTAAATATTTGTTACTTTAAAAAATTAAAAAATTAATTGTATTTTCTTATAATATTCTCATTTATTGACATTTTTACTTAAATACTTAAATGAATTCACAATGAAATTATAATTCTATTAAGAAAGATAATTTTCAAAGTAACTTATGAAATTTATATTTAAAAAAAATGTACCGTACGTTAAATAATAAATAATATAAGATGGAAGGAATGTACATGGTGCAATTACGTCAGGCTCCACCAATTGGCGCTTAGTTCAAAATGCAGATTATTTGCTGACATTAAGAAATTTCCCAAATTTGTTCCAAAAGTAAAAATAGTTTGCCAATACAAGTCAATTCAACAACTTAAAAATTCCGTAGAAGACGGTCTTTGGATTTATAAAGTTAAAGAGGAACATGTCATACGATGCTGTCAGTGCCACCTAGGAAATCATTGTTCAATCAACTTCGGCGAAATTTCCAATGGCCAGATTGATACTCATAATGCATATTTGATTGACTGTGACTTGCTATCTCCAAAATACTCAAGTCCCATGAACTATGGTTCTTTGTACATATCTTCGCTTCAATCCCTTTACCATAAAGTATGCTATATTTTTTTTGGCATAAAAAAGCTCATGAGTCATAACATATTAACAAAGATGACCAAATGACATAAAGAGCAAGCATTTATTATAATTTTTATAAACAAGAACGTGGACATGGTATTGGTGCTCCATAATGTCAAGATTTTGACGTTTCTATTTGGCTAACCTTCACCCACGTAAATAATGCCCCATGCCTACTACCCCTTCTGGAAGGAGGGAAAAACTCTCTGGAATTAGCAATAATCAAATTCAAAATTCAAATACAACTACCCGACCCAAGTGATGAACCCCAAGATGTTGACTTGTTTGCATACGCGTTTGCAATTTCAAATACTGGGGGAAAGAAAATAAAAAACTAAAACTAATTGCAATTTGACAAAGCTTCATGTGTAAAAGTCCAAGCACAAAAGTCACTCACTTTGTTTTCATAAATTAACGTATATTTAAATTGATTTTTTTTTTCTCATATAGACTATTAATATTGCCACAGTGTCACGTTCATTTGATAATTAATGTGTTGATTTTGATTTTGGTTCTATCAAAGGATTAGTTGTAACTTGTGACCTCTCCTTGTTTTACTTACTCAAACCAAAACCACTTTCTCTTCTCAATTTATTTTTTCTTTCAGTTTCGTCACAAATGAAATAAGTTTAGATATGTCCATAGCGTTGAACAAAAGCAACAGCAGCAAAATGGGCACGCCCTTGTTCCATGAATTCAAAAAGCAAGCTTCTTTCTTTCTCAAGGAGAAAATCAAGACTGCTAGATTAGCTCTAACAGATGTCACCACTGCAGAACTGTAAGTCTGCCTCTTTTTTTATGAAATCATCATGAGATTTTGATTTGTTATTTTGATGATCACCCTTCAATTTGTTTCATAATAAAAAACAAAGTCTAGAATTTCTAATATATCCTCTTTTTTGTTCCTTTGTGTGGATGTGTTATACTATTTGCAGGATGACAGAAGAGGCAACTAGTGGAAATCCATGGGCCCCAGATTCCAGAACTCTCAGATCAATTTCAAGGGCTGCTTTTGAGCTGGATGATTATTGGAGGATTGTGGAGATTCTGCATAAAAGGTGTTTCCAGGTCCCTTTTGTTTTCCTAACCATGTTTCCCACTTTTGTGTTAGTCAACCAATCATGGATCAACCAAACATGGATGAATGACTGGTACAATTCTAAAACAGGTTGCTTAAATTTGAAAAGAAGAATTGGAGGGTCTCTTACAATTCCATGATCGTGCTTGAGAGCCTGTTGACTCATGGACCAGAGAGTGTTGCTGAGGAATTTAAGAGTGACAAAGATGTTATTAGCCAGATGAAAGGTTTTCAGTATATTGATGACACTGGGTAAGTTCTTATTTTTGCAACTCTTACTAAAAATCTATGCTTATTAATTTTCTTCCTCTTGACATTGGTCTTATAACCTACAAGATAATGAGTGCATTTTGAGTGTTTGAAGGTTTAATTGGGGCCTAACTGTCAGAAAGAAATCTGAGAGGATAATGAAACTGCTGGAAGAAGGGACTCTTCTCAAGGAAGAGAGAAAACAAGCTAGAAGGTTATCTAGAGGAATTGAAGGTTTTGGAAGTTTCTCCCATCGGCCAACACCAGCACAAGCCATTCTACCTCTACGTGAGAAATCATTGCCAACCACACTTAGGAGATATGACTCAGACTTAAACAACCATGAAGATCAGGAAAACCAGTCCTCTTGTTCAAACAATGGTGTGGATGTGGACAAAGTAGCTGTCAAATCTCCTAGCCCTGAAGGTGGAACATTCAAGGGATACCAGGATGATCATGGCAACAATCAAATGATTCAGAAATCTGAAACAAGTTCTAAGGAAAACATGGAGCCTAGCAAGGAGGAGTTCCATCTTTGGAACTTGAATGGGGAGTCCAAACCACTTTTGGATTGTGGTGAAGAGGATTCCAAGCTTGGGATCATCAGAACAGAAGATGACCACCCCTTTAATTCAACAGAAAAGCATGCCACTTCCTCCCTGCTTTCTGCTAGAGACGGAATACTGCAAGGGTGTTGAAGCAATTTGAAGATTTAAATGAAGCCAACAAGTTGTTTGCTAATATTGCATTTTCCATTCAAAAGAGCATACTCTAAAGAACGTCTTATGGTACATGTATTCATGGATATGGATAACCATTATGTTACTGCTAGAATTTCCCCTCAGTATCACGGTTTGTTACTGAACAAAGAAGAGAGATTTTGCCATTTTGAAATGTATTTCTCTATATTTAATCTGCGTAGAGATTCAACCTTCCCTTGCCACTTAAACGGCAATCACATAACCTGTTAAAGGCACTCAAATAACTGTCTTAAAGTTGGGCATACACAGTTATGTGCTAAAGGTTTGTTTGAGTATGTTCTAGACAATAGATTAAAGCAATAAAGTATTTGAATTAAAGCTCTCCAGTTGTAATTCTTAACGTACAATTTTTGAACGTATCAGGCCGATTCAGAAAAGCACGAACAAAAGAAACCAACTAACCCTCTATTACTGAACACTCGATGATGATTGATTTTAAAAAGAAAGGCAATGCAATTATGCAAAAATAGATATGTAGATATTTACAACATTGATAAATGAATTAATGGAACTTCAAGATTTGCAAAGCCAGCCTTGGATAGCAAGTCGAAGTGCATGATTGGGAGTGAGAAGCAGGTGACTCAATTTTAAATTAGTCATAGGAGATGTTTCGTGTCCATTTTCCAGCCATTCACTTATGGCTTTCCCTTCATAAGTAAATCCGTCTGCTGCAACTTGAGGATCGTGCATTATTTCCTGAAGAATCAATTAAATAAACATGAGTCACATAAATACAATAACTGTGAAGATCTTGTAAAAAGAAAATTGGTTTCTCTTCAACTCATGCCAAGAAATTAAGAATGCTAAGAGACAATCACTGCAGAGTTAAGCAAGCTTAGTAACATCATGGTTAGATTTCAGTTATTGCCACTGATTGGTTCATCAGCTATATCATGTATTACTACTATACCTAGTTATATTACTACTATACCTAGTTATATAAATATCAACAAAGGAAGTTACCTGAAAGATTGGACACAAGAAAAAAGATGGCACAGATTGCTCTTCTGAGACATGCAACTGCTTCAATTCTCTCACTAGAGAAGGTGTTAACTCTGGCCTGTCTCTACTGTTGAGTTGGCAGCATTGCAATCCCAGTTCAACCAATCGTGTTGCCGCGGTGGAATTCCATTCTCCAGCTGAAGAATCCAAAATTGAAGACAATTCTCCACATGAAACTGCTCTGCGTACTTCACCTGCTAATCCAACTGGAGTCCTACCAGTGAGGAGTTGCAAAATGATGAGTCCAAAAGAGTATATGTCAGACTTAGGTGTTAGCACTCCAGTTCTCCGATACTCAGGATCTGTATATGTAACAGAACCCTCTGGCTCAGTACTGAAGCGGAAACTAGGAAGATAAAGTGACTCCTCTTTCACCAGCCTGCTGAACCCAAATTCACATATCTTGCAACTAAGTGCAGAGTCAAGAAGGACAGTTTCAAGCTTCAGACCACCGTGGATAATAGTTTCAGGTTTGGAAGAATGTAAGAAGCATAGAGCTGTAGCAATTTCGGCAATCCATCGTGCTCGGATATTCCAAGTCAAAGGGAGAAGACTGCTTTTTCGGGATAAGTAGTCTTGGAGACTTCCATTGGGCAAGTATTCGTATACAAGTGACCAGGCTTCAGGGCAAACACCAAGCAAAGTCAACAGATGAGGGTGCTGGAGACTACCAAGAACTTGAACCTGGTCACACAAGCATCAACTTTAGTTGGTTCACGCTACATGATGGACAGTCAAGCTAAGAAAGAAAAAGAGAAAATATTTAAAAATAAAACCCAATATTTTAACACCAGCAAGTTTGTATGATAGGGGGAAATTACAGGTTGAATAACTTGTGAAGCCAAAAAATGCATTGTTCACAGTTCATAGAATTCATGTATCTTTGTAACTAAAACCAGTTATGAAAAATGACAGACGTTTTAACTCATTATAATGGTGAATGGTGATGGAGAAGGAGAACCCATTGATTTGTTCTCAATTCATATAAACATTCTAAATGATGAAATAAAGAATATTTTGATCTTTGTGTTGGAGAGACTTGGCATCAATATATGACCGACATCTCACAGCCAAAACTAAAGGAAAAGAAAAAGGCTGAGACATACTCTCGCAGTCATCAATGTCTTGTTCCCAATTACTAATGTGTTCTTGCAATTTGAAAAAAAAAAGAAGAAGAAATACTTGAGGAATTCATTGATACTTCAGAAGTGTTTAAAGATGTCTTCTATTTTCTGTCAGTGCTGCATGACCTAGTCCATGTTTGGTATATCGACTAGTTTTACATTGACTGTCTAGAGCCAAACACAATCCTCCTGGGCTTTAGACTGACAATGCTACCATAGGTGAAGTTCTTTTTGTGATAAATATTACAAAATAATGGAAAAGTAATGAGAATGTCACACATATGATACAAGCAAAATGCTTAAAATGGAAAAAAAATATCAAGAGTTATTTGTGATTGCAAGTTCATACCGAGTTCAAGGAAAATTTTATTGTAATTTGTACTGCTATATGTCCAACTATACTCTATGGTAGTGAATGTTGGACTTTAAATGGATGAAAAGAGAAAAAGGTGAGAGTAGCATAAATGAAAATGTTAAGATAGATGTGTACCTACACAAAAAAGGACAATATACAAATTGATTATATACAAGGAGATATTGGTATGGTACCAATTGAGGAAAAGATGATAGAAAATCAGTTAAGGTGGTTGGGACATGTACAAAGAAGGATACTAGAACCACTATTGAGGAGAGTAGATTGCATGATTTTTGGTCTTGTAAAAAAGGGACAGGAAGACCAAGAGGGACATTAAAGGAAGTTGTTAAGAAGAATCTCATGGTGAATAATATCTCTGAAGATTTAGTCTTTAATTGAGTTCAATGGCATTGTGTGATCCATGTAGCCGACCTTACCATGAGATAAGCCTTTTGTTGTTGCATGACCTGGTCATTAGAGAAGCTTGATCTTCTTCTCCAAAAAGGCATTTAACATTGTAATAAAAACAAATACTGAGAATAAAGAGTAAACTAGATCTTGAAGAAAATTTATGGTGGTGTAAGTTGCTTCAGAAAAAGCACACCTTCCTCAATGAGTATATTTGTAGATACACCTAATTAGATGGTATTTAAGCTATATAAATCAAGAGCATCCAAAGTTATGCCAAGTATATACATTTCATAGGATTGGACTTAGATCTGCTTTAAGTGTTTATAAGACAGCATGGGACCTAGCTTGATTACCTTCAAAGGATTGTTTAGGAGATGAGTTGTGGTTCTCCCGTGTGAAACCAATTAAAAATCCAAACATCTCTAAATTATGTTTCTGCCTGTGATCCTTTCAAGCTCTAAATAATTTAAGATAAGTATTTCAAAAGCAGAAACGCTGTTATGGGAGAACTGACCTCTTGATAAAACTCTGTTGATCCTTGCATGTTGTGTGGATGGAGCTTCCTTATAGCAACTGTTCTACCCAACATTTCCCCCTTATAAATAGAACCATATCCACCCTCCCTAATTTTGAAACTCTCAGAAAAATTGCACGTGGCATTTTGAAGATCCAATAAAGAAAATTCGGCAAGCTCAGGGAATTCTTCAGCAAAAGCAATGACCCCATTGCAGTGATCAGCTCCAACTTGTCCGCAACTTTTCCACCGCTCAAGCCAGTGTAGGGCTTCCATTTTCTGTCGCCTGATTTGCTGCTTTTCATGCTGCAGGTTTGAGATGGATGCTTGAATTAGTGACAGTTCATTTGCAGCTTCATCTCGCTTATTGTTGGTTTCATGTGCTTGACTGTCTAGAAGGGAAATACTTCTCAAAGTCCTTTCCAGCTCACTAGCAATTTCTTCTTTCTCCTCCAAGAACATCTGTTGCTCCTGTATTGTAGCTTTCAGCATATCCTCAGCCTCTTTTCTGAGCTTTACTTCCTGTGCATGGGCAGATTCAAACAAGTTGACCTGAAGAAAGAATATGTAACTTGTGTTGGAACAGAAGTCTTGAGAAAAATCAGTAAAAGACTATACATTAAATATCACTGCTAGTCATTAATTTGGAGATGTGCAGTGAAATCACATAGCATTGTGTGAAATTTCTGAGCAATAAATTTGGGGAAACCAGTTCTTGCTGTTGCATCCTGGTCTACTCTACAATTTTGACTAGAAAACATTTAAGTTTCAGAAAAATTATTTACAGAATCCCAGTATTTTGCACATGGCTTCTCTCTTGAATCTTCATGGAATACTTTATCAATATTTATTAGATAAGAAAGTATACTTGATCCCTCATGGTAAGCAAGAATTTCTCTGTTGGCTTTCCTTATAATAAGAACAAGGTGAATAAGCTTCTGTGCTATCAAAAGTCGAAAACTTTTACACTAGATTATGCTTACCTTAGTCATGGCCTCAATGGCTTTGACTTCCAACCTTTTGCTCTTCAACAGCTCTGCAAGGGCCTTGTCTGTTGCAGCCTCAGTTTCTCTTTGGGCTTCAATAAGTTGACTATCAATTGTTTCTTCCTCAAACTCTGAATGAGTATCTAAATACCAACCAGCCGAATGTTGGGGAGAACCATGACTATTGCAACTGGATGATTTGGATGAAAAAGTAGCTTCTGCTTCAATGATTTCACTCTGAACCGAACTTCTTGTAGTCTCAGGTTGAGCACTTGAAGACAAAGAACGAGGAGTTTCAGAAGCTTCTCTTGTCCAAATGTGCTTACCTTTACAGACAAACCATATTTCACAGAATGGGGGAGCATTTTTTGCAGCATAGTTTGCTTTACTGGAATCCCTTTTGACTTTCATGCCACTGCATTTTTCCATTGTTTTTGTAAAAGGAAAGATTTATTCACCCCTTTTATGAATGAAAAGGTACAAAAAAAAGAAACGAGGAAAGTAGATTGTGTGGTTCAAGTTATAGGAGCAGAAAAAGGCATAGATATGTCAGTCTCTACAGTCTACAGAAAAAGATAGACAGAAATAAGAGAGTAACATCAAAATTTCCGATCCATAAGAACCTGTCAACTAGAATGGAATAAATGAGTGAATAAGCCAAGTTAAATGCATACTTCCTAGACAACTTAACACAGGCATAAACAATTGTCCCTGTGACTAACAGAATATGTTTGCGGTCAGTGCATTACTTACTTTTCTGGTATTGCTCCAATAACAAGCTTCCTGATATTATGCACTTTAACCAAATCAACAATCCCTTTCTGGACTTGATCAGCTTCACCAATGACACTGCTTGCCTTAACCTGAAAAGAAATTACTTTAGCAAAGACCACTAATAATTGTCGTCTTCCCACAAATTGCATTTTATAGAGTATAGAATGAGATAATTTTAACAAAAACAAAATTCAGTTATAATTATTCACATATTCTGAAGGAAGAAAACATGAAAACAGAATGATAACTAAGAGGATTTCCAAAGGCCACAAAATAAAATTTTTCAAAAAAAGTAACTTCTTCCTTCCTTCATAAATGAAATTAAGAAAAAAAAAATCAACCATAATGAACAAGCATATATCAACATTAAAATGATAAGCTGTAATTTCTTAATAAACACGCAAAGGGATACATGCATACCTTAGCAGCACGGCAAAAGCTCAAGTACTTCTCCAAAAGTCTCTTGGTCTCTTCTCTTTCCTCTATTCTATAAGCCGACACAACTTCAGGACTAGCTTGGGATGCTGGTAATTTTCCTACTGCACAAGATTTCAACTTTAAATGAATCAATTCATGGGATAGGATGAAAATTTTACAATAACCAATATAACTATATTTCAATTCTCAACCTTACATGCCTGCCAAAATAGAAAAAAGGGCTAAATTGGCACAGCAAAATTTAAAGTAAAAAAAAAAAAATCCAAATTCAAAAGAAGTGTACATACATGAATATCAAAGACCATGACTTACATAGTGTGGGGATCATAGTAGAAGGTTGGTAAACATGAAGTAGGCAAATCTGTGCTTTGCGGAAATGGGTGAAACACCATTGAAGCAAAGTGGCAGCTTTCTTGAGCGACTTTCCAACTGCCACGTGGACCTTCTCATCACATTCATATTCATCCATGGCCATGAGGTGGGGTTGTTGATAAGTGTTCAGTGTTAGAAGGCATGAGAGAAAGATGTGTTATGAAGGTTGAGAAAGGTTCATTGTTGAAGGAAAAGTGTGCGTATGAATAGGAATGGTAAATTTGATGAACATTGTGTTTTTCTCTTCAAACTCAGAAAGGAGAGCTTGACTTTTGCACTGACTCGATGCCGTGTGGCGTCTCACTTCTGTCTTCAACGTGTTGTTGTGTGGTTTGGAGGAAACAAAAGTTGGTACCTTTTGTTCATGTAAATCAATGTTGTAAGACTTATAAAATGTAACCTTAAAATAATGGAAAACAATTTCACTATCTAAAAATCATATAATTGTTGGTACGAATTTTAAAGAATTTATAATAAAAGTTAATAAATTTGTCATGATAAATGAGTTGTGATTAAATGTTAAATTTGTCATGTAATCGTCTATGCATAATTTATTTTTTATTTTAAATATTAAAATTTGTAAGAAATGTTAATTTATAAATAAGGAAGAATCAAATTTTATTTACTTTTCTTTACAAGGAAGGATAAGATTTGTGTAAAATAAAGTTATTAAATTTTTATAGATGTTAATCATAAACTAATTATTTCTAATAAAGTTGAATAATAACGTATTTTATATAAAAAAAACATTTAGGGAACTGGTTTAAAAATTACCGGTTGCATGTAAGAAACGTCATTGAGATAAATTGTTGACTTGAATGAGTATCCTAAACAAACTGATCAGAAAAAAAAATAATAAATAGAAAAATATCAGAAATTAAGATATAAGTGTATTGGTACCATTAAATATTATATTTTTTTTATACAAATTTTAAACGAATATCTTAAGGACATTAATTAAGAAAACAATAGATAGAATTTTATTTTTTTAGAAATTATGTAAAAATGTGTTGAAAATCATAATGAGAGTACGTGATTTTTAATGAAATATTTTCAATTTTAACTTTTTAATAACAAAAGGCAACCTCATGTAAGTATATTTTCAAATCCATTGCTACTACTATGTTAAAATGTTGTTTTTTTTTGGAGGAACATCCTCCCGATCCATTAAAACATTGTGAACTATTCCTTGTGGAGAATTGATCCTCTGCTCTATAATAATATGAGATGATCTGAAAGTGCCATACACATCATTGGTGTTTTAGAGGAAAACACATGAAAAATAAAGAAAATAAAGGAGCAGGGAAAGTTTGAAAAAAAAAAAAAGGGTTAAGCCTCCTTTTATAAACTGAGGTAGCCTAGGTAAAATAGTATTTATCCTATCTATCAAAGAGAAGCTTGATGTTTTAGTCAAAATAAATTAACAAAAGGTTGAAAGTTGATCCAATTAGTAATAACTAATTAAGCTTGTATTTTATAAAGAAATAAGTTTAAATAGTAATGTAATGTACGTGAATATTTTGTTAATAAATAATTTATAAGTATTTATAAAAGTTGGTAAAGACTTGAGATTTTACTTTCATTTCAATTTACTTAAATTATTTTTAAATAAAAAAATCATAAATATATCTTTTTAAGCCATTGCTATTATTATGCTAAAATATTTCATTACTTGAGTGTTAAATATTTTTTTAAGCCAAAAAATATCTAAGACTTTTTTATTACATTCAATTAATCTCCCTTGTAGTCCACTTTGGAAGTGAAGCATTAAATATTCATTTACAATATCACTTTCTTTGCCTCATTTAAACAATTTTAACCATTAAAGAATATATTCTCCAATAGAAAAATACAAAATATCTAAAAGCACCATATACATAAATATATTTAACTTCTACGTAAGTACCATCTTCATATTAAAATGCCTTTGAAAATCAAATTACATGTTTCAATATGCTTTTATTACACTGGTTTTTTTCCAAAGTGCTACATTTTTCTTTATGTTTGTTTTTGTTTTTGTATAATAAGGAATTGATAGTATAATACACATATTTATTTGATTTAAACATATATTTTATCTAAGACATACAATATTTTTTATTTTAGATCATATTTGTTATTTTTTTGGTATTAAGTTTCTATATTTAACAAAAACAATATGTTTTAATCCTTCTACCTTTGTCAATGGAAACTAAAAACATAATTTTTAAAATTTGAAATTTTAAAACAACAATTAAAAATAAATAACTGAAGAAATTAAAAATATATTTTTACTTTAACATTTTATAAGCTAACATACTTTATTTTTTTTGAAAACCTTTTTTGTTAAAAAAATACATCGTCAATATTTTATAAGCTAATGTCTCTTGATTATGAAAGAGATGGAACATACTCATACAGTCATACCTAACCGGCAGAAAACTCCAAATTTAATCGTAGGTGATTGAAGTGATAGCGAGTTTTGTCGTATTTAAATTAAAAAATAAATAAAAGAGGTTAAGATATTTTACACTTATAATGGACCTGTTCGTTCATTTTAAAAAATGATTGCAAGACGATTTTAATTATAGAAAAATTATAGAAGTCAATCAACATCTAACTTGTAAACCTGAGTCTTTTCTTTTAATTTGAATTATGTACTATGTGCTACTAAAATTCCTCTTATTATATTATATTGATATAGTATATTTTTTATTTTAAAGAAAAATTGAGTTAAAAAATGTTAAGATATGATAGGATTTTTTTCTCTCACAATATATAATATAATAATATATAATATATGATATTATAAAAATATAACATTATTATGTATAATATATATAATAACAAAATATATAAAAATATAATAATAATATATATTGATTTATATTGTATAATAATTAAATAATATATATGTAATACTATAATATAAAAATATATATGTATATATATTTACAAAATAACAAAATATATACAAATATAGTAATATGTTAATTTCTATAATATATAATAATAATATATTATATAACAATTATATATATATACACACAAAATAATAAAACATATAACGATTTATATAATATATAATTAAAATTTATCATATTCTTATCATATCATATTTTTATTTTATTCTATTTTTTTTCTCATATTTAATCATATTTTACCACCAAATAGTTTAGAAACTTAATTATAAGTGAATTAATTTTTAAAATTAAAAAAATAATTTTATTATTAATTTTCTTTTACTTAAAATTTTCAAATTCTCATTTTTCTACTAAAAATATTTATAAGTTGAATTGATTAAAGTATTTTGATCTTTTTATTCAAAACTTATTAACCAAAACATTAAATTTTATCCAAAATATAAAAAAAAACTCCAATGATTTTCGTCTTCAAATAGTCATTTTACATCCTATAAAATGCTTTAAATTTATTAAACTTGTACTAAATTTTTTAACTTCTAAAATTTTAAAAAAACTATAGTCTAAATTCATGGTAAAACCTATAAATGTTTATATAAAAATAAGAATTTGAAAATATTAAATATAAAAATTTGACAAAATATTTTTTTTAATTAAAATAAAATTTAACTCCGATCCAAAAAAACTTCGGAGAAATTGTAAATAGTGGAAACTAAATGGATAAAAAATGTAGTTAAATCACATATTTTTAGACTTTTTTTTCTCTGATCAAGTCACATAATTTTTAAAATTTGAGGCACTACATCAATAAAATTAACGCGTCTTTATTTATATATTTTATTTTTATGATTTATTCTTCAATTTAAAAATATCACTTCTTTCATTTATTATTATTTAACATAATAAAATATTTATTATTAATAAGTAAGTATTTATTATTTTCTTTAATTTGATTTTATTTATAACTAAAACATCTTATAATAAAAAAACTAGCTAAAATTTTATATATTGATTTTGAGTCTATATTCTTAAAATTGAGGACTTTATTTAACATATATGTTTTTAATAAGTTATGTAAATTTTCTTATATAATATATATAGAGAGAGATTGATTAACAAAATATACTATATTTATCTATATCCTCACAAAAGAAATAATTCGTGTATACTATGCGCTATAAATTCATATTATATTTAGGAAAATAAAAAAAGGTATCAAGCCTAATAAAAAAATATTGAATGAGTATAATATTAATGTAGTTTTTCTGTTTAAGATCTCTCTCTCTCTCTCTCTCTCTCTCTCTCTCTCTATATATATATATATATATATATATATATATATATATATATATATATATATATAGTTTTATTTGTTTGAAATATTTTTTAAAAATTATAAAATAACAAATATTTTTTTTCTACGAACATGTATGTTTTTGTTAAATTTTAGCAGTATTGTGGTAAAATTTCTAGACATGTTCATGCTACTGTTATCCTAGAGATTTATATACATGGATGGATTTTTTTTTTCCAGAAAACAAATTTTGTTATCATGGTTTCATAATGTATTAAATTTATTTTTAAATTCCTTAGATTTTTTTTTTTTAATCATGGATTAATTCTTAACTTCTTTAAGTTCTATTGACCATTGTATATGTGACTGGTGATTTATTTTTTTTAATAATCTTAGCTTCGCAATACATAGTATATTTATTTTAAATTCTTTAGTTTACTTTCATTTAGTCAATAATAAATTTTAGTATTATTAATTTTAAATCCTTTAGTTTATTTACATTGTTCGGCGACCTAAGCTTGGGCCATAGCCACATTTGTGTTTTTTAGTATGTTAGCCAATATAATTAAGGTACGAAACTAATCGTGATATTCAGAGAGCCGATTCCATATTATCTTAGATGGACAGAATTAAAAGTTGAAAGACGTTGATTTATAGTAAAAACTAGAGATCAACCGTTCAACAATATAACAAAACAAAACAAATGAAAGAATTTACTCCGCCATCACTCAATTGACTGATTTAACAACACAAAATTTATAATATAAAACGAGGACACCGTATTTTCTGTCACCAAGGCACCCTGCAACATTTAGAAGCATTTCCTGTGAACAATTGAAGGACCAGCCTCATCGTACTCAGCCTTTGCAATCCACATCTGCATTTCATACATTATATTCTAATATTAGTATCCCCATATTCAGGTAATTGAAAGTATAACTAAAAGGAAGAAAGGCACACGCGTAATATCTGGATCATATAATTAAATTCCATCATCAAAGAGCATGATGATCCATTAGAATAATAGCAAAAGGTTTACCTGCTGGAAAGTGCTGAGAGAAGCCAAAATGGAGCCACCAATCCAGACACTGTACTTTCTCTCAGGTGGAGCAACCACCTTAATCTTCATGCTACTTGGGGCCAAGGCTGAGATTTCCTTGCTCATTCTATCAGCAATACCAGGGAACATGGTAGAACCACCACTGAGAACGATGTTTCCATACAAGTCCTTCCTGATATCAACATCGCACTTCATGATTGAATTGTAAGTGGTCTCGTGAATGCCAGCAGCTTCCATTCCGATCATGGATGGTTGGAAGAGAACTTCAGGGCAACGGAAACGCTCAGCACCAATGGTGATGACCTGTCCATCAGGCAACTCGTAGGTCTTCTCAACAGAAGAGCTAGTTTTTGATGTTTCAAGCTCTTGCTCATAATCAAGGGCAATATAAGCCAACTTTTCCTTTACATCCCTTACAATTTCACGCTCCGCAGTGGTAGTGAAGGAATAACCACGTTCAGTCAGGATTTTCATCAAGGCGTCAGTGAGATCGCGTCCTGCTAAGTCAAGACGGAGGATGGCATGAGGAAGAGCATATCCCTCATAAATGGGGACAGTATGGCTCACACCATCTCCGGAGTCAAGAACAATACCTGCACAAATTAAGCGTGAAGGAAACCAGCTAGGTTAGAAAACCTCAGAGAAATCAGCAATACTACATTGTGACAGGGCATTGGAAGTTTAAGATTAACCAGCTTAAAGAAGAGATGACTAACCAGTTGTACGGCCACTGGCATACAAGGATAGAACAGCCTGGATGGCAACATACATGGCAGGGGTATTGAAGGTCTCAAACATAATTTGGGTCATTTTCTCCCGATTAGCCTTTGGGTTGAGAGGTGCTTCGGTGAGCAGAACTGGGTGCTCCTCGGGAGCAACTCGGAGTTCATTGTAGAAGGTGTGATGCCAGATCTTCTCCATGTCATCCCAGTTATTCACAATACCATGCTCAATGGGATATTTGAGAGTTAATATACCTCTCTTCGACTGAGCTTCATCCCCAACATATGCATCTTTTTGGCCCATGCCAACCATCACTCCTGTGTGACGGGGACGACCAACAATGCTGGGAAACACAGCCCTTGGAGCATCATCCCCAGCAAATCCAGCCTAAACATATTCAATACAGTAGAGTCACATTCATGAAACAGCAAGCAAAAATACTAGTCAATCACTTGTTGAACCAGAAATATAATGAAACCATCCCGATATCTTACCTTGACCATTCCTGTCCCATTATCGCAGACGAGCGGCTGAATATCCTCACCGTCTGCCATTTTTTATGCTGAAAATAAAAATAAGAAATCGCTCAGCACATTGAGAACAAAGACATTTCACGTGCAACATCAACTAGAGTGATCCTGATTACAACATAACGTTTAAAACATTTGCGACATAACCTAAAGGGATCTAAATCACGGGAATCATTCTCTTGTTTTATAAAAAATCATATTTATCTCTCTAGAATCTAGATACACCTTACATAGATAGAACGGGAATTGGATCCCCTACCATTGATAATTGAACTGCATGAGGTGCAGTTCTAATGACTGATTAATTTTCAAAAAGAATTTTCATACTTCAATTCAATACAGAAACAAATATTTTGAAAGATTAGGATTTGTGTAGTTGAAAATGTAAGAGCAGAAGATCTCAATCATACAAGTATACAACACTATCAAATTTGGAAAAATTTATTAAAAGACAAATAAACAAAAAAATTTCACGTCATGCAAAAATATAACATGAAAAGTTATAAACACAAATCAAAATCACTGTTGTTCATATCAAACCAGAGCACAAGCCTAACCATAATGTAATACTTACAGTTACCATTTAGCATCGTATTTAAATCACTTTCCACTCATTCAAAATTCAAACCAATTGTTCATTACTATACATTTAATAAAATTTTAAAATATAGACATCGTATTAACGAAACTAGTACGTACCAAAATAAAAGTCATATTTGATACACTGTTAACCTATTTAAATTTTTTAAATAATAGATTGATAACATTAAGTCTTGAATGTATTAAAATTAAATTCCTTAGCAATACTATTTATATACATTTCATTTTATCGGATAAAAAACATAATAGTTATAGTTAATATATCGTTATATGACATTGAATAGGATGAATTGAAGAGCTCAATTTTGGATCTGATTTTAATCAGACACGAGAGTGACAGTTGTTTTAGATTACTTTCAGATTTCGATCTTATAAAAAAGATTTCCGCATAACATTACAAAGGCCGATTGCATGAATTCGACTGTCAATAAGAACATAGAAATCAGAATTCAACAATAACTAGTATCAGAACGAGAGCGTAATGAGAGACAACGGCGAAAAGAATAGAAGAGAAGAGAAGAGAGAGTTACCTGAAGAAGGAGAAGGAGATGGCGTTTCAAAGGAGAGAGGGTTCTCCGATCTCAGCTGCCCGCTCTTTGGGTTCAAAACTGAATGAAGAACGGAAGTAACACCTCTGGGTCCTCCGTTTTTAAATTCCGCTTTTATAACCCCCCCACCATATACCCGCAACGCATCACCGCCGTCCGTTTCTTTTCCTCTACTCAATCCGATCGCGACGCGTGTCCTCTTGATCTGTGGCTCAGCGGATACAGCCTGTTTCTTTATTGGTTCTTTGACAAATCAAAGGTGCGGTGAAACTCCACATATGCCCCTTTCAATGTTTTTATGGCTTCCCCAAATTTGGCGCTGCCATTACTTTCACCCCTTAATTCTATCGTTCACACGCTTTTTATTATGGGCCTAAATTTTCGTTTTCCATTTTGGACCCAATGGATTAAATGTTCCCTGCTTTTAATGGCCAACCGATAAAATAGAAAAGGAAATTTGTGTTCACCACCTTGTCTGCGTAAGCAACCATGAAAGTCACACAATTTTTGTGGGTAACAAATAATAGCCTTTGTTGCGAAGAAGATGAAGAAAATGAATGATAAAAGGACCAACCAAATATTGGAACTACTATTATGCTAGATAAATTAAACGCTTTCTCATTTAATTTAAGTCAGATATAACTTTTATTTTGCATATTTAATTTAAGCATCTAATTTATTATTATTTTTCTATATTATAAATCTGAATGCTTTTATTGGACTAGAGCATTTTTTAAAAATATTCTTGAAGAATAGGTCTTTTAGGAGTTATTTTTTATTTTTTGATGATAGTATTTTCAGGAATTATTTACATTCTCGTTAAGCAGGTAGCATATCTTATCTTAATTCAATATATTTAGTATTTAGTTTTTTATTCTTTTAAAATATATTTCTTAATTCTATTTAATTCAAATTTAACAAAAAAAATTCTCAATATCTCAAATTAGTTTTCATTTTATCTTTACATGGACCTTGGCTACATTTAATTGAAAGTATAAAAACTAAAAATAATTTTTTCTTAAAAATAACCTTATATTAAAATATAAATTATTTATCAAAAATATAAAATATAACTTAAATTTTAAAAATATTTATTTATTATGAATTTTAATCATTATAATATAATTTATTTATTAAAAATTTTAATTATATACAAATAAATATTTATTCTGTATATTGCATATCCTTAAAATACTAGTTATTTTTTAAAAATAATTAAAAATTTGTGAAAACAACATGAGCAAAAGCATATTTGGACATTTTTATTTTGTTTTCTATTACAACCAGAATATTCAAGATAAATATTTGATTGACAGACCTTTTTAAACTACGAAATATATAAAAAAAAAATACTCGTGCTCACACTTTGTCGATTGAAAATGGGAATGGAGAGGAAAAAAGTGTGATTTGGGAATTTTCTTTTTATTACTTTAAGTTATTTTTTTAAATTGTGTATATCCCGTGCTTGATTATGTATTTTTTTTACCATTTGGCCACAGGGTAAATAATGTGCTAATAATAATAAATTTATTAATTTTTATAATAATTATTTTAAAAATTAAAATAATAATAATTTTTAATTGATTTACATAATAATTTCTTTTAAACTGACTGTCTATAGAAATTAAATCATTCTAAAATTAAAAAAAACGATTAGATGATTTATATAATTTCACCAACTTAATTGTTTAAATTTGCATAACCGAAAAAAACACCCCGAGCGTGTAAAGATGTAAATCATTCGTGTCATTGACAGAGGAACGTCGTCTTTCACACTTCATGCTTCTTTTTAGTGCCACGTAAATGCATGACAACTAGTTCTAATTTTGGATGTAATCGACATAAATTCAGTTATACATATAACTCATTTCTTGGAAACTAAATACTAAAAAATATGTTATATAACATGGGATTTTACTAATACTTTAATAAGGGTGTTTTTTTCAGATAAAAGGGTAATTTTCAGAAATAAAAAATAAAAATATTTAATGAAAATATAATTTCTTTTTAAATTATTAATAATTTTACTAACTACAATGAATAACATTGTATATAAAATGTGTACCTAAAAGATGTAGCACAAAAAATTAATAGACAATGGAAAAATGCTTCAAGACCAAATTTATTTGGGCCAAACTCTTACACCCATATACTTTGCTCTTTGGGTTCGGTCTTAGCAACCGTGCCCAGTCTTAATCATTTTAAATTAATTTAAACAATAATAATAAAATAGAGTTCGTAACTGATAGAAAAGGAATTCATAGATTTTTCGTACTAAGAATTTGATACCAAATAGAAGTTTTGTTGCAATATTAATTATAAATAAATTTCTCAATAATATTTAGTTTTTAATATCAACAAAACATAATTTACCATAATCAATATTCTATTATATTTGGCATAAGTATTATTTGATCTTAAATGCAATCTACTGGTCTAACTTTAGTCAAATAAATAAATATAATATTATGATAATGCTGATTGTAATAACAGCAACACCAACGGGAGTGAAAGTGAATAAGATAAGATTTAAAATATTTGTAAGGATATGGTTTATGATTGTTGGGGATGGAAACATGAAAGTGGCGGAGCTTGAACAAAAAAAATATTGGGGAGTCACACTAAAATCAGCAACGAGTTTATTATAAATAAAAAAAAATATTTTAAACGAGGGAGGTATATGATAGACTTATTTTTTTTAATATGCGATATTTTTGCTTTATAAAAATTAATAGCATTTTTTTTTTACGAACCTAAAGTTGGAACTTTAATGGCTCTTTCGTTGAGTTGGTCTTGACTAAGATTAATGATAGGTATAAAATATTTTAGTTTTAGAATAATATTTACATACATATGAATCAGTTATACATATAAATATTTATTTTTATATAATTAAAATTTAAATAATAAATAACTTTAATATATAAATTATATTATAATAAAAATTTCATAATGAATAAATTTATTTAAATATATAAAATATTGTGTATGTGTGAGAGAGAGATTGGACCTGGCTAACTCACACCTCACAGTATCATGCCTCTTTCTATCTCTTCATTTGTTGGCTTAGATACTAGTACTAACATAAATTTAAACTACGCTATGCGATCTCTGCCCACATATTTAATTTGATTAATAAATTCCAAAGTTGGCCCAACCAAAATCGTACTAGGATTGAATTGTATCACATGTTAGTTTTCGTAATTATCTCCATAGATTGCCAATAAAATTTGATTTAAGGGATAAAAGACTAAATTCATATTTTATTGTAAATGTAAGAATTTTATTAGTAAATAATTTTGAAGTATTGCTGTAAGTACTCATAAAATTTTAATTTAAGATTTTTCTAATTTTTTGAAACACGAAAAATTCATGTTTACACGTAGTTCTCCACAAAATTAGTGACACATCTAATTTACATTATGATTTTCTATTTCTTTTATGCATATTCTCAATATATTTAGGTATATTTTCCTAATATATAGTTTTCATAATTTCTTCTTCTTACATGTAGGCTCATATCAACAGCCCATGCTTACAGGTCATATCCCGTGGGCTTCAGGTATAAGATGCCACTTGTGCTAAGGATATTGCTACTTGCAACACCTTTTACTCTTCACACTCCTCAATTTTTTGAAAATTTACCTAATAACTAAACTACTTTTATCCTTATCTCCTTCCCCTTCTCCTTCTCTTCCCCGCCACTCTCTTCCGTTCACCCCCTTTCTCCCACCCCCTCATCTTCATTTTCATTCTTTTTATCTTCTTCTTTTCATCCTATTCCTTTTCTATTTGTATTTCTTTCTATTCACTTTCCTTTTTTCTTTACATATCACTAATTTAAGAAAAAATAGTTTTTATCATGTATAATTACTTAACAGAAACTAATTTTTATTATATAGTCATACACAATAATAATTATTTATTGTAAAAAATATTTTTATAAAAAAATTAACAAAGAAAAAATAAAAGTTTCTTAATTTTATTGAACGAATTATTCTCCTAAATTAATATAATTGATGTAATTTTAGTCTAATTTATTTTGAGTTTTGGGATAAGATAGGATGGAGTCCATAACACGATCAAAATATTAAACATATCATCGTTACAATATTTTATATATAAAAATATTAGTAATTGACCTGCTCGACCCATTTTGATTTATCCTAATTTTAACCTATAAAAAATGAATTCGTCCACTTTTAAATAAAAAAATTAATAAAAAAATTGTTTTATTTAAAAAAATTATATATAAAAAAGGAAAAGAAAAAATAATTTTATAAATTATTTGATTATATAAAAAATTATATATATATATAAATATAAATATTTTAAATAAAAATATGACAAATAAAATATTTTTTTTGTCTTTATACCTACTTAATTTTGTGTGATTCTCTTTCTATCCAAATATAAAAAAAAAATTACATTAGAAGAAAGAAAGTTTTTATTTTTTATTTTTTATTTATAAATGTCTATGTCCCTATCTCTTCTTTCCCTTCCTATATGGTTTGTTTTTTTCATGGCAAAGAGTGTAAAAGAAGATTTAGAAATGTTCATAAAAACGACATTATCCTTTTAAACGCACCGTTTTGCAAGCCAGGGTCCAAGCTGAGTTATATGAAACGAAAGTTACCCTTTTCACCGGTCTTTCGGTCCACAGCACAAAACGAAGAGAAAATGACGATTCCTACGATTGAATCTGACATCTGAGGTGGCCTTCTTACTGAAATATTGAAAAGCTACATGACAAGAACTGAGGAAAACATGGCTCAACAGAACAGGTACTCTTTTACCTGCTTTTACTGTTGGAATTTTCATCTCGAGTCATCCTATGCCTATGCCTTTATTTTTTGAGTGGTGGGTCTACGTTTTATTCTCATAATTGCAAAGGTTGTGGGTCTGGTCTGCGTCTAATCGCTGTATCATTGTTTCTCACGAATGCAATCCATTTCATCTCGTGTCCGCTACGAGGTTGGAGCTTTCTCCAACCCTTTTCCATTCTCTTGGATTAATTGATTGATGTTATAGGTTTAAGGATGGCCTCTGTGCTTAGAGCCACTGAATGTGAGGATTGGGATGGCCAAAAAAATATTGTTACACTTCGCGGTCAACGTCACTCAACATTTTACTTTCTGGTTCCCCCAACAACATCTTCCACTCATTCTTCATCAAATTTAGACAAACAGGACGGTGAAAAGAAACATAACTTTTCCATTTTTTATTTTATTGTTTTCTTTTGAGCTTCTCATATATATATATATATATATATATGCCTGAGCGCGCGTCTGTAGTTTTCAGAACACCAGTACCAATAAACCTGTTTTCTGTCTCCGTACGTAGCGATTACTGAGAGAGGTCATGTGATATACTGACATGATCTTAACCAAAATAAATAAGTGATATACTGACATGACTAAAATAGAATATGCCTTCATTTTTCGACTTTTTTATTTGTCCATTTCTGCAAATGCATGCTTCTGCTATTCATATGCCTCTCTTATTCAGGTTGTTAGGACTTACAATATCCTAATTCGAGTTTCAGATTAATAATTTTTTGGATGAATATTATGTAAATAGATTTTAAAACTTCTAGCCGACCAAGGAGTAACTATGATCACATGCCTCTATACTGCATGTTTGATATTAATAATTATTTTTAAGAAAATAGTTTATGCCTTAATAAGGAAGTTTTATAATTATTATATACAGTAAATTTATTGATTTACTAAAAATATTTAAAAATTATATTTACTATTATTTTTATTGATTAATAGTGTATGTACGTAAAAATTAAATACTTATTTTTTAGGAGAAAATTATTTTTAATAGCTTCCTTCTTACATTGAACGTTAAATAATTCAAATACTTTCTAAAAGTTTGTGTCATTTTAAAAGTATCAAAATAAGAAATCGATATTAATTTTTTTTATTTGGTACACCAAAAATTACTTAGGAATTGAAGCTAGAAATAATTTATAAATATCTTTACTTTTTTCAGGTAAGTATTTTTAAAAAACAAAATTGTAAAAGGACAAAATTTTAAAAATGGTGTGATTAACAATGAAGCAGAGTCTAGGTTGGAACAACTTTCAAAACGTACCATTAAAATAAATTAGGAACATCCAAGCTTAATACGGTATAGTTTATCAATTAGGCTCGTGGTATTTTTTAATGGGATATTTTTTTATGCAAAATTTTCACACAACTTTATCATTCGAATTATTTATTTATTTTTCTTTCTTTTAGTAGATTCAAATAGGTTTTACGTTCTTTTACGCAAAAGATATTCGTAAACAAAAGTAAGAATTTGTAATTTGTAAAAACAATTAGATAGAAAATTTGAAGATGACAATAGAGAAAAACCCACTCGTTCGATTCCCAAATTTTAATTGACAACATATATTGGATCAGGGATTATTACTTGGTGATAATATCCTGCCTTTATCATTCAGTCCACAGGTTCTATTTACTAAGACAAGAATAGTATCACGGTTGGGAGCCTTATAGGTGTTTGCAGCATTTTCGAGCTATTAGAAGAAAGCAAAAACAGAAGTCTTGAAGATGAGAAAGAAGTGCAGCAAGAAATCTGAGTCCAACTCATTGTGAAAATAGGAAGAAGCAAATCCCTTTTATGTTCCCTGATAATGATCGAGCTTGCATTGACTCAAACACATTCATTATTTGTGAATGGCACTATTGCTTCCTCTCAGTCCATCAATTCAAGGCAGAGTCCACAGGGCATCAGGGTACGGCAACAGATGCTTTGACTCACTTGCAGATTGATATATATATATTTTTTTTGTGGACAAACTTCTCCTGGTTAACTAAGGACTTCCATATACATGTTTGTGTGGAGAAGCTTCTCGTTCTTAACTAAGGACATGCATTTGGTTTTCAAGATGGAATTAAGGTTTCTACTTTTAATGTTTGCTTTCAAATTTCTCAATTTCTACAGAATCTCAGCCGATGGCCCAGAAAATTATTAGCTAATGCGCTGGCTCAACTCATTTTTAATAATATATATTTTATAAAGTAAAAAATTTAAATATATATAATAACATAGAAAATAATCTAGAAAAAAAAAAGAACGTAATAATTCACGTAATAATTCACGTAATATTCCATACTAACTAATAATTTTTTGGATCCTCTTTTTCCCCTATTCATGACATAATAATTTTTAATAGTTTTTTTTTTTTACGTTTTATCATTAAGGAAAATGAGATTAAGTTCTCTTATCTTTAATTTATATATATAAATAAAAGAATGATTCATTTACTCAAAGAATAACTTTAATGAATAATATTTATTTTATTCTTTTATCTTTTATTTTTCATTGTCATTATTTATTTTGTTGTAATCTAACAATTTTAATAAGTGACACATTTATTAAACTATAAAAATAATAGTCAAAATGAAGAATAACTTTAAATAATAACTATTTTAAAGTTATTTTTAGAATAAGTAAATATTTTCTTTTGTATATATATATATATATATATATATATATATATATATATATATATATATATATATATATATATATATATATATATATATATATATATATATATATATATATATATATATATATATATATATATATATATATATATATATATATATATATATATAAAAGCCCTGGGATTGTGGAACAAAGGAGTATTCTGAATCTATATCGAGGTATTGACGGCGATTCTTAAATATCACAAAACAGAATGAGATACGATGAGATAGAATGCAATAGAAACAAAGACAAGGGAAATGAGTTATCTACTCTTAATTGTTAAAGCGAACCTTGGAAATTCAATCTCATAGAGTTTAATTCCCGTTCTCAACCCATGATTAATATGAACTCGAAGTTTCCTTCGTAACTCTATAATCTTTTTTGATTCTATGTATTTTTATCATTACATACATAAGGAAGGAGCCGAATGAGATGAACAACTCAATCAGAAGGAAATTATATGGAAGCTTTACAAGATTATTATGAGACTATGTAACTGAAAATTGATCCCTATGATCGAAGTTATATACTTTATAACATAGGCCTTATCCACACAAGTAATGGAGAACATACAAAAGCTTTGGAATATTATTTTCAGGGGCTTGAACAGAACTCATTCTTACCCCAAACTTTTAATAATATGATCGTGATCTGTTATTACATGCGACTATCTCCACTATAGAAAGAAAAAAGAAAAGAACAAGCAAATCCACAAATACTAATATAATAAATACTATAAAATACTATATACTATAATATAAAAAAAAACTTTCTACATATACATACATCGTCTAAAACAACAATTTTTATCAGCTGTAACAAAGAAAGAAACTTCATAGAAGTCAAAATATGAAAAATAGATATGCCTAAATACATTTTTTTCTATGGATAAAAGATCTAATTGATAAAGAAAGCATCGTAAGGATCAATTAACGCAATTTTGAGCCAATACAATAAAAACTGCTTACTTATGTCATGATAAAAAAGTCAGGAATCTACTTATATAATAAAGTGGATTTCCTGATATTTTGAGTAGCGGTGTAATATCAAATCCCAAAGATAAAAAATCTTATATATATGCAAATTCAATACATGCATGTAGTCCTAAACATAAATTAAGTATTATTTTTCTGAAATGAATAGATTTAAAAAAAATGTGTGGACAAGCTTGTCGTGGTTACCTAAGGACATTTCTAGTGCATGTATTTATCAATAATCATCTCATTTTAGTTTCACCACTATCTTTGATGACAAGGAAATTTTTTCTAGTCAATTATTCTTTCACTAAATTGACAATAGTCGTGTGCTTAATATATTATCTCAAACATAAAGCCAGTCGCACAAAAAATAATTTACATTAAGTTGTTTATCTAGAAGATTATCAGTCTCGACTTTTTCTCTATTGAAAAAACATATACGAGTGTCTGAAAATGCCTATGTAATAACAATTTAGATGAAATTTTTTATCATTTATAATAAATTTATCTTATCTGAATTAGATGATCAATATATTTGAACAACACAAAAATTTATCATTTATAGTATATCTGCCTTGATCTAGAATAAACGATCAAAATTGATATTTGAATAATAATAGTGTCAGAATCTCCCCCACCCAAGAAAAACTCAAAATTATATAAATTTTCCTTGGTATTAAAAATTTATTAGTAGAGACCTCAAAATTATGTTATGGCAATATTCATGAACTGAAAAAAAAAATTGGAACAAGAGTTGACATTTGAGTTAGTAAGATCAAGAGTTAAGAGGTGATTAGGATTGGAAAGATAAATAAACATGATATCTGCCCTAAAATTTTGAATTTATATGTAACTCATACTATAGTTGAGTGTAACTATGTGAAGGAAAGAAAAATAGTAATGAAAAAGATGAATAGTGATTTTATTTGTAAAACTTTGGTATTGTTTATATTTATGTAATTATCTCAACTTGCAACAACAACAAGGACTCCTTTTTCGCGCAGGTCGTAAAGAATGCAAGGTCATCAAGGTAGTCTTAGGTTTCATTGGGAGCACAAGTTCAAATGTGAGTGTTTAATAATTGAGAATTGAAATGAGAGTATAGTTTCCTATTCTTGCTAAAAAAAAAAAACCAGTTTGGAAGAGCATCTTCCTATCTATTTGATAGATTAAATGGATCAATCATCATATCAATATTGAATGGATTATATCTATTTGTTAGAATTATTTAATTATAAAAAGTAATAAATGATTTTCAAACTTAAAATATTAAAAATTAATATAAAAAGTTTATAATTAATATAACATCAAGTCTCTCTAAATAATATTGTACGTCTGAGGCCCAAAATTTTTTAGACATGACACTATTTTTGTGTCTCTCGTATATTTAAAAAATAATTAAAATTGTTTGGGGTATAATCTGTTGATGTTTGTTCTTGCGAAAATTTAAGTGAGCTTTGATTTGCTATCACTCGAGAGACTAATCATTTTTTTACTATACATCTAACTCTCGATAATTACTCACAAATACTATCAAGATAAGGATTTTTTTTTCTAAAACTGAAATTTGTTAACAGAGTCACCCTTGATATATATAAACTTTGACAAATATTGAATTTAACAGATATTGAAGAAAGACTCAAATTTATGTGTATATTATAAATTAAACTCATTCATTTTTTAACAATAATATTTTTAAGAATTATTCTATTATTTATTAAATCATGCGACTTCTTTTTTTAATTTATTTTATATAATGTAATAAATATATTAATTATTAATAATAAAAATATCTATTATTCTCTTTAATTGTTTTTATTTATAATTTTTTTGTTAAATTTAAAAATAATCGTGTATATATATAATATACCGAACACTTACTAGTTTAACTTAAAATTATTATTATTTTCATGGTTTTTTTTACATTTTATTTTATATTATATAACATTTCTGGTTTCTATTTCTCCATCACATTATTTATTATATTTCATATTTTTATTTTTTTAGTTGTAAAATCTGGTATATAATTTATTACACAAATAATATTTTTCATAAAAAATGGGTTGTATGAGAAATTATTGTCAGATAATTAATTGAGAGCAATAAACATGTATGGTAGATTTGGAGGTAATTAAAATAAGAAGTTGTGTGGCGGCCGATGAATTTCAGTGAAAAAAATCTTGAGCAAATAGTAATACGTTATATTTTCTTAAGTCTTTAATAAGGTATTCCTCAAGCATAACTGAAAATTTTCTGAAAGGTAGATGCAGATAAGGAAACTTCTTCTCAAACGTTTTCAAGATTTAAACCTCAAAATTTGCCCGGCAAAGTTCGTATGAGTAATCATTTATCATCAATATGATAATGGTAAACTAAATTATTTTTTAAATAAATAAAATTTATTTTCAAACAAACTTGTATTTGATACTTATGTTTCTTCTTCAAAATATGAGACAGGAGGTGTTCCTTCTTCAAAGAGATTGACTTGGTAAGAGAGAGATTTGTTTTATGAAAAATAAGCTATAAATACATCATAGTTAAAAAAAATTATGAAAAATAAGCTATAAATACATCATAGTTAAAAAAAATATATATTGTGTTAAAAAAATATTAAAAATTATGTTACTAAATTTTTTTAATGAGAAAATTTTATTTTATATTTTCATAACCACATTAAAATATCAATTAATATAATTTAAAAAAAATATTTAAATATTTAGATTCAAATTGAAGAATTATATTTAGTCTAAAATTGTGTTTAAGTTGAAATAATATTAGATAATTTTTGTGTTTGATCAAAGTTTTTTTATTAAACTTTATTATTAATTTATTTATAAAATAAATATATCTAAATATAAATTAATTTCTTTAAAATTAATTTTTTTATAAAATTAGTTTTGCAAAATCAATTTTAATGTAGTTGGAGAATTTTATTACTGCAACAGCGCCCTATTAGAATTTACAACACAATCTATGCTCTTTTTCTATCATTTGAGTAGAAAAAATATGCGATTCAAATAAAATTCCTAGGGTGATAATTAAATTGGTAATACAGTTTTAAATGGTAAAGTACATAAAAAAAATGAAAATTTTTCTGTAAAATCATAGATAAGACCTCGTCACCGGTATCATGGTTGAAGCATGGGACCCATTGACCGAAAATAGAATGGCATGAAGTAAAAGCAGGTATATTTGTCTGCGATAAGTCATCTCATTATAACAAATTTCCAAAACAGTGAAAATTTCAATGTCTAAAGAATGATGCTTTTCTGATGGCTCAACGTACGTTTTTGAAAAATTGGACATTGATTGATCGAATTGATTGCTGTATATGATCAACATATCGCACCTCCCCTTTTAAGTATTATTGGTTTTCATACATGACACGTTTCCACCTTGATTCATGTGAATCTGCAACACCTTTGATTTGGATCCAAATGGGAAGATTACGAGATTCTTAATTATTTTTTTATTTTTTAACAAGTAACGAATAACAATGGCGCATGTGATTGTGAACACACTGAACATGACCCATTCTTGTAGATATTCGTGCATGTAGCCTAAAGCAGAAACCAATGCTAATGTCGAGATTAGAGTAAATATTAAATGTTATGGACCCATTATCATTGTTTAAAAACACATCGTCTATGGAAAAAAAATACCAATTACAGAAGTTAAAAATAATCTTTACAATACAAATATCTGACGCATTAAAATAAATTACAACTTTCCAGTAAATTGTGCTTACTTTATCGGAAGATTTTCTTAAACATATGAAGCAAGACAAATATTCTAAAGTATCGATGTAACATAGCCATAAATGATCAGTAGAGTGAAGGAAGACAGAGTCAATTTACATGTTTGAACCCTACTCATTTTTTTGTTAAGATAAATGTAAAAAAAAAATTAAGTATTCTTTAAATTTGAAGATTTTTTCTACTTTAGATTTATACATCATTCTCTCCTCTTAAATTTATTACTACCAAGAAAAAATATATAAAGTAACATAATTATGATAAGATACTGAATTCACTCGTAAAATTTAGCTTATTTTCATATATTTAATATAAAGTTTAGAAGAATGTTAAGAAGAATGTAATCTTTATAATACATTTTATTATTGGTTAATTTTTTTAAAATTCTAAAAACAGAAAATAGATTCATTTAAGGAGTGATATCTACACACAAAAAAAATGATTTTTTTAACAAATTTCAACCATTAAAAAAATGTTAGAAAATATTTTATGTTTACTTAAGAACTATTTTAAATTAAAGATAAAAATAAAAACTTAAAAAAAGAAATTTATTTTTAATTTAAAAGCTCCTTTTAAATTGAAATTTTTTTTTTTAAACTTTGATTTTATTTAAAAATATTTATCTCATCTAATAAAAGGTATATTTATAAAATAAAAATATTGTTTAAAATTATTTTAACTTAAAAAATATTTTTATTACAATAAAAAATAAAATATTGAAATACAGATATTTAATATACTAATTTTCAAGGTCAAAAGTTTAAATTTTGTTTTAATAATAATTTACAAACATATAGAGAGAGAAGATAACATGACGGTTTGATAAGATGGACCATAGTTTTCAATTAGAATACCGTGATAGTGATTTATTTTGGTACAACTGAAAGTAACTTTAGCTATTAGCTGGGAATCAAAGACATTATTTTCTTAATAAACCAGCAAAAAACTTGAGAGAAGCTAGTTTAAGAAGTTTTTTTTTTTCCTTATTAACCTACCTTTATTTTTAAATTTTTTATTAAAAAAATGTTTGGCCTAGTTTTCTTCTAAAAAAAAACTAAACAAAACGTACCAAAAAAGTGAGTTAGACTTAAGCATATCGTAAGATATTTGATCCGTAACTATATAAATGAAGAAAACTTTGAAAAACATAAAATTTACTTCAATAATTTTTACATTTAAAAAATTTCAACTAGCGTAAAAAATATCTTTAATTGAAATAATAAAAAAATACTGATTAGACTCTTCTTCAGGTTAATTTATATGTATAAAAATAAAAAAAAATGGTTATTTGATTTTATATGTAATTTTGTCCAGGAGAAAATTGAATGGATATGTTAATCGTATGAGGGGAATATTCATGTTAATTTCTTTTGTGTTAACTGGTAGTAAGTGTCACTTTCAGTTGGAAATTATTAGAACAGCAGAGGAGTTGATGGTAATGAGTTATTGGCAGCAATGATGCTAATTGTGCCCCTCAACTTGTTATCCGGAGCCGAGTCAGGTGCAAGTGATCCTGACACATGAACTTGTCCTGATTGTGTTATATTTAATGTAAAGGTTCCTCTTTTGCACAAATTATTCAACAACCAACGCAGACATTATCACATGGCAACCAATTAACACCAAGCCCGGGCCTTTCCCTTTCGTATTTTATTGCTCTTTTTTGTATAAAGAAACAAATCAGAAGCAAATACACGATACTACATTTTCATATGATCTTAGACTCCTATTTTTGAGAATAACATTTTCTCACTTCAATGACGACGCCCAAAACCATCGATGCAGGCGATGCTTCTTCCTTCTCAAGTAATAATAATGTTACAATTTAATTACAACATGACATGCACCTCTTAATCACTTTGCTTAGTTTCCAATAATAAAATGAACCTTTCCCCTTTACTCCTTATATTTTCATTTTGCCTTGCCGGTCAAGCAATGCCATATCTTGGCAATATGCAATAATTATTTATTCTATTGTTTATCATCTTCCCAATCATTTTCAGCAGCAATTTTTCCAGAGCTGCGTCCACTACCCATTTTCCCAAATGAGTTCACACTTGATAATCCCTTGAAGCTGCTGCTACCACCCTCGTTTCGGGATTTCTTAGACTTGTTTGGCTTGGAACTAGAGATGTCAACACCATCTTGATCAATTTCATCAGGGCTTTCTCTTTTGACAACCACCAATCTGGCTATGCTGCTTCGGCAGAATGGACAAACTGGTGCGATAACACGAGATGTAGAAGGGTTAGGCTTGTTGTGACAACACAGGGCTAGTGTGCATTGTGCACACATCTGGTGACCACACTCTTGGACCTCAATTGTACACACTTGCTCAAAGCAGATGCAGCATAATTCCGTCTCACTAACCTGAATTACCAAAATTAAATTACAATGCTGCTGCATAAGTAAGAAAAGTATAGCAAACTCATAAGGTTAGTGTAAATTCAAAGGGTGTATATATAATTACCTCAGAGATATTGTCATCTACCCCATCAGAGTGTGATGGAGATGGAAGAGAGTGAGTACTCCCTTTCAATATGTTTTTCTCCCTTTCCCTGTTTGCGTCCATCAGGGCTCGCTCTAATAATTCTTTGGCATCTGGATTAAGCTCACTGATCACCTTCAAAGATGATGGCCATACAAGAGGCTCAGCAGATGAAAGATTCAGCAATGCTGCACATGCGCCATGTCTATGTTTCAGAGCAACTACATATGGTATCCTCCTGCATAAACACAACATACAGCATGAAGGCAAATTCAGAAATTAATACCAGAATTCAAAAACATTGCTAGTCAAATTTTAATTAAGATCTCATGTTGTTAGATGAGGTAAGCTGTTTCCTCAGCTAAAATGTTGCAAAGGAAAAACGAAGAAGATTTTAATTAAAATGCACAGATAATAGAGAAGTTTTTTATACTTTGAAACAATTCATGAGTGTGTTGTATCACTATAAATCATTCACTTTTAAAGGTCATACTTGAGATGTTAATTTATTGGTTGAGAGTCAATCGATAATATATCAAAATTAAACTCAAACCACACATGGGAATGCAAGAGGAGGCCCCACCAAAAACTTAAGAGCAAGATGAATTTGTTTGTATTGTAATTAAAAGCTACAATGTACCCAGAGGCATCACGTTGAAGGCGATCTGCACCCCATGCCAAGAGTTCTCGAATGCAATCCAAAGATCCCCCTTTGGCTGCAAGATGAAGAGGAGTGCTGCCAGGACAACTGCATATAGCAATTCATTATTCCACAAAACAAATTAATACATCAAATTCAAGCTTATCACAAGCACAACATTGACAGATGATTACCCATATCTTCCAGTTGAAGCAGAAACAAGAGCTCCACTGTACAATAGAATATGTACACATTCAGGCCGTCTTTGACGAGCTGCCAAGTGCAATGGCGTTGCACCCCTACCATCTCTAATATTCACAAACCGAGCAAACCCCCTAGAATCAATTGAATTGTTTCCTTCTTTAAATTTTTAAAAAACCAATTAGGGGGAAAATTCATGTTGAAAAAGAACAAGGACCAACCAAGAAGCAGCCACGGGACTAGATTGAGCAGCAGAAAGAATTGCCTTAAGGCAACAAGAATGCCCATAGTAAGCTGCATAGTGCAAGCAGGTTCTCCCGTAACACGCATCGAACATTAGTACCTGAATTTTAAGAAAATTTATTCTAGTGAAAGAATAAGGAATTGTTGAAATAAACATCAATTTCAAATTTCACACACATTAGCACCGGCCTCAAGGAGCTTTTCCACACAGGCGATCTTTCCGTGCATTGCAGCCAACATAAGCGGTGTCTGAATGAATCGTCCACATTAGTAAAAAAGCAACATTTTGAGGTGGAATGAAGGGAAAAAAAAAACACATTGAATTCACGCCAAGTTACCTGCTTTTGGCGATTCAACACATCTGGATTGAGAGATCCATCCAAAAGCCAAGATAAAACCTGCACCAATTGGCATACAAAAAAAAAAAAGGCACCTATTTTAGGCGAGAAGAGAGTAAGCAATGAAATTGAATACCGAATTGGGGAAGTGTGAGAGGCAAAAGGGGACCTGGATCTGGCCATTAGCAGCGGCAATATGAAGAGGGGAGTGGTGATCATAGACAGTAGAGTGATTGATAAGAGAAGGGTGTGTTTGTAACAAAGCTGCAACAGTGTCTAGGTCCCCATGCTGCACAGCACGGAATAGGCCATGTTCATGGCTCCCTCTGCAACTCAGCCCCTGACCCATCACTTTCTCTCCCACCTCTCCTCTCTTTGCTTCCCTGACTGCGCCACCTTGATTCCTCCACGTTTTCAATTCAACGTTCCCACATTTATTAAGTTGGAGTTCGGGCAAAGTGGCAAGGTAGAAAGAGAGAGAGAGAGAGAGAGAGAGAGAGAGGTAGCTGAGTGTGTCAGTGATGAGCAGTTACTGAGACTGACTTGGCTGTGGCATCAGACAGATTCCCGCATAAGGGTAGGCTCCAGCACCCCCAAACTCTGAAGCTAATATCCACCTTTTGTTCCGCCAATCCAACGCTTCAAACGCACTCTTACAAACTCGTTAATAAGTCATGTCACGTTTCTAACTCTGTTTTATTGACCAGTAAATAAACATTTCCAAAAGGAGACCTTCAACTTCGGTCTCCTATTAGACTATTCGCATTCCCCAATTTGACTCAAACTCCTTCCTCTTGTTACTCCTTCTGTTGTAATGGGAAAATTCGTCGTGGGATCTACTTTTAGTCAAAACAGTAACCTTCCTTCTTCGATCATTACTGTGTCTGCGCTAAACCCCTTCAATTTTATTTCATTACTCCTTTTTATGTAAATAATAATAAATAAATAAATAAACATTTCACACCTAACACTGTAACATCCATACAAAGATTCTAATATTTTCCAACTGCTGCGTGGACAGAAAAATACATGGAATTTTCAGGAAAGAGTTTTTTTCTTTTTAAAGAAAAACGAGCAGAAATAAAATAAAAAATATTTCAAATATGATTTTTTCTCTACTCGTGATATGTACGTGTCTTAGTCGGATACAAATTCCTACCGGTTTACATTCTACTTCGGATTCGCACCATATACCACGTTGCATTCATATCAAGTTATTGTTATTTTTGCCTTAAATATTGCCTTCGTTTACTTATTACATATATAATATATTTTTTAATAAACCTAGAGCATTAAGATGAAATCTATTTCGATTAAATTACTAAGAATAATTATGATAATTTCTTTGAACTGAGATTTAACTTTATAGCGACGACATTGCTTGAAGAAACAAATACCCTTGAAACGAATTATCGTCTTGAATGAAACTTTGATTAGTCAATTATCCACTCTCCCGTCAAGGAAGACAATTTGTTTTATACTTTAATTTAAGAATCAATTTTGAATAAGATCAGATTACTAAAGCAAATTTTACTTTAAAATTTTCACTTTACCAAAAAAATATTCTGCAACATTTTTAGTTTACTGGTGGCAAAATCAAACTTCAAAAGAAGGGAGCGGTGTTTCTACACGAACAAAAAGTAGCAACCACTCTAACGAAATCACTTTTCACTTTTTTTTATGCTTACTTTATCTAAATTTATACAATAAATTTGAATTTTTATTCTAAAATGCGAGATAACTTTATATGTATATATATTAAATTTCAATGATTTAACAGGTAAACTAAAAGTTTTTATTATATATATATATATATATTAACTTTACATTTTTTTTACAAATTTTAAAATAATTTAATATTTCATTAAATAAATTTAGTTTAATGTATAATATTTTTTAAATAAAAATAAATATCAACTATAAAATTACATAACCACCGATGTTTCATTTATAATTATTAAAGACTTTCGATTATTTAGAAGTGTATTAATAAACTAATATGTATAAATATAATTTTTTTCATAGATTATTGTGATGTTCCATTTTAATAATTGTTAATATTTGAATGGACAAGAGATAACAAGAGAACAGATAATCAAAGAAAATAAAATAACAAGTTCTAGTTAACTATTGTATAACTAGTTTATTATTTTCAATTTTTAGGGTGAAGAATGGATTATGAAACTGGTGGGGGTTCAAATTTCTCCATGATATTCCTTCTATAATTTTACTCGATCGAACACTAGCTGCATTTACAAATCTGAACTTTTAACTTAATAACTTCTCAAAAACCTCACTCTAACCAAATACTTATAGTAGCTTATTTATTATCAAATAAACTAATTGACTGGCTTATAAACTATTCAATTGTCTTGTTAAATACATATTAATTCAATAAATCAACTTAAAAACTTTTAATTAAAAATTATTTTTATTATCAGCGACTAACATGTCAATTATTTTTACCCAATATAACCTAAATTTGAATCAACTAGCCATCTTCAACGTCTCTCTCCTCCTTTATGTTTAATTAAATATGAAATATATATTTTATGCATGCGTGGTATGCATGACTTTTACTGTCTTCTCCTAGAGCGTCATCTTTGTGCCTGTTAAAATAAAACCATTTTTCTATCTCATACATTAAATACATATACTCAAGATATAAAATTAGAAAATTTTAAATAAAGAGAGAAAAATTTTAATTGGTGAGTCTAGATCAGTTGGTTACTGTGACCAATTCTTATTGGTAAAGAAATCAATAAAATCATTTATTATATCACAATTTTTTTTATTTTGCCTTAATTATTGCACTCCGTATATAGAAAATTCAATATATATTAAAATATGTATATACGATTCGCTCATCTACTCTCCAATCCGTTAGCAGAATCGTTTCACAAGATTTGATTTAACTTTTATTTTCTCATGTCTCTTTCTCTTACATTCTATTTACACTCATTTTATCATCTATTTTTTTTTCTTATTACATCACCCCTTTCATTTGTTCTCTTTTTATATTCCTCTTAGATATCTTACAAAGATGTGGAAAAACATCATTATTCGAATCGATTATTACTTTTATTTACATGTATTGTGGACTGTGAACAAGAATGTTTTAAATAGTAAATACATTCAACTTCATATGATTAATTTCTCGTATGGTCCTTCTTTTACTCGTTGCCGAAATAAGGGTTCAGTAAGCCCAAGAAGCCAGCCCACAATACAAATATGGGCAGTACCAAATCTGGCTAAAAGTCTAAAACCAACGTCTCTCTTAAAAGAAAGCCTTACACAAATACAAATAATAGGCAATTGTGTCTCTTAAATTTGCTACTGATCAAGACTTAATTCTTAATCGAAAAGACTTTATTTGAGAAATTATTCTCACTTCAATCATCCCTGCGTCTAGAAAAAGTTAAGCTCTACTTATTGGCCACAGATACCTTGGTGCGTAGGAAAAAACAAATCCTAATACCTTGTATAAACATGTTGATGGTCAAGGCCCAAAATCGAATATGAAGTATTTAAAATATTTACGAGCTTGAACTATATAGCCACGTCCTCATTTTATAACTTTAGGGTTCTATTTGATACCTTTTAATTGACTGAAGGTATTCGGGTTGGCTTCATAAAAATGAAACATCTAGATGCATGCCAATCAACGATGTGGCAGGAATGGGAGTGATCATTCAACTAGATCCGATTTGAGTTAAAAGTTGGATTAGGTTCACGGGTCAAATTATTTTCAATATTAATAAATTTGAGATAATTAAGTCAAGTATTGGAATTGAAAATTTTACATCTAACTTGATTCAATCTGACTATATTTAAATATAAAAATAATTACTTTCTAATTATCTTTAATTTTTTAATTTATTTGTTCTTTTACAATCCAAAGTTTGAGGCTAAATATCTATTTATATATTTTATATTTTCAGTCTTTTCCTAGTTTGTGTTTTATTTTTTTATTTTTATTTTTAAATATTTAATCCAATCGCTTGATCCGACCCGGTTGTAATTGGGTTGGATCAAATCAAATTTACTCGTACAAATTTAACAACTCAACCTAACTATTTTTAATCTGTTAGAATAAAAAACTTCTCAAACTTGATCCAACTTGTCAGTTAAAAAAGATAAAGTAGTCAATAAGTTTTAAATAATACTCTTCATTTCGATTAATAAACCACACTTTAAATTTAAGATAATCGGCCAGTTTTTTTTTTTTGAAAATAAAAGTTGGGTTGAGTACAATTTTGGAAATAAAATTTAAACAAAACTTTACTTTCTTTTCTAAATGAACAAGTGATCAAAAACATTTTTTTATTGAAGTTGATTAAAAAAGTTTTAAAAAATTCAAATATTATTTAAGTAAACAATCAGCATTGCCTTTAATGTCATGAAAATTTTTGAAAGCACAAGTATGTTCAACTATTTTTACATTTCAATTTTAAAATAAACTTAACTTTTTTATGTTTCTAAGTGAAAAAAGTTTTAAAAGCCCACATCACATAAGGCGAGTTGATGATTTACTGTAAGGTAAGTTGAATTAATCTTTGTTTTTTTTCTAGAAAAAATACATCTAAAAGTGAACAGTTTTTGTCTGAACCATTTGTTGCATATTTGATAATACATTCTTTTATAAGTTAAGAAACCAATTATTTAAAAAAATCTTAAAAAGTTGAATTAAATAAATTTTTTTACAATAAACTTAATTAAAATGGGCTTAATTGCAAAAAAAAAAACTTAAATAAGTTAGACAACCAATTTGAATATTTGATAGCTCAAGGGGTATATAGAGCCATTACTTCTATATATATAAAGAATAATTAAGAATTATCTTTAGTGTTTAGAATTAGATAATTAGATGCGACTAAAAAAAATTATTTGTCGTTTAAGTTTGTACAGTGTTTTTTTGGGTAGGCTTCTATTAGCAACTCTAGCATACCATTAACAATTTGTTTGATAATATTAAGATGTCTTATTATTTTGTCGTTTTTGTAAAAAAATATATATATTAAAAAGGCATAAAAATTAAGGAATGTGGTAAAAGTCAGAGCGAGAAGAGATAAAAAGTCCAGGACTCTCACTCCACAAGACTAAGTGTGAGTATATATATTGTGAAGGAGCTATAAACCCTTAGGCATATTAATGTAGTAGGAATATTAGCAACAAAAATTTTCAAAACACTTTATTATTAGATCTATTAAATTAAGTGATTTTTATTGTTTATTTAATAAACTCTACATAAAATTTATATAATAATAAACAATATGTTGGATGGTATTTTTAATTTCTCATATTTTGTATATCTTAGAAATTTGCTTTTGTGAATTATTTACAAATGACATAATCTTTTAGTAGATAAAATGTATAGCTCGAAAGTTTTTTAGTTTAGCATTTATGTGTTCTACAAAAGCAACTCAGTAGGATGGAGTGTTGTAGCTGGTAGAGATTTTAATGCACAAGTCAGGTTTTGGCATAGTAACAACTAGTTTGGTGGAACAAATATACCTAGAGAAAAAGATTGTGGCTATATTTACAAGCATAGAGTGATTGCCTTTTCAATAGTAAAGTGACGTCATTCTATTGTGTATTATCAAAGGAATAGTTAGAAGAAAAAAAAACTCATTAACTGCATTGCATAATCCATATTTGTGTTAGAAAGGTCTTGGTGACTTCAAGAATTAAGGTATGCATCATATTATGTAAATGGTAAATAAAAATGTATATAAAAATAAAAAATATCTAAAAAATATGAAAATTTATTTTACATATACACGTGTGTCTTCATTAATAAATGGAATTAGGGATCCTATACTTTTTAAAATAAAACAAAGCACCTTTTAAGAATAAAGGATTAGTTGTTTTTGGTGTAGAGCAGCAAGTGTTTGCGTATTGTTGTTTTCTTGAAAAGAGAAAAGGTGTGTGACCTATAAGTTGAGGACATCCAGCGAATGCAAGACACAGGGATGGAAACGTTGGAAGGTGGTGCAGAATACTCCAAAACTGACCTCATTAAAGGCATATGAGATGTTCTGAGTCCTTATGGCCGTCACATGCACATTGGCCACCCTCGTGGGACCCACTGGACGATCATGATCCTATATGGATGGCCTCGATTCATTTCCACCTTCGAGACGCCATGCATGTCCCACTCGTCACGCTCGTACACCGGACCATCAATTAATTTCTTTTCCAAACCGCATCATTATTTTGCTTACACGTCGACCATGTGCCGCAATATGCTCGCTATTGGGTCCCACATTCGCTTCGTTACTTGCAAATTGAAAATTCATTCATTATTATCATTTTTTATAATATTAAATATACTTTATAAGATCATTATTATCGACATTTTTATCGTGATTATTTATTGGGTCACAGTGGCTACTTCCGATTGAAGTAACAACCATAATAATCGTCATCACGACAATAATAATATTATAACAAGTGTTTTTAGTTTTAATTTTAGTCATAAGTTTTTGTAATTATGATTTAAAGTTTTTATTTTTATTTCTTATTTAAAATGTAATTTTTCTATATATAAAATATAGCTTCTCACATCAACTGTTAAATTAATAAGTTTAATATTTATGAAAAATTATTAAGTAAAGCAAATTGAGTTATTTTTAAGTAATTTGATTTTTATGTATATAAAGTGAAAACAGTATTTGAATGAGAAAATAAAATGAATAAATTTGTATTATATATAAATATTGAAACTATATATTATCTAGTAATAATGTGACAACACAAAAAAAAAGCCACATATAAGTAATTTAATCTTAATATTTTATAAATTTATCATATAATTAATTTTTCACAATTAAAGTGTGTAAGGTGCACATATATGAAGAGTGAGTCTTGATTGTATAATTTGAAAGAATGTTTAAATATATTTTTAATTTTTATTAAACATGTAGTACTATATCAATATATAATATCTCTCAATTTTGTTATAGATTTATAAAATAAATATTCTTTATGTACTTTAAAATAAATGATATAGTCAAAAAAATACAGTAATTTTAAATTTTAGAAAATAAAAATATGTTAAAAGAACTATAATCAAAACTAATTAATTTTACAAAGACAAAAAATAATAATTTAAAATTATATAAAGATGAAAAATAAAAAATAATTTGTAGAAATTAAAACTCATTTATTTTAAAAGAAAAATTTAAACATTAAAATAAATGATTAAATGGTAAAGATTAAATTTTTTTTACTTATTTATATGATTATTTACTCATCTAACAACTCATGTTCTCATTGGATATGTTACACAAACCGGATAACGGCAAGGTCAAGTATTTAGTGGAAATTTTTTTAACACGAAGCCAAGAAAAATAAATATTAGACATTAAATAAACATATTTAGCTCTCCTTGTTTATTCTTAACATATATTAACCATTAAAATACATACTACTTAAAAAAACTATATATCAATATGATATAACAATTGCTATGTATTACAAAATTAAACACCTAGCCTATATATGCATAATAAAAAATACTTATTTTTATTAGTCTTAAATTTTTTTTATTATGTTTTAAAATATAAAAATAAAATTATATTAATAAAAAATATATTATTTATTTATTATTAATTTTTATGAATATTTATATTTAAAATATCCTTATTTTTCATTATTATTGTTCACAAAATATGTTTTAAATTAAACAAATTTTAAAAAGTAAAACGGGATTCAATGCAAATATAATGTAAAATTTAATGTTATTGATATAGTATGTATATAAATATATAAATAAGTATTTTTTATTATATATTAACATTTATTGCATTTATTAAATGCAATACATAATTAACTTTATGTAAATAAAATATAACATATTTATTAATTTCAATGAATTTAATTTATGTTTATTGAACATGTGATTTTTTACGGATCCATTCATACTAAAAAATATATCAATCTTTATATGAGTTCATTAAAGATAGTTCTTTTTAATCAAGTAGGAAGCACATATTAAAATAAACATTAAAAATTTTAAAGATAGACTATGCATTAAAAATATAAAATAGTTATATATTATTATTTCATTACAAATTATCATACAATAAATTTTTTAATTTTATAATAATTATTTTTTTAAAGTCATATAAATAATAATATATGATTAAATAATAATATAAAACTCATTTACACTATCAATTCATTATAATTAAATTCTAAAATTTTTATTATTGTTTAAAAAGTAATTTATAAAATATTTTAAAGCAGAAAACATTAAATTGTATTAGTTTGTTAAAGATGTCATTTTCAAAGTTTGATACGATAGGCTGTTTGATCATGTCGCGTCTCTACAATATACAATCATTTTAGTATACATATATATTTATTTGAAAAAAAAGTGAGACTCCTTAAAAGTGTATTTGGCATTATTCTTTGGTAATGTACTTGAGTACTTGTGAATTTGATCCGTTCTTTAAGTGGAGCCGAGTTGGTAAGTTTGGCTGTCTACGTCTTCTTATGAACCTACCCACCATATCCGCCGTCGCTTAACTGGCCCACTCTATGTCTATGGCCACCGTTCATCTAACTCCTTTGACTTCGACTCCAAACTCAATTTTTGTTTAATGAAAAGAAAAATAAAATAAAATAAAAGGAATAAAAAATATATTTGATCCGATAAAATTAGAAAAAAAATCAAATAATAAGATAATGAATTATTAATAATTAAAAAGTATGATTTTACTATCTTACCAAACACTTTTTATTTCTCATTTCTTTTCTATTTCCTCCTCTTCCTTTTCTACTTTCCGTTTATTGCAACAGTACTAAACACAGGTTTCTTTGGTCTTGTAGTGACCCCACCCAGTTTTGCCACCGTGGCAAATTTGCTTGGCTATGTTCTGTTCAAACTTTAGGAGCGCATATGCTACATTAATTATAGGCAAACTATTTGGTCATGGAAGAATTTGGAATTGTTATCTAAAACTTTTTTTTTTTTTTTATAAAGGGAAGTAGTGGCAAGACAGACAATTTTTAATCATTTTTTATTTTTCAATGAAATCGTATACAAGTCTTCTTAAATGACCTAGACCTATTTATTTATTACTAAAGTTAATTTTATTAAATAATAAAAATATTAAAAAATGTTATCCGCGTATTTTCTTTTTAAAATCCAATAGACCTTTTCTCCACTATAGTTTATCATTTTTTACCAGTTAATTTATAAGGCTGCTAATTAAACTAGTGCTATTAACAGGATGTGTTTCGAATTTAATATTGGAAACAATGAATTTTTATATGCCAAAAGAACTTACTTTTGCGTGACTTTTTTTTTCTTGGACTTTTGTATGATTTGACTTTTGACCAAGCAATACTCGTACAAATTCATAAACTATGAAATATTATTTTATTGTGTTTAATATTAATCATATTGGAGATAAACCCTTTCAAAGGACCGATTTCGATTTTTTTTCCTTTTAAAACAAGAGTGTGAAATTATTTTTTTAAAACTTTGATAAACAAATACGTAATTTTTATTGACGAATCTATGATTTCTATAGAGATAAAAATGAGTGATGAAAAAAATGGTGAAAGAGAGACTTAAAAATGGTGAAAGAGAGACTTAAAAATGGTAGAAAGAAAACTATATGTATGGTGGAAAAAATGGACTCATGGAAAAAATTGTAAAAATATTGTTTTGAAAGTTACAGATTTTGTACAAAGATACAAATTTTCTATTAAGGTATACAAATTTAAAAGAGAGTATGATACTATTTTTGGAATGAGTACACGCGTTAACAAAAAACATCTAATTAAGCTGAGTGGTTGATGACATTGACATTGACATTGTATTGGCTTGTTCAGAGCCTCATACTTGTAGGAAACACCGTGGTGCAACGTGATTGTGAAGAAGCTCCATATGTGCTTTTCATCATTAATCCAGCAAGGTAGCTTTTGCTGAGGAGAACCACGCAAGTGCTTAACTTGATATTTAGGAGAGCCATCGATTTAGGATGAACCACCTTTGTTTGATTCCATGAATATTAATATTTTGTTTATTAATTAGGGGTTCGTGTTTTATCCCCTCTTTTGCTGTAAAATCTTAAATACTTTGAAAATATTGTAATACTTTAGAATTTAGTAACTAGCTAGACCTTATTATATGCAGCACATATCACATAAAGTTCCTAACTAACTATTAAAATATTTTAGTAAACAAAATTTAAATTGCGAAGTTGATATCTATAGGAGTAATTAATTCAAAAGTTGTCTTATTTGTTATTCATTTCACATCCCAAATTTAATACGTAGATACTGGTATCCAAGACTAGCGGGATAATTTCCCTCAAACTATATAAAATCTTAATAATTATGACGCAAAACAAATTTATTCTTACCCAAAGTAAGAAAGAAAAAATAACTAAAATAAAATTTACATGAAGTAGTTTTAATTTAATTAATAATACATAGTTTTTGAATTCTAAAATTATATGATCATATCTTACCATAAATAATATTTATTTACTGAAAAATAAATTATAATCTATAATCAAGTTATTCAAGTTATAATATTTATCTTCAGTTTTTTTTTTATTTCAAATTATAATGTTTTCAATAATCTCACATGCATTATGAATTAACATTTAATTTAATTTTCATACATGGTTAATATTAGGTTTTTTATATTTTTAATTAATTAAAATATTATATATAATTTTAAATATTATTATAAAAATTAATAAATTTACCCAACATTATAATTAGTATAAAATTCTATATTTCATCCATACATTTCAATAATAAAATCTTCCACAATTTCACATGTTACACATTGCACCGTCACTAGCATTATGTGTTATTTACCTTTTTTTTTTTTAATTCTTGAAGTTTTATTTCCACATGCTCCTAAGTGGATGTAGCTAGGCTGAACGCTAGTTAACAATTTTTTTTTTTTACATAGAATTACCAACATAGGTATGATCTGACTTAAATAATTTACTAAGATAGGTTAAACATAAAAAAGTACTTAAAAATAACCAGACAGTTTTAATTTGTCCGGTCCATTGGTTCAAGACCAAATTAACCTGTAAATTATTAGACTGTTAAGTAAAAAAATAAAAATAAAAATATCTAATAGATAATGATAAACACTAAGTCAATAATCTAGTAAATAAATAATTCAATAAATACCATATAACCTATTAATATTTAATATATGTTACACACTACTGCTTAACATTACATGTGGTTATTAATAATCATTATTCATTTATTATTTAATAAAAATATTTTTTTAATAATAAATAATATAAATATAAGTATTTATGAATTTTTTCTTAATTTTTTTATATGTATGGAAGTTAAATTTTAACTCTAATATTTTTTGTAATTTATATTTTAATTTCAATTCTTTAACGCTTAATATTTATATATTAATAATTTAATATTTGTATTATTAAAAAAATTTATACTTGTATTTTATAAAAAATATCATTTAAATAATAATTAAAGATTTTAATTCAATTTAATTTAAAATAAATATTAGTTTAATTTTTTATTTTATAAAATTTATTATTTTTGATTTTTAATCAAAATTAATTTGATCCAATGATTCAATGAGCCAATATAAAGTCAAATTGAATTTAAAAAATAATAACTCAGAAGAAAATATAAGACAAATCAAATCGATCCAATTTAACTGGAGAAAAAAAAAATGCAAAATGAGATGACTATTTTTGAATGTTAAATACTAATATTATATTATTATTTAGTTAAAAAAATTACAACGCCTGGTGTGTAATGAAAGTGAACAATTTATTTACCATTGTCCCAGGCATAAAATTGACAGACAAAAGTCACGGACAAGACTCTGCTCGGTCGCCATCAAAGACTTGTTCTGAAGCAGTAGTAGTTGTATTTTACTATCATATCATTATTATTGTAAGAGTTTTACGTAATTTGTTAAAACTGAATTAACAGAACTTCTAGTTCAGCGCCGCACTACCCTAAGCCGAGCCGAGCGGAGCGGAGCCACGACGATCCCAAACTCGGTCAGCTGGAGCCGCGCCACAAAAGATAATTAGAACTAAAACGTCATTGCGCGTTCCTCTCTATCTCTTAAAACCGCAGTGTCTGAGAATCTGGGTCGTTGACGAGCGACTATGACCAGCGACTTGGATCTCCGGTAATCCGCGAGGTTTAACTGCTAAACGGCGTCGCATAGAGGGATCTGCGAAGCTCCGAGAGGCAGGGCCATGGAGGGGGAGAGCGCAAGCAAGGTGATTGAGTTGGTGAACGAGATAGCCAGCATCTCCGATTACAGGCCCTCAGTGAAGAAGCAGTACTGCAACTTGTCGCGGAGGTTGAAGCTGCTGATCCCGATGTTCGAGGAGATTAGGGACACCAAAGAGGCCATCTCCGATGACACTTCCAAGGCCATGCTTGCCTTCAAGGACGCTCTCCAATCCGCTAGGGAACTCCTCCGATTCGGAAGTGAAGGCAGCAAGCTTTATTTGGTTTCTTTCTTTCTCACTCTCCATTATTATTCCTCTCTTTCTGCTTTCTATTCAACACGCAACTGCAAGTATTTTTATCGGTAACGATTTTAAAGCTACACTGAATTAATTTCAAGTTTGTATGCTTTTACAATTTTGCCCTTTTTTCTTGTCCTAATTGATGTCGATTTTCGTGCTGATTGTTGATCGCATTGTGTGTGCTGGTTGAGTTTAGGATAGGCTTTAATTATGGTATTTGGAAATTGTAAAGAGAAGAAGAAAGCTCTGAGATGGTGTAGTGTTCTTGTTTCGGATCATATTTGCTGAAACTATAAGGCTACAACTGTTCAAGAGGTTGGACAGTTTGTAGCTCTGGTTTCCTGGTAGGTTTGTTGATGTGTGCCTGGCTGCACCTGCATGTGGATGTCAACCGAAGGATCCTTTCCCTTTCATTTCTGATTGTTAAACAAGGTTTTGATAGGAACTTGAACAAAGCCACAGAGGATTTTTTTATGCTTTGTCTTCCCTCGCTTGAGATACTTTCCCAGCTTCACCAGGGGAATTTAAGGATGTAAGGTTGCAAACATGCGCATATATGAGAGAAGGAAGATTTCTTACTGCAGTGTATTTCTTACAGATAAAAACTGTGGACATTCCCTTTTTGAGCCAGTGGTACTTGTTGATCTAAACGTTTTACCAGTGATGTTTGATTACAATGGTTGACAAGAAGCTAATATTTACTATGGATTATGAACAACGCTTTTACTTTGATTAAAATCTCTTTATTGATGTTACACTGGGATTTCAAAGTTGGATTTGTTTTACTTTAGTATGTTTGTAGCATTTTGGTAATTCTGCCTCATCGTCCAAATGGTTTGGACCATTGTTCTTTGGATAACCTATATCTTTTAAGTGGAGTTTTGCAGAAAAAAGTTAAAAGGTAAAATGCAGAGGTAGGCGAAGGATTTTTTTAGCAAATATCTTACATCAATTATCATAAAAACACTGTCCTTGCTACTAAATTTATTATGTATTGTGGGATTTTGAAATAGTCAAACCAATCCGAGTATATGCAACAATACAAAATTTAATGCAATTTACAATATTAGTACTATTTAAAAATCTATATAATATACTAATGTTTATTTAATATTTTTTAGTATTGTATTAATTTTATGTCTAGACAAGAACCTTGGTTTACTTACTGTTATACTGGGGGCATGACTTCTGCTGCCTTAGATGTTGATTCAGTTGTCTTTGCTCCTGTTTGCAGGTCCTCGAGCGGGACGAAATTATGAATAAATTCTACAAGGTGACAGCTCAGTTGGAACAGTCGTTGGGTAGTATTTCCTATGAGAAACTTGATATATCAGATGAAGTTAAAGAGCAGGTATAAATATTTCAATTATATACAAACTATTCTATGCATGCAACACACTGATCTTACTCAGCCAATATCATTTTGAAGTAGCAAAATTTGTTCTGTCAAAACGGAACCTTCCATACTCTAGTTAGCTGTTGAGATTAGAATGGATACTGCATCACTGTGGAGAGATTCTTTGTCTCTATTTTTTTTGCTATTTACATAATCTTGTTTAATTTTCCCAATAATTTCAGGTTGAGCTGGTTCTTGCCCAGTTCAGAAGAGCTAAAGGGAGGGTTGATGAACCGGATGTCAGATTGTATGAGGATATGTTGTCCCTTTACAACAACAGCAGTGATGCAGCTACAGATCCATCTGTTCTAAGTCGATTAGCTGAAAAATTGCAATTGGTGGGAATAGCTGATCTTACACAAGAATCCCTTGCTTTGCACGAGATGGTGGCAACAAGTGTTGGGGATCCAGGGGCACGCATTGAGAAAATGTCAATGTTATTAAAGAAGATAAAGGATTACGTGCAAACAGAAAATCTAGACAAGGATGATAATTTAGGAGGAAAAGGCATTTTCTCAAAAGTCTATGGACTTGGGACAAATGAAAAGAATCATCAGGCTCCTGTTATCCCTGATGATTTTCGATGTCCGATTTCCCTGGAATTAATGAAGGATCCTGTCATTGTTTCAACAGGACAGGTATGTGCATTATATGATGCTCTCTGACAGCTAAGTTGCAAATAATGTGCAGTTGGTCATTATCCTTCTTGACTTGGCAAATTGAAATATCGGACGATCCCTTTATGTGTGCTTGAATGTAAAAATGCCGCAAAAGGCACCATGTTCTAGCACAAAATTTTCAAGATATCTAATTTATTTCTGGATGAGGATAGCCTAATTTTACTCTTTAACGTGAGAGGATCATGTTACGAGAAAGAAAGAGTTGAAAGGAAAATTAATGGTCCCTACTTTATTTTAAAATTCTGTGAGGCTATTGAGCTTCACATTAATTGGACAGATTGCAACATGTACAGAGTTTTCTATATTGGTTGAATTTGGAAACTTGGTATAGAAACTGTAGGTTTTTCTATATTGCACTCTTCTAATTGACCCATGTAATACATTTACCACATGCTGATTCCTATTCACATTATTGACATTTTACCCCTGCTTTCAAGTTGTTTTTCTTATAATGTCACATTACCACTCAAACACATCTTGTTCTCATCTGCAGACTTATGAGCGTGGTTGTATTGAGAAGTGGCTGCAAGCAGGGCACGGGACATGCCCCAAAACACAGCAGAGTCTCACTAGTACTGTTCTCACACCCAACTATGTCTTACGAAGCCTCATAGCACAATGGTGTGAAGCCAATGGCATAGAGCCACCAAAACGACTCAGCAGCTCGCAACCTAGTAAATCAGCATCAGCCTACTCACCCATTGAGCCAAGTAAGATTGAGTGTCTTCTCCAAAAGCTCACATCTGGAAGTCCTGAAGACCAGAGATCAGCTGCAGGTGAGATCCGCCTTCTTGCAAAGCGCAATGCAGATAACCGTGTTGCCATTGCTGAAGCTGGTGCAATACCTCTCCTTGTCAGTCTCCTATCTATGCCTGACTCCCGCACTCAAGAACATGCTGTGACAGCGCTCCTGAATCTTTCCATATATGAAAATAACAAAGGCAGCATTGTTTCTTCAGGAGCAGTTCCAGGTATAGTTCATGTGCTGAAGAAGGGAAGCATGGAAGCTCGGGAAAATGCTGCAGCAACACTTTTCAGCCTTTCAGTTATAGATGAAAATAAGGTTATGATTGGATCTTCAGGAGCCATACCACCACTAGTGACACTGCTGAGTGAGGGTACCCAAAGGGGTAAGAAAGATGCTGCAACAGCACTCTTCAATTTGTGCATTTACCAGGGCAACAAGGGAAGGGCAGTGAGGGCTGGCGTTATTCCCACACTGATGCGATTGCTGACTGAACCTAGTGGGGGAATGGTGGACGAAGCTTTAGCTATTTTGGCAATATTGGCTAGCCATCCTGAAGGGAAGGCTACCATTAGAGCTGCAGAGGCAGTGCCTGTTTTAGTAGAGTTTATTGGGAATGGCTCCCCAAGGAACAAAGAGAACGCAGCTGCTGTTTTAGTTCACCTCTGTTCTGGAGATCAACAATATCTAGCACAGGCCCAAGAGCTGGGAGTGATGGGTTCACTGTTGGAATTGGCTCAAAATGGTACAGACAGAGGCAAAAGAAAGGCTTTACAACTGCTAGAGCGTATGAAGAGGTTCCATGAGCAGCAGCAGGAAGTTCCAACACAAACGGAAACTCAAGCTCAGAACGAGGATACCCAACCACCTCTGATTACTAACCCCACTGATTCCTAAGATGTCTTGTTATACTTTGTTCATTTTGTCTTTTTGTTCTTTTTAAAGTGTTGAGAATGGAGGAAAGGTGGAAGATCACCTTCCTACTCCATAAGTTATTTGTTTGTTTGTGTAATATACAGAGATGTAATGCCTGACGTGGGGTATAAGAAGAAATCGAAGCAGATGGGCAAGGAGTGCCTTACGTGGAAAATGTATAATTGTAACATGTACTATATTAAAATCATCCTCAGATTCTAATGAAGAGATGTTTTGTTTATTTGTACCTCAGCACATGATGTTATAAAAGTATGAAGTCATTCATGTGTCTTTATCTAGCAATTTAAGCTTTTGAAAATGTTAGTTCATGACGTCATATTAGAGTTATTGTGATCGAGTGATTTGAAATTGAATTCTTGTCGTTCCAACTCTTCTATTAAATAAAAAGTTGAACTAAAAGACAAGGTGAGTGAGCATAAAACATAGCCTTAAGCTTTGAGTAGTGGTTGGTTAATGACGTATGGGGTCAAATTTCTTCTAGTATATGATCAAATGCAGTAATAGAGGCCTGGATTGGAGAATTATCTTTCTATTTTGAATATTGGTGTTTGTGGAATGGACGTGATAATTGTTTAAACAGGGAAGGAAAAACCTGCATACTGGACATTTTTTTTCCTTTTACTGAGATCGATAGAGGTTTGAGCATCAGGATTCAATTGAGGCCTCTGGAAAGGCTTCAGAAAGGAACGCTTTACGATGCTAGACACATTTTCGATTCTCATTTTAATGAACAGGAAGTGGCAAGTTCCCTTTCCATATATTTAGGCGACCGGGCTGAGTCTGACTTAAACTTGAACCAACCTTGCAATGACTGTACTTGAGGGCGAGACACTCTGCATGTCTTGTCCATAAGGAGAAGGATGAAAGGCACAACTGTCTTTTTTTTTTTTTTTTGTCAATATAGTCCGAAAAGTCGAAGATCACAGACACTTGAACTTAAGATATTTGTTGACACTGTTCTAAAAAACTTATTTGTGTGCTATCTACAAGTCTCCTAGAATATATAATATAGCGATATAAAACTGAAGTATTGGAATTGGCAATGTATTTTTATTGGAATTATATCTTCATTCTTACTATGCATTCTCTAAACAGATGATATGTCATATCTACATGGTTCATTCATGACGCACTGGATTTTTTGCAAGCTCTTGTCTGAATTTATAATCAATAATATCTTCATATTCTCCTCTAGGGACAAGTGCAGTTCCCTCAATAATTTTCTATGTCAATTTACACAGCATGTGCAAGAGGTTGCAATCACATACACCCTTTCACAAGTAAAGCATTTACAGTAATTCATTTTTTTTTATTTTTTATATCATCAATATTTCTTGCAAAATAAATATCACAAAATCTGACAATATAATTTGAATTGAGTAGTAGAACAAAATAACCCAAAGTTAATTATATCTTAGGTGATGAAGAATCTTCATTATAGCTTTCATGCGAGTAGAGGATATGTTCACAAGATTGTAATAAAGTAATTGAATTTTTTTTATCACTTCCTTTGTTTATCTTTCTTGTGAGATAAAAATGTTGTAATCCATTTGTCTCACTTTTAATCCCAAAAATATAGCAGGACCTATATACTTATGCTAATCATCTCAGGTTTACAAGATATAATCTTCTTTAAGTTTTACAAATAAATTGAAGTTATTTTTAATTAAAATAAGATCGATTTTCATATAAAGATAAATAAGCTAAATATCACCATTAATTATAAAAGGTTTTAACACAAAAATTATACTCATGCTAGTAATGAATAACAAATTCATAATCTTAGAAGTATGTAAATACATGTAACTACCATATATCTTTGGTACTTGCTTTAAGTTATGCAATATCTTCATTAACTTTAATTAAGATTTTTTCTTCTTATCTTTGACAACAAAGGCCATTGATTCTTCAATAGAAACAACTTTCACATTTAGTTTTAAAATTTTCCACTTCTTTTGAGTCACTAAGTAGACAAATTGTCTCAATGCAATGAATTGGTGTAAATGTTTATTCATAATTATCTTCATATTATTGCTTAACTTTTATTTGTATCTCTCTGTCTTTCCTTTTTGACATTCTTAATTCTAAACAGTTACATTTAACTTTTATTACATCATGATTCTTGTAAAGATATGATAACTCTTAAATGTTATTCTTCTCCGTGACTTTACTTTTTTTTCATGACTTATCTTTGTTTCTTATCTAGTATGATTTTCAAAATTTAATGGTTCACTGTATATTAACAAGGACGATAAAATAAATTTTTATAATGTATAATTTCATCACTTTATTGGAAGACAGATGAAAATATGTCACACACTTAATACAAGACTAGGGTCTCCTACTGTCAAAGATAATTACTTCGTTATAACACTCAATGCAGTAATACTGACGATAACCATTGTATTTTAAGAATATAAAAGCTAAATGGACGACCTTACACAAATAAGAAATTGACTCATAATGTCTAACAGTAATTAATAAATACAAAACCCTTTAATTTTCTAATAATTTATTACAAGGGAAAACCAAACCATTTTTTCCATAAAATTCCCAACATTTTATATATTTTTTAACAATATCTAAGCATTAAGTAGTATTAAAACGTCCCAAATGAAATGTGAGCTGTATGATATGTATTCCAATCTAGTTAGTTCCGCAATTCACGTACGCCCTTATATTTACTTGGATTATTGCTAGTGCCTCAATAGTTTTTTTACTCCCACGATTTCTCTAATCTAAAAAAAGATGTCACGCTTCATTTGGCGATTTGCAGCTAAAAATCTAGTTTGAGTTATTCCCACTTTGCCAATTCGGTGTCGTTTTCCTAGTGATTTGGTGCACCTTTCGGTTTTTGAGGGATTCGTCATCAAGATTAAAATTTGATGCTCTCCGATTTTGTTTCTCCGAAAGTGATGGTGCATGCCTGCCTGGTGCATTTCATTATATATATCTTGGTTTTGATGTTATTTTCGTAATTCCATGCTCAAAAAAAATTTTAGTTGATATATTGACAAACAAAATTTACCCCTACAAAAGTATTTTTTGAATTAACTAGCATATATTCTACCAAAAACCTATTACAAATAATTTATTCTAAGATTAATTTACTTCCATTGCCCCTCTGATACGGCATTTCAATAATGCATGCATCAAGATATTTAAGTATGATATATGTACTATATATTGAGGAAAGTTGGTAACGGTCTCTGGCATTAATTGATGGGTGGAGAGGTCCCCACGCATCTGTAAAAAGAAAAAGGAAGGAAAAGAAAAAACATAGAAATAGAAGAAGACGAAGGAGAAAAAGAATAAGAAGGTAATGAAGATGGGGAAAGTAAAGTAAGACAAAGGAAGCATGGATATGTTAGGGCCCTTTTAATTCGAGGGTTGCCACCCATATAGATAACGTATGTTTAGAAAGGATCAAGGTTGAAAGTTTGGGCAATTATGGTTGTAAACAAACACTAGTGTTGACAGAGGGGCATGCAGTTCACACCATTCCATGAAGCAAACATATATATGCATGAATTTCTGAGCCCCTCTTTCGTACCGTAGCAGAGCAACTTCTGCAAATTTAACCCACACTGCTCCTTACTCCTTTTCCTTTAACTCTTCGCAATGTTTCTTCTTTGAGACCAACACGCACCGACATTTTTGGAATCTGGGTGACCATTTACTGCCTACGTCCAAAGACACGGAGAGAGCTTTTGTCTGTGCTATTCTTTTGTTGCTTTTTTCCTTCTTGAAAGGTAGCATTGGTCCTTACAAAAGTTATATTATCATCACCCCAATGATGCCTCTTCTTTTTCATTCTTTTTTTAATAGATAATGCATTCATTCCCTGTGGAATTATAATAATAAAGTTTGTAATTATTAGCGTGGAAGATCTTTGTGGACTGTGTTTCTTCATCAACTTCCAATGGCACGATCGATCACTCCAAAGGGGCATATAGGGATAATGAGAAATGACCCCAACATGGAGAAAAAGATCGCACTTATTTTGACCGTTTGAATCTCTTTTCTTTCCCTTTCGCATTCAAGTGCGTAATTAACATGGCCCCAAAAGGAATTTCATAATTAACAATCAATGTTTGTGTCTTGCATCATTCTGCTGAAGAAGTTCTAGAACAGTCACCCGGTTCAGTTTCGTCGAATATAGAATTGCATGATTTTGAGTGAGGTTTTGGCGTCTTCTTACAATGCTTACATTTGGCTTCCACTTTCAACCTCAAATCGACAAACACACACGTCCCATCTTGTGAATCTAATTTGATTATTACAACATCTTATGTTTGACCCTTGACTCATGTCTAGTGCATGTATATAAAAATTCTTCACAATCTCTCCCTCTCTGTCCTTCCCCTACGTTTCACACACGTTCTTTTTTCTGTGTAACCAAATTACAAAATTGTTGAGTTTGTTCTGTACTTTTCATGTCTTGTAATTTAAAATCGACACATGAGAAAAAAAAAGAAGAAAAGAGTACGTGTTGCGTTTTAATCGCAAATTGTTTCTTAATCCAAAGACAGAAATGGATTATTTTTATCTTTGTACGTTAAAGAAATAGACAAATAGTATGTGAAAACAAAATTTCAAAGCTAAATAAAACATATTTAAATACTTTCACGCTAGTAATTAACGTAACAATATCATAATAAAGAAGATACAACAATTAAATTAATGAAACCTACATAAATAATGCATGAAAAGTTCTATTGTAATTATTTTGTATCTTTCTCTCTCATGGCATGTATCATCACGATAGTTATTAACATAAAAAAAAGGACCTTAATGAAAAAAAATTACCCAATTCTATTATGCTAAAAGTACGATATGAAGAGCTTTGTCGGAAACAAAATTTACCACGATTGAGGAAAAGTAAAGAGTGGCTCTAGGACATTAAATAACTGTCGCACTCAAGTTTCCAAGAATTTCACACTCATGAAAGAGTGAGGGAGAGTAGAACTTAACTCCAGCTTCTGGGCACTGGGAAAGTCTGGCTAAAGTAGTCACAGTGACTAAAGAGAAAAGAAAAGAAAAACTATGAGTACGGAAGAAAGAGTTACTTACAATAAATCGTCCCGTATATGGTGTCAGAAGGTTAGGTCTTTACCTTGAATTATCCAACTTGTGTATGCTATTGGCCTATAGTTATATGTCCACTCCAAGATGCATGACAAACATTCGTATCACAAACATCTAGCATGCAGCATGGGATATATATGCATGCTACTGCTTTGCATTAAAAATGTTTCACAATTTGAGAAAATAAGAAACTTGTATGAAGTATGCAAGATATAGGAAAATAAAGTGCTAGCTAGCTCGAGCATGAAATTTAAACGAACTTATCCCGAGAAATACTCGGGTAAAAGCTAACGTGGAGTGGCACATTCTTTAGTACTGTAAATTGAACAACAACATCACTTTTCTTCTTTTCTGATATCTGTGCTAGATCGTGTTAACCGAATCTGATAATCGTATGTGAGCAAAAACTAGTGTGATAGTGTTGAGCTAATTAACTAGCGGTTATGTATAAAAAAAGTAAACTTAAAGTATTGTACCGAAATTAAATGAGATCACAACGTCAGATATCAGAAACACAAAATATTACATGCACACACAGTTATACAATTAAAGCAAGCCCATATGTATAGTACATAAAATACTTGACTGGATGGAAAAAACAAAAAAAACATAAAGACAAATCAATGACCGGAATCGAAAATACAAGAAGAAGAAGATCAATTCTACCATGTTTGCGTTAATTTCTGTCAACTGATGATAGTGGAACTCGGAAGTCAAGGCAAGGTGTTGAGTGAAACACATCCAAATCGTTTGAGAATTTATCTGATCCATCAAGGACGGTGATGAGATTCGAAGCAATTAACAACTGAAGCAAAGAAGTTGATCAATTGGGGTATGTGATGGGGTTATTGACCATATATATATATATGTATCTGTTTTTATATGGTCAAAGTTACAAGAGATGACTAGCGGAAGAAGAGGCAAGACCTGACATATCAGTCCACGAATAGTATTGGTTATTTTCTGTGACACTCAGTGGTGATCTTGACAAATTTAAAGCTCCACTTTCTTCCATTTTAACTGGTGGTATCTGAGAAACCCTAGAATTCGTTGCTATGTCTCCAACCAAACCAGAAGGTGGTTCAATAGTCTCGTTTTGAAAATGGTAAGAGGCAGCTGAAGTTGATTCAAAACCATTTAAGAAAGGAACCTGCTGCAAGCGCCACTGATCCATTCCTCCACCAGCAGCACCTGAATTAGCAATCTGAAATCCCATGTGATCGTTCTGTCCGTGAATCTCACGCAACCCGAGGCCCATGTTTCCAACAGTATAACGGTTAAGGTTCTGAAGGGATGCCATGAAGGGAAGGTTTGGTGGCTGTGGAAGCTGGCCAATTAGCTCGTGAGTGGTTCCAGCTGAGGGGAGTGCAGTTGAGGAACCTGAAAGTGTTTGTTTCTCGGATGATGCTGGAGATTTAGAGCGACTCCTTTTGTTCTTCTTGTTCCTGCGGCAACCTCCACCCACAGGAACGTTTCTTAGAGCACCCCCTTTTGTCCAATAACGCCTACAAGTCTTGCAGAAGTGGCGTGGCTGAGAGAGGCTATAGTTGTTGAAGTAGCAAAATTTGGTGTTGGTGGAATCACAACGTGGACACTTGAGAGCTGGTTCAGGAGGTGCCATCTTTGCAAGCCTAGCTCGATCTGCCATGGAGCCTGGCCTGATTGAACCCACGTGAGGTTGCTGTGGGGGCAAAGGTGGAAGAAGCTGAGTGTTGTCACAGCCATTTGCTTGAGGATGGCTTGGTTGCTGCAAAACAAAACAGATCAAGAACAAAGGGAATTAAAAAGGAGATAGAGAAAATTATGGTTGTGATGAAAACAAAAAATGATCTGGTATATTCAGGGAGATATTACGAGGAATAGGAATAATTATCTTTTGCAATTATTATTTTTTGCACTTTCTTTTTAGGGTTCAGAAGCTGTGGCTGAAATTTGAGGAAAACCTTACCTGCTGCCAATTGGGAGGATCTACAAAGACTGGAATAGAGGAGAAAACCATGGTGTTCGAATGCTTTTATGTTTTTCTTTTATAAAGTTTGATGGCTCTTTAGGGAGATGGTGGAGAATCACACCAAGGGAATACCAGAGAGGAGAAAGAAAGGGAAAAAGAGCATTAAAGAGGAAGAGGGTGGAGGAAAGAAAGCAGGAAGAGGCTTTAATTTCTTTACTTTGCGCTTATTCCCTCATTCTCATCCTCTTTTTGTTTTATTTAATTTTAGGGTTTTGAGTGGACGAAGTTTCTTAGCCTATAAGCTTCTTTTTTTAATGGCTTGCTCTGTAAATTCCTTCAACAAAAGGGGATAGTGGCTCCCATGCATGGAAGAGAAATTTTAAAAAGAAAGTTGTGATTTTACTGTATATATGCGTGTGTGTGGCAACATTACTAATCGCTGTCTTTTCATGGTTGATGGTGGAATCAGCTTACATAATCAAACAAAAGATTTTAAGCATAACCATCGACCTGACAGATTGACATGCTCCAAAGAATTATTAAATTAATACTCACTTAACAACCAAAATCAAATAAATTAGAATTATGGACCTCACACGTTGGAGTAATCTTATTCTAATACTTCAAAAGCCTAATTGATTCAAGAGCCCTACGTTTTCAATTCATATACGTGTATATGTAAAAAAAAATTATAATTAAAAAATATAAAGAGTACTCCAATTAATTAACTAGAACATAAGGTTCAGAAAAACGAAGTATTGAGAACTGAATAATAAAGTTAACTAAACGAATCGCGCACCGTAAAGGCGACTAACACCAATAAGAAAAAGTGCATCTCTCCCCTACAATTATGGATGACTGGGGAGTACTAGATGAGAAAAAAAATAGAAACAAGTTAAAATAATTCGTTCACTCATTTAAGAGGTTGGCAGGCAAAATGAAAATACTTTTTAAGTTTCAAATGCAATGCCACAAAACGGAGGTCTTTCAATCATTGAATAATGTTGGACAGTGTCTTCTAAGTTTTGTTTTCTGAAAATGAATTTTGTCTTTTTCTTTTTTTTCCTATCCAATTATTTGCAAGATAAAAGAATTGAAACAAGAGAAAATATAAAGCTAACAATTAAAAGAGAAAAATAAAATTTGTTAAGCAAATTCCTCACTTTAAATAATTTTAATATGCATGTACGTATGATATCAATTATTTATATCTTATTAAATGTTTATTTTTTTTAATTACAGAATCATTTTAAAAAGAATATTCAAGTAAAAAATACATTGCGTTTAGATATATATCAATTTTCATTCCTATCGTTTTGCGTCTGCTAACGAAACACACCCATTCAGTCACCCACTAATATGTCAGATTTTTTCAAAATACGATTTGCAAAGGATATATGCGGCAAGTGGAGTAATTAAAGAAAAGATGAGACAAGTAATTCAGAAAGAAAGCATGATAGGGGAAAGAAAGAAAGTTTGTAATATTGTCATATATATAATGTGTTGTATCATAAATAAAAATAATAATGTATAATTGGTGCTAGTCTTGAATTGCTTTACTTTTGTATAAACTCAGCACCAGTAATTAAATTCAAGGCTTAAAGTTGTGGTCAGATCCTTTTTGGGCACAGCACCAACACTTATGACTTGAATGCATGAAATGCTATGTTTATCCAACTTTATCATGAATATCTTTTTAAGTAGCTAGACAAAATCTTCTAGTTGCCTCTTAACTTTAATGGTTCAATAATTAATAGTTCAAAATTGAGGGCTCTTGATTAATTAACGTGTTTCTTTTGTCTATTTTTGCCTTGCTTTATCTTTCACGACCCCCTTTTTTTCCGGTGCAGAGACCCCCAAATGAGGTAGAGTGAAAAACAACATATTCTTTTTGTAAGTGGGTCGGAGTCGCACTCAGACGGGGTGGGAATGGGGAATGAAATGCAACCATGATGATGATGAGATCAATGTCGTTTCTTCATCGATAAGAAATTTTGATATGATATTAAGCTGAATCCTGCACTCATGCCCTTTTCGGATAACTTAGCATCCACTGTTAGAGGACTATTATTTTCATTTTCATAAATTTTAAGAAGAGGATGTTCATCAAAAGAGACTAAAAATAACATATAAATAGTTAATATATCTGATTCACAACTTTTATCTTTTGAATTAATTTTTTATATTTGAGTTAGATTCATAATCACGATATAAGATATTATTATGAAAATTTTATTTCCAGTGAGTTTTCATCCTCAAGAAAACTTCTATATAGATACTTTTTCTTAAAAGTTTCAGAATTCACAAGAAAATTTCTTGTAATTTTCTTCACTATAAAGTATTAAACTTTTGCAAATATTATTGTTTGTAAAAAATTACAAATTTTGCAGTATGAGAAACTATAGTTTAATTCCTAAATAATTTATTTGCAGAGACAAATTCAAAAAAAAACTTTTATAAGTAAATGCACAAGAATTTTTTCTGTGGGATGTACACTCCCAAATATTTTCATAGGAAGTTTTTGCAACTCCTTTTTTTTTAGTTGGTTAATTTTAAATTCACGAGAGGTAGAAAAAAATCCTATTAATTTTAGTGGCAAATTTTATAAAACATCAATAATACAAAAAATTTAAAACAAATCACAATTTTTTTTATATATTTCAGTGCGCAATAGATTCATAAAACATGCAAAGAATACTAAAAGTTATAATATTTTATTTTATATATTTCATTTATCTTGAATCTCATTCCAAATATAGTATCGTTAATATGATAATTAACGTTATATCTATTATTTTCATTAATTGAGGATTGTGATAATATTATTTATATGATAATATTACTTATAAGATTTTCTCTCTGATAGTTGTATTATTGTTGTGTGTTGATTGGTGATTTTTTATTTAAGTTGGATGAGTGTATTTAATTAAAGAATAATATCATGTAGCAATATTGTAAAAGTCTCTTTCAATATAGACTTCAACTAGAGTGTAAATATTGTTCTCATATTTGTTGGGAGTGAGATTGTAAAAATGAAACATTATCTTGCTAAAATAAAAACAAATGTGAGTATTTGTCAAATGGTTGGAAAGTAAAGAAAAAGAAGAAAGAGAAAAATAACTTTGACTCTTGGAAAGAAGTAACAAATAAAGATGATGATGTAAAGAAAGGAATAATAATTTGTTTTTGTTAGTAAAGGAAAAGAAAAAGTATCTAGAGTTGAAAAACAAAAGACAATAAATGAAATGTTAAGGACAATGAATGAAATGTTGTGATTCAAGACATTTGACTGTATTTTTGATAATGTATTATCATTTTTTTTGGATAAGCAACATTTTATTAATATTATAAAATTACCATTTAATTAGGTAAAGTCTACTTTTTATCCAAATATTAAAAGTTATTGGAGAATGTGGTAAAAGTTTGAAGTCTCCTACTTTATTTTAAAGAAAGTGGTTAATAACATCCATAAACAGATATGAGTGAATAGATGGAATAAGATTGCACTTTGAAGTGTGATGGTTGGACAAATGAACAATTAATATCACTTACTAAATTTTTTGTTATTAATAGTCTAAGTAAAGTTGTTTTCTTGAAGTTTATTGATATGTGAGGTAAAAATTGTGATAAAAAAATGTTTGTGTTTTTAAACAACATTGTGAAAAAAAAAAATTGAAGAATATGTAGCCCAATTCGTGACAAAAAAAACCTTTTGTCTGGTTATGTAAGGAAAATGTTAGAGGACAAGAAAACTAAATTATTTAATGCAACTAGCTAATGCCTTGATTTAGTTTTTGACGATATTGAAGAACATTTTATATTAAAGAAAATCACAACTTATATATATGACTCCTTAATTTGAGTATAAAGCATTTTATAGGAAAGAAATTGACAACACTCATGATTATGACAAATTTTTTGTAACTTTTGATCTTACATCAAATTGCATTATGCAGGAAAAAAGTGCTCTTAGATTTGTTTGCTTCACAAGAATGAGTTTCTAGTCCATATACTAATAGAAGTTATAAGCAAGTGATAAATCTAATATTGAGTGGTAGTAGATTATATAAATAGATCAATATTGTCTAAAATATGTGATCCAACTTGTAAAAGTACTAAGCTTATAAATGATGATTCAAAATCGATCATGTCATATACTTACGAAATAATAGATAAAATTAAAGAGCAAATTATTGAACTCTTTTAAAACCAAAAATAAAGTATAACAAAATGTGAAAGATTATTGATATTATATGAAATATACAACTATACATTTCTTTCCATGTAATTTCCTATTATCTCATTCCAAAATTAAGTAATGACATTTATAACATCTTAATTATTTTGTACTTTATATATCTCTTTAGTCTTTACCCTGTATATTTATTATAATGAATATTAAGGGCATAGAACGAAAATGAATGGTAAAATTTTTTAATGAATATAACTTATTTTTAATGCTTTAATTTAATTGAAAATAATTTTTATTTTACAATCTAATTTTGTTAAAATTTTGAATGAGGTTAACAAAAAAATGTATAGTAAGTTAAATAATGTAACAAATTTTGATTTTAATTATTTTTATATAATTAAACTAAAAGCAATCATTTTGAATTATTTTATAAATTTAACAAAATAAAATGAATAAAAAATTTAAATAATGAATTATATTTAATTTAAATTATATTATTAAAATACTTATTTTAAATTAAATTATATTTAAAATATTTTTTTAATATTTTGATAAAAAAATTATTCATGTAATACTTTTTAATTTGAGTAAAATTAGCGTACGTTAAATTAATAATTATTCATAAGCTAATTAAAAATTATTATGTTTAACGTTTAATTAAAAGTTGCAAGATTTGGGTTTAAAATATTTAAAATTTATTTTAATACAATAGAATTGTAACTAAAATAAATGAATGAAAAAAAAATTTCTTCAATATTTACCAGTTAAATTGGCAAGTATCCGTAATTTCAAATAAATCCTCACCAAATGGAAATGTAGAAAACTCTACACGAAATACCTATATATTTTCCTGTGACTTTTTAATTTAACTTATTTTCATATGAATTTTCTTGTGAGAATTTCTTGCAAATAATTCTATGGTAAAATTTGCAGGGAACATCAAGATTTTCCTATATTCATATGAAACTTAAAAAATATATTTAAATTGAAAAAAACTCATATTTTTGCAAAATTTAAAGTAAAGGTGGGCGGAATTTTCTTCAAAAAAAAAATCACTGGGAATGCACAGAAGTTTGGTAGTGGCATCAGGATGACACCATTCAAGACAAGTTAAAAGAGCGTATAAACCCAAAGATACAACTCTTATAGAAAAACATAAATTTGTCTCATTTAATAAAAATGAGTAAAATTTCAAACTTTCAACTTATTAAATATGAGACATTATTTTTACTTACCAACCTTTTGAGGAGAAAGTTATTCAAGTGGAAACAGTAAGTCAGCTAGTATTTGTGTTACGCCAAAGAGAAATTGAAGTGAAATTTCCAATTGTTATAACTAATAGATGTGAGAGAATCCAGACTAAATAAATAAAAAAAACGTTGACTTGCATATGATTCGACTGAGCCCTTCACATCCAATTTCCCTTTCAGACAAAAGATGGAATTTCTCTCTCTTTTAAGTGCATGAAAATTTCATTCCATTAATTTGCAAAGTGAGCAAAATTTATTAAGGGAGGGATAGAACGATTAACGTTTGAGTTTGTACCTTTTTTGTGCATGTTTCAGTTTTGGGGTGACTGTGATAGCCGGGGAAGCAAGTTCATGATCCAAGTTCGTCATAGTATTTTTTTTCTTTTTGTGGTAATTCATCATAGTAAACAGACGTATTAAATTATTATTTATTTTTCGTAAATATTAGATCGGGAAAATTTAAGACATTATATGAACCCAAAAAAAAGTGTTTCTGTTTACAATATCCTCCGAGATGTTCTGATTTTTTTGGGTACATAATATTATGAATTTAATATATTAATTTTATTCACTTAATTGAAAACCTCATACAGGATGAAGTAATGAAGGTAAAGTTGAGTATTATTATTTGTTATAAAATTTTTGGGGAACTTTTGCTTTTTTTTTTTCTAGATGTATATAGATATCTGCTTTGTATATATAATGACACTCATATATGTATAAAAAAAAAGATTTATAACATCGTACTTTCTTTCACATTTTCTTGAATAGAATTTTTACTATTGATTAAAATTTATAATATAATAGTTATCTTTTTTATTTTATAATTTTTAATAAGAGGAATTGTTCAAACAGAAATCTTGCATTGGTTCAGTGAGGTGCACTATTCTCAGTCTCAGAGTTCCGAGTATTTTATGTGTGAAAGACTTTGTATTGATGATGACCAACAAAGTTGACACCCTACTCTATTATATGGGTTTGGGAGTTGCTAAGCACATAAAAACATACTTTACATAAACAGTGAAATATTTAATAGTGGTCATAGATATATAAAAGTTCATTATATATAATTTTAGGAGTAATAAATAATTCTTGGTAATTCGTCTTATACCAATATCTTTAAACCAGTACATAGATAATAGATTAAGCTCCCTATTATACACTTTGCAAACTAAAATATGTTTAAAATATTTTTCAAATTTTAAATTAAGAATTTTATATATTCATTACCCTTAAAATTTGTTAACAGGACAGTTAATTAGTCATATTGTTATTGGAATTTTTAATAGCCCTCATCCTTATAAGAAGAATATATATTTTAATATAACGCTAACAAAATCTTTTCGGGAGGAAATTATTGACTTACACTCACAATTAAGAGAATAAATCACTTAAACCTGTAAGTTTGAGTGCAATTTCATTCTAATAATAGTTAACGAATATATGTGTACCGAATATAAATAAACTGAAAAAACTAAAAAACAATGTTGAGCTACATTTTATTCACTCTTATCTTTTGTATCTCTCTTTATCTCTTACGTAAACATCTATCCACGAACACTTGATAAGTTCATCAAATTTTATTATATGGGAAAGGGCTCGAATAGTGTGACGTATCAAAGCGATTTACGACAATAATTATTCGAAAGTATAAAGATTTATCTAAAATTCTACTTTTTGGTCTCATTCCAGTTTTGTTTCGGACCCTCATTCTATACTTAGAATTTGAAACGAAAAAAAAGTTCAAAAAACAACAAAAACAAAAGAATATACAGGGAAATTCAGGATTTGTCTGTTTTCTTTTATGCATATAGATATGAATATAAATATAGTTAAAATATAATATATAAGTAAATGATACTTTTACTTTTGAATTAATTTTTAAATTTAAATTTAAATTATAAAATAATATTAAATTTTATTTTATATTCTTTATCAAATCACATATTTATACTATTCATGCATTAAACTAATAGTAGAATATATAAATGACAAAAACCCAATCTTAAATCTATTTAGTTAAACTTTTTTATAAATAATTATAGGAGAAGAAAATAAAAAAAAATAAAAAAAATTTCTCATATATAAAATAACTTATACAAATTAACTTAAAAAAATATATTTTATTTTTTCTTCCTATTTTTCTCTTCTATAAATATTTATAAATTTATTTAAACTATTTTCATAATATTAGAATCTATCATAATTATTATTATTAGACCTATCAAATTCTTCATATCGAATCGAGTTATTATCATGTGATTTATAGATGTTTATTTCTTAACCTCTCATATTTGAAATTAGTCTTTTAAAATAAAAATGTAAAGAAAAGAAGTGAAAAATGAGGAGTGTGTAGTCGTGGGGGCAAATAATAATCAAGTGTAGTGGCGATGGGGAAATCCAGAAAGATAGATAGTTTGTGCTTGTGCATGGGAGTGGAGGTGGGGTCAAAGATAGGCGCGTTATGTACCATAATGCACTATTGCAGGGAATCAACGTCAATCATTTTTATCATCAGATGCTTACGGTCGGCACGGGAATCCTTATTGCCACCTCACCCATTGGTGGGTCCCATTATTGCACCACTTTCCTTACATTTCTCTACTACGGAATATATACTCTTCCTCCTCAAATTTAATGGATGTGGACGCTGCACAATGCAAATTGGTAAACGCCAAACCATTCCATTTCTCTTTGACAAATGTCCACGTCATTTTGGGTAGATTGGTACCTAGGGGGAACCAAGGGAGTTAAAAAGAAAGAATAAAAGATAAAAATTAATTGATAAATATAATAAGTGTTGTGATGAAAAATAAAAAAATATATATAGTAAAAATAAAATGAAAGTGAAATTGGGTTTATGTTACTTATTGTTTTTTAGTCATTTATCCATGTATCCTCTTTGACGTGGACATAGCTAGTCTTCAATCTTCTCCCTCTTTTCTTTTCTTTTATTTGTTTTCCATTCCCAACAACCATAAAACAAGATTGTTCTATCATTTTCTACTTCCAATTAAAATATATTTCTTTTAACTTTTCTGATGTTGATTATTAGGTAAAGGATGTTATGGTTCCATTCGGAATAAGGAAAGGGGGAAGAACGTGATGAAGATGAAAAAAATAAACATAAAAAACAAAGATGGGTAACTTGAACTTCTAATATTTATGTTTCGTAAAACAAATTTAACAATAAGAAAATAATTAATAATAATCCGTTCTTTTCCTTTTTTTTTTTAGTAAGTGAAGAATATATTTAGGGTAAGTGCATGATATTCGTAGAGTTTGCTTACTTTGGAATTGTAGAATAGTCATTCACTTGGTTTTTCTCATGAAATTTCACTTAAATCTTGAGTCACTTTTAGAGCAATATGTCAAAAAGTGTTTTTCAGGGACAGCGACAGAAAGAAAGTTTAATTAGCATAGGATACTCTGAGAATAATCAAATTATTAAATCTCAACGTCCGAATCAATTTAGCTAACCATGATGAACTCTATGATTAATTTCGCTATGCATTTTACACCATGTGTTATAGGCTACAGGCCAATGCTTATCTCAGAGATTATGGACACAACCTTTTTTTTTTTTTTAAGAAAACATGTATTATTTATGTAAGATATTTCTTTTTACTATAATATATATGATTTTTATAATATTTAAAAAATATTACGAAAATATAAAAAATAATATTACCTATTAATTTTTGTAATAATTTAACATATGTTGTATTTAAACTATGTTACAAAATGCTATTAGTAATATTTTAATGTTATTAAAAATATAAAAAAAATATTACTAATAAAAATATTGGTAAAAATCTTATAATAAAATGTTATTAAAAATTATATATGCAATAATATTTATTCGAATCAAATGAAATATTGGTAGACAACAAAGTTTTTTTAATATTTAATATAATTATATACTCAATATTTAAGATTACATGTTAAACTGAAATAACTTATGTCAATTGATTCATAAGTGATACAGATACGACTAATTTAGCATCATGCTATGAATAAAGAGTATTTAAAATATTTTAATATAATAAATATTTTTATTTTTATTAGAGAGAAATAGGTTGGGATAACTTAGACTTTACAAGGCATTAGTGTATCCTATTTCCGACATCTAATATTTAAATCTAGCCTGTTTATAATTTGATATAGATCATTTAAAGGCTTGATGTAACTTTTTCTAAAATCTAACTTGTCGTAAAAATTTACTTAAAAGTCTTACTTAATAGTAAGGCATCTCAGGGACAAAAAGAAAACAAAAGTAAGGCTTCTTAAATAGATTTTAAAAAATATTTTTGAATAGATTAATAAACTTAAACTTATATGTAGTTGAATAGATTTAATTAAGTCTTTAAGTAGACCACCAAATATATAATTTTAAAATATTATAGTACAAATTTAATACAGAAATAATGGTATTATTATTTATTTAAATAAGTCAGCTTGTTAAATTAAAAAAAAATGATCCAAGCCTAATCTTTTTAACCAAATGATTTTTTAAAAAAAGTTTTGACATAACTTATTTAATAAATAAGCTTAATCTATCCTGAACTTAATGTGAGATAGTTCGTGGACTCCCAATAATTAGCATCTTGATTTATTTTTACCCTTTTTATCTACATATCTTTATCAAGCTAATGCACTGATACTTATTATTACATAACAATTTCCAAATAGTTTATTGTGAAAGGAGAAAGGAGAAAAAGAGAATGCTAATACATCAGCTACCCTGACTAAGGAATTAAAAGTAAAATAGTAATATTATATTCTCCTATAATCTTCCTAACACCTTGTAAGTATACAAAAAAAATAATATTTTTAATATCTTAGAAACATAATATTAAATATTTTTTAAAAGTAAAAGCATTTTATAAAAAGATGTTGTAAGAACAATCAAAATTATTTAAAGTAAAAAGTTTATATGAGAAAGTGTTACTAATGCATTCCCACCAAAACTTTCAATGTACTAGATTGCATTGTAATTTCTAGTAAAAAAAATGTATTTATTAATTTCTAATTAATCTAATACCTTAGAGTACTGGATAATAAAAAAAAATCATAATTTTTGGTACTGATAGGCTCGAATTAGTAAAAGTCAAGAAGATTATATATATAGAGAGAGAGAGGCTAATAATGAGATGCCAGATAAAATAATCTCACACATGGTTTGAAGCCTGAAACCAATAACGCAATAAATGTCAAGTTAGCAACAATTCCTCACCATATGAAAGAGAGGCAATTGTGGACACGTCGGCATGCTTTCTACAGATGGAAAATTAGAAGAAGTAGCATTAGGCTTCTTTGATCGCATAATAATGTAACTTTTTAAAGTACAATTACAAATTAAAAAGGTAACCAAATTACGGGCAAAAATTTAATTACGCAGAGACTAATTATAAGCAATACAATTAAACAAAAGACTAAAAATAAACAGAAAATTTTATAGGAATTAAAATTTAAAATCAGAAATTTTATATAAAGCAAAAATTTATTTAAACTTTGATATTATTTTTTCTCTTTCTCAAGGATTATCCTTTTTTTCAATATAAATTATAAAAACGTGTTGCTATATACTACGAGTTTGTGTTAGTCACGAGTAAGGAATAATATATTTTATTAATGTGGTAAAATTCTGTGTGCATGTGTAGTATAATTTATTATCTTTTAAAGCTCCAAAATAAAACAATAAATTAAACTTCTAAAATTATAAGATATAGTACAAACGACATAGTTGAAAACTAATGTGAAAAAAGAGATTATGGAAGGAAATCAATGAAAACTATTTTAGAATTTTATAGTTTTTTAGATTAATTCATTTTAAACACAATAAATATATATATATATATATATATATATACACACGTTAGATGCTTAATGTTATCAAATTTTATCTAGAGACACCGATGTATATTTCTATGTGTACTTGAAAATAATAGATAAAATATAATTAATTAATTAATAAAAAATTAAAATTTGGTAATTATATATATATTTTTGGTTAGAGACCATGTGTATTTATTATAGGAGACAATCATGCTCAAATTGGTTAGGATTACTATAAATAACCAAGTTCTTTTTAGTGAATACTTAACATAATTGTATATATAAGTTCAAACTCGAAATTACTAATTAAGTTATAACAATCACACATTAGTTGATCTCAGTGATGAGTGATGATAATTTTATATTGATCAATCATTTTTCATACAATAAAAACTTTGAGTTAACTTTATTAGATGTTCATTATTCCCAATATTAATATTTTGACAAATTTAATGTTTTTGGACATTATTAGACTTTAATGTAAATATTGATTAATTTTTATGTTAATTCATTTTGATTTTTTTCTTTTTGTTTAGGTCATAATTTAGGTTATACATGGGTTATTCGTTCAAGATAATATTTGTATATATTGAAAACTTAAATAATGACTTACATTTTATGCATAGAGGTTTTGAGCATATTAAGCATGGAATATGGATGGAATTGATCTTGAAATTGAAAATGACATTCTATCTAAACAACCTAACATAGATGCAATATTCTAAACAATCTAACATAGATGCAATATTCTAAACAACCTAACATAGATGCAATATTCTAAGTATATCTAGAGTTGTAGAGTTTAAAACAATATAAGACTAGTTTAACACCAAATTTTAAAAGATGAAATTCGTTACAAGTTTTAGAAAGATCGTCAATATCGTCAAATCAATCATTTAGAAGCTCAAATAATTTGAGAATAGTTACCTACAAAATTAGGCATATTTTTAGCTAGAATTTTTATGTAATCAATTGTAATTAGCATATTGTAAACTCATATTTAAGGTAGTGATGATAATCATAGACTTGATTAAACTTCAGTTTGTAAATTTTAATTTTGTATCTTGAATGGTGCTTAATTTTCTAACTCAAAATTATTATATTCTAGATGTTTAATTCAATAGAAAAATTGTGAAACTGATTGATGCTTAGTTAGTTATTTATGGAATCAAGTAAGAAGAATTACATATAGAATTGGAAACAATTTTTTATAAATCAAAGATCCAATTAAAAAACTTAACTAGTGAATTATTATTTTATTGAATTGATTTTTCTTTTAATTGCAATATATTTTTTACTCCTAAAAAGTCAAAATCTCTTTTTGTAACATTCTTCATTGAATAATACACTTATGAGATTACTAAGGTTGTATTATCTTGCACTGAAAATTATTCTTGTTTTGAATAAATCAATTTGGCAATTGTATATTTTTAAATAATTATAGATTTGTATATTTTAATTTATTTCATTTCATTTACATCATCTTAAAAATTAGTATAGTAATTTTATTTCATTGATAAATATTTTTATTAAATGAAATGAAATAATACAAATGAATTTCTATATTATTTTGATGATTTTATATTATAAAAAATGAAATGCGATTATTATGTTGAATTCTATTGAAGAAAATTAATGATCTATATTGCTTTCGGAAGCAATGGATGTTGTGGCATTTATTTACATTTTGTTTTTTTGTGAAGTTTTTCTTTCCTTTTTTTACAAAAAAATATTAAATGAAATTTTATTTTTTAAATTAAATTTTTTTTTTTAATTTTCTACAAATATTTTGTTGTTGTTGTGAAGGTTTAACTCTGGAACATCAAATGTGAGATAAGGGTCTTAAGTTTCTGAAAATAAATGAAAAATTATGAAAAAAAATATAAGAGAAAAAAATGTAAAAAGAAAAACACTTTTAATTAAGATTTGAAAAAGTTAATATTATTTAAATTAAGTAGCATTTCAAAAAAATACTACAATTTAGTAAAATATACTACTTTACTGAACAAGGTTATTTTGTTTAAATAAACTTTTCAGCCAGTAAAATATGTTTTCAACTAGCTGAAAAGTGCTACTAAACACACTCATAGACGCAGCCCATTAATTAGAAATTTCGTCCACTCACTTCCTCTAAAATGTCCAGTAGACGTAAAGCATTTAAATTGTCCTTCTTTTGTAAAGGTGAACTTATTATCACTTTTGAGTGAAAACAATCTCTTAGCTCATTAGCTCATTATTTTAAAAAATATCAATGAAAACGATATATGTTGACCATGGATATCTATCTATCTATATAATTGAAGATTCAACTCCATCCCATGCCTCAAATACTATACATACATTGAAAAGAAAGGCAAAAACTTTAATTTAAACTATATTTTGTTAAGGGAAACACCATCATTAGAGTTGTGCTTTAGGGATCCACTCTTATATAGGACTAAGGAAAGTAACATGAAAAAAAATGAAAAAGATTTTTTTTAGGAAGTGTCAAATGTCATAGTGAAAATTTGCAAAGCAATTTTTTTAAAGTTAGGCACACGGAAAAAAGGAAATTTATACAGCAAACCAAGTAAATATATTCATCTTCCTTGATGAATAATAAATTTAAATGGTATCTGTTTTTATTTTTAAAGAAATATATAGTAATTCTTTAAAAAATAGCAGAATATATTGTCTTAGCTAATTATAAACATGTATGACATTGATCATTAAGCATGTATATTAATCTACTGATATAAGATTATTTTATCTTAATTAATAGCATTATATATGAAACTACATTAAATATTTGAAGAAAAAATTATAGACCATAACAATGTTACTAATTTGACTTATATGGAAGTAAACGTGGTTTTGTACTAAAAAAAATACATATGAACATTACATATATGATATAAGTTTCCTCCAACAGTATTTGTATTAATAAATTTGACTCATCATATAATTTTGAATTTGAGATAAAAAGGCTAGATACGGATGTTTGTTATTTAATTACAAATAATCATTTATAATAGTTATACTAATAATAATTTTTTATTAATTAATAATGTAAAAAACTTTCCACCGAGGTGGTATATTCATTTATTTATTTATGTCATAAATAATTGTGAAAGGTAATAATATATGATAGTTGTTTTTTATTGGTTTAGATATATTAGTATTAATTTTGGACAGACCTAAGATGAAAAAAGAAATTGGTACATAAATAATGTCTATCTTAAACGCGGATGATTCTAACTTTTTAACGGTTAAAGGTACAAGATATATTGGATGAGAGGGTTGGTGGTGTTGGAATCTAATTCCCTATCTGTTTTGACAGGTTCTGCTTTTTTGCTCATTTTCATGCCAAAAGCTTACCACTTAATTTTGCGAAATTTTAGTTGTAAAGGCACCAAATTGCAGCCTTAATCCTGCATGTTGTCTTCTCTCTCTATCTCTCTGTCTAGTGTGTGTGTGTAGAGAGAGAAATAGTGGTACAAACTACAAAGGGAGCCATGCACGTGCATGAGAAATACATATCAGAAAAGGAGATGAGAGTGGGACCTGGTTCGCTCCATTGCATGACTGAATGCATCAAAGTCATTAGGGGTCAAGTGGGGGCGTCAAATTAAAAAGCAAAGCATAGGACATAGGTGGTTTGGGTTTCCCCACACAAACACTGCAAAGGAAAAGGTACTACGTACCACTTCCATGTATGTGCCACACTTTGTGGCCTCATGGGCCGCAATCATTTACTAATATATATATATTCGGCACCATTTTATTTCATCACCCTCAACCATGCACATATTTCATATTCCCTACCATATAATATAATATAATATATAATTGCACATGCATCATCGATCTGATCATCAATTAGATTTAGATTCCATACCATACCTATTTAATTTTAGGAAATAGATTTATATAAGATTTAGTGGGAAGGAAGGAATTGCAGTTGAAATGCGCGCAAGCTAAACTGTTTGATTGTGACTTTATTTCGGAATTCGGATCATATAAGTCAGTGTCGTTATTCTAGAAATTTGGTGTGGTGCTCCTTTTTCTCTTAATTCACGTTCCTTCAAATTCATTCCCTCTATTAGTACCTTTCTTCTCTTCCATGTGCTTCCTTTTACCTCAAAGAAATTATGTTTTAAAACGGGTTTATTTTCATTGTAACTGGTTTGTTCAAAGAAATAAATAATTATATTTTCACTCAAAAATTAAAATGTACTTACGTACAAATGGTTTGTAATTAAGCTTGTCCTTCGTCTTTGTTGATATAGACATTGTGCAACAACAGGAAATAATGAACTAATGACATAAACATTGTGAATCTGTATTAGAGTGACGATGAACGTCTACATCATTTGAGGAATTGAGGTGGAAACTGGAAAGATGAGCGACATATGAACAAAAAAAAGAAAAGATGAAGAGAGAGAAAGTAACAGACATAATAAGTGATAGGATGAAAATGAGTGTATGTTTACAATTTTTCTTTATATTAATATTTTGATTATAACATGCAGATAATGTTGGCAGTATAGAAAATTAATAAATATCATCAATAGTATAATATATTTTAGATTTTCCTAAAAAAAATAATATATTTTACTATTAATGTTAATCCATAATACCTATGCAAATGGGTGTTAACTAAACAATAATTCTTTGGTAAATAGAAATTTATTTTGTAGTATTTGGAATTCAACGGAGAAAAGGAGTGCTTAATTGCAAAAGGATAGATAGGAATTCTAGAATTTCTATATATACAACACTAATAGTCTTGTCCCACTAGGTGATCTAGAATCTCTACTAAAAAAAAATTAATTATCATATATTGTAAAAAAAATTATAATATCAATCATCTAAAAATTATTTTTAGTATAAATTTTAATGTAATTATTATAAAAATCAATAAATTTATTATATATAGCAATTTAGAGTTGAATCACAATCTAAAACACCGTATATATAATATTTATTCAAAAGAAAGATTGTGATATAAAAAAACTCAAATAAACATGCTCCTAAGTTGATTGGTACTTAGTCCAAGAGTATAAAATTATTTCTCCTGATATTTAAAGTTGTAAATTATTTTTTTTCTTATATTTTTATGGTTTATCGATTGATTCTTCCTTTCTTTGTTGATTTTTCCTCACGGAAATTGGTTTAAGGAACTAAACCAGTTATCTCCCTGGACAACCCAAATTGGATTCCCTCCACTGCACTGTTGAAGTTTTATATCTAGGGAAATTCTTTTTGTGACGTCGTTATCTTTGGATTCTGTACTTTTTTATTTTGAAAAATAGATTTTGGAATTACATTCCGAAAACTAAAATTAATTTCCAGATATAAAAAAATGGAAATTGTAAAGAGAAAAAAGTGAGGTGCAAATAAAATTACCCTTTATATCTAAATTCAATGACGATCACAAACTCATTACTGTGTCATAAGCTAGTATATATGGACCAGATCCATACACCAACGAGTAATTGTTGTCAAAAAGAGTTGTGAGCCCACTTCAAACAAATGCATGGGCCACGGGCTACACCTGTACGGTTCCCGTAACCATTTCTATTTAACACATTATAGACCCGGCCCGTACGAAGTAGCCAGTAAGTAGGGTACACATTTCGCATATGTATAGAGGGACCCTAGTTACAATTTCCAACTAGTTTATAAAGTTGCCGATAAAACTCTTAAAATTATGAGAAACATTTTGACATTTATTTTCACGGATACATGTATCATTTTTAATATGTTATTGTAAAAATTTTATTGATATTTTTTTTAGTAATATTTTTTATTTTTAGTAACATTTAAATGTTATTAATACTATTTAATTTGTAATATAATTTATATACAACATTTATTAAAATGTTATCAAAACTAATAAGTAAAATTATTTTTTTATATTTTTCAACATTTTTAAATGTTACAAAAAAGATAATATATGTGATAGTTTTTGTTTTTTGTTTTGTTTAGTATAGTTTTGTTCAATAAGTTTTTAGTTAAAGTAATTTCAAATATAATTATCATATAATTCATTTAAAAAAAAAACTGTATGTTACATTTCATATTTAGAAAATAGAAACATTTAATACCTTTATTGTATTAATTGAACGTATATTATATAAGATTGATGCTGGGAAACATGACTAAGATAAATGAATGAGTTTAATTTATATTCATGTGTGAACTCTTTTACATAGTCGTCTATCTGAAATTCTTATTAGATGTACATGTAAAAAATATATATATTACACTGTATAAATTAAATTTTAATTATATTATTTCACCACAATTATAATTTTTTATTTTGATAACATTCGCTCTTATGATTGATTTAATGATAGTTTTTATACATTAACTTTTCATTAATTAATTGTCTTTTTATATTTTTTTATGTTTTTTGCATTTCTCAAACTCATTCTGCTGTGACTTTTATATCCTCGTTCTGGTATAGGAAATCTTATAGAATATAATTTGAACTTGTCAATTTGTCTTGTAAATTTTTTATGCAGTTTTTTTTTTATGAATTTTGCAATTTCCCTGCAAAAAATTTTCGTACAAAATTTTAAGCTATTTTTTTCTAATTTTTTAGCAAAAATATGATTATTTTTAAAATTTTATTGAAAATTCATAAAAGAATTTTTTTTGCATATTCTCACAAATTTTGTTTTGTATTAAAAAAATAATTTTTTTATGTATATTTCACAAATAACAAATGAAAATATAAAAGTCACAAAAAATTTTGACCCTCAACTTTTTTTCTCAAGCCACTACTATAACTATAAGTGTTAGGCCTACGTATCCTTCGACCCATTAGAGGTCAATCTCCTATGATTTATCCAATATTGAAAAGTCTATACATATTTAAGATAATTTCTATTTTTTTTATAATAAATAGTATTATTTTATTATGAATATTGAAAATATGAAGTAAGTGTTAAATTAAAGTATTAAATTAAAAAAATTTAATGAAAGTAATGGCAGAAAAATAATATAAAAACTAGCATATATGACTTTTGATAAAATTTTAAAAATATTAAAAAAATGTTACTTATTATTATATCTAAACCATGTAATAAAATATTATTAACAATATTTTATATTTATAAAATATTATTAAAAATATAAAAAAATGTTACAAATAAAAATATTAATAGCATTTTACAATATCAACTATAAGTAGGTATGATAATTAAATATGAATCAAAAGATATTCTTATGATCTTAACCCAATTTCGGGGTAAGAAAAGTACTTTCTCGTTATTTTATTTCTTATAATTATTAAAAATGTAAATTAATTATTATAATATAAATATTCTAAATTATAATAACAAATAAATAATAAAATTAAAATTACACAATTTACCAAAAACATGTATTTTTTTAAGTTTTTTATTTTAAAGATTTTTATTGTTAGTTAATTTTTATATATTATTTAAATTAAAATGTAAGATTTCATAAAAAGTCAATTCGGATGGTGCAGTGTCCCAATATGGGTCAGCGGCATGCAGTGCAGAGATTCTAGATTCGTCCAGCCATTTCGCTATGGCGGCAAATATTGGTTCTTATTTTATAACTATGGCAGAGTTTTTTTTTTTTTTTTAATCTCTTAAAATCGAACACTGTATGAAAGTATTTATAATATTTATTCATTGTGTCAAATCAATTGAGGTAAATTTCACGATAATTATAGAATATGTTCACTAGTTTGAAGTTGGCCATAATTAATAGAGGTTTGAACAGCATCGCAGTGGAATCGCAGACTCTGGGGGCTGCCATTAACCTTGCAACAAATGGTTGTGGAAGTAACATCGTTGTTCCACCATCATTAGACAAGGGAATGGTGTCGCATTCAAGCATGTTCGTCACGTGGCTAATTGTCTCGCAAAACTTGGTTTTTCTTTAGATGTAGGAACTAGAGTTTCTTTTATTGTACCCCTATTTTTCTTTCTCTGTATTTATTAGCCTCTCTTCCTAGAGGCTTTAGTATTAGTATTTTTGGAGCATGAGTTCCCTTATTTCAACTAAAAAAAAAAGTTAACATATAATTTATTTAAAAATATATAACTAATTTAAATTAAAAATTTTGAAGTGAGATTTTGAGAAGTTTTCCTAATCTGAATGGAAATAGGGTTGTGTTTATTTATTTTTACTTTTATCTTTCTTACACTTGACACATAATCCGTCTCACCCTTGGTAGACTTAGACGATGGAAGTCAAGTTTTTTCCCTACCCGTCTTACTATTATGCCTAATTGTAAAATCCTCAATCACCATTCACCACTACCTACGTGGGTAAGAGTGTTCATAAAATATCCATTCTAATACAAATCATAAAAAAACAAACTAAAATTTTGAATAAATTGAAATCCAAAACAATTTAAAAAAAAATATTTGATTGGATCACAGTTCATATGCAATATATTTTAAAAATAAATTCTATTCAATCTAACATGAACTAAAATTATACACACTTGTAGTAATTTATGTAGCTATCATATCACTTATATAACTATAAGTAGATATTTATGGAATTACTATATTAATATTAAAGAATAAGCTTTGATAAAGAATAGATAACAGAAACAAAATATAAAATGAGAAGTAATAAGTATAAGTCTATAAGAGAATTAACAATTTATTGTATGTATCATTATAAATTTATCTATAAACACGTATGCATTTGTATTGTTAGAAAACTTGAAATTATTTTAACAAATAATTTATTATTTTAACAAATAATTTATTATTTTAACAAATAATTTATTATTTGAACCATGTTATGACTTAAATGAGATATTTAATTGAATGTTTTAATACTTTTTTTCTTATAACTATTATTATGTTTTGATGTTTTAACACGTATTATCCTAATAAACGACAAAATAAAAAGTTGAATAATTAGTTCAATCCAAATCCAGAAAGATCAGATTGAATTTGATATTCTTGAAATTAATCCAAACTAATATGTAAAATTAAGGCACAATCGATGAAATTCTAAAATATTTTTAATATGTAAAATTTCTTTATAATGAAGATTTGGACTGAACTCAGAATCCACTCCCTTTAATTTGGATGCTAGTTGAGGTTGCCTCATTTTAATTAAAGGCACAACTTGTCAAATTTTCATAAGAGTTTATAGGAATATCGATTCTTACTCGATAGAAAAGAAAATTAAAAGCTTTACCTCAACTTAATTTTATTTTATTTGAAAACCAACTTTAGATTATTTGTATTTTTATTTAACTAAATATGCTAAAATTGAGATTTAACAATGTTTGAAACAACTTTATTGCTTTAAAAATAAAAATACAAGTTACAGAGTAGACGACTAACTATTTATAGTTTTGATCTGGCCATTGGATTTGGAGCGTCTACCCATTAACCAAAAGAGCAAGACTAGAGAGCAAGATATGTTTGAGGAGTTGCTTCTTTTGAAAGAGAAGCCCCATTTTTTATAGACACGAGTGTTTCCACAAAATGCTATATATTATGCACTTAGAAAGAAAAGGTTTGGATTCGATTGGATAAAGGAACGGATGAATATTGACTATAGCAGCCGTAGGGAGACATTGTCATTTGTCTCTGTTCAGAAGGAGCGTAGGTTTAGGACCACAAGTGAAGTTGTTAAACCATAGAATTGGCGGGTCCTTTTGTTTTTACTATTTTCGTTATTAAATGTTGGATTGAGAATTGGAATATTGGGACACAAGCAAAACTTAAATTGTTGAAGTGAGTGCATTGTGGTCGTTTTAATTTACTTTTTTTTTTTTTTTGCCCGGGGAGGTGGGAATCATTTATTTTTGTTGTAAAACTTAAACATTCATCTAAATATGTTAATCATTCCATCAACACATTCATATTAAATATTAAACCAAAACTGAGTTAAATAACAATATTAGCCTCTAGTTATTGGAGAGCAAGTAGTTTCTGCCAAGACCCGCAGTTGTTCAATTTTTTCTGAACACTCACTCAATTTATAAAGTGTATGCATAGTAATTCAAAATAAAAACAATGAAGACGTTCAATTTATAAAACTTTTTTGGTACAATAATTCAAAATAAAGAGTAAGTTAAATTTATAAAACTCTTTTTTACATAGTTTATTGGACAATTAGGTCTCTTTTGTTAAAATAATATAGGTCATTTTACTACAAAATCAACCACATTCAACAATTAATTTCACTTTTCACATTCCAATTCAATTCAAAACAATAAAATCAAAGTTAAACTATAACAAGATTCTTATTATTAATTCTAAATTTAAGTGATCAATAATGAAAAATTTATTCAATAATTTGACAAAAAATTTAAACATTTATCACTTTAAGGAGAGAGATTTTTTTTTAAATAATTATTTTTCTAAAAATAATTCCAACCAGACATGTACTAAATTTGTGTTAATTTATTCTTTTATTTTAATTTGTAAATTAATAAATTAGAAAATATTAATTAAAAATAAAAATCTTACCCTCTTAAAATAAACTCTCAAACGTATCCTGGATACTCAAACTATTTGAGCAATATTGTACGGTAAATGATAATACTATTTTACACTATAGCATATTAAAATTAAATTCTAAACATATTTAATTTTACAAAACAAAATAAATTTTACGTGTCTTTGAAATTTTGACCTGGGAAACATCAATACAAAATAAATTGACCAGAAAAAAATTCAAAAGAGTAAGTATTAAACAACAGAGAATATGTGTCTGTGAAACTTTGTATGGTTATAGAATAGACCAAAAAAGTCAGGAAGAAATATTTTGGCCAAGAAACATAGGATAGCTCCGAAAACAGAAATCTTAAATGCCAAAAATAAATAAATAACACTGCTTGGTCCATGTCATCATATTAATTTTTTATATCTATAAAAAATAAATAATTATATAGAACTGAAGTATAGTATTAAATAGATGGAAAATGGTCAATAAGGACAAAACTACATTTTTCTTTCAAATTTCCCATCTTAAATTTATCGAATTTTTTCTCCACCAAATTAAAAAGCTCCCAAAACAAAAATGTTAAGATGGATCAATTTCATTTGTTTTTTATTTTTACAGGGAGCAAAAAGAATTAATTTATAAGTGGGCGCCATGCATAAAAGGGTGGTGAAAATAAGCCAGGTTGACAAGGATATGTCAAGTTATATATAATAGAGTACTACATTTTAAAGAAGAAGAAAAAAAAGACACCAATCTCAATACAATTAATAAAGTGAAAGGCATAAACCCATATGAGTGATCGAGCATGCGGAATTGAAAGTTGCATGTTCGAAGTTTTAGCCATTAACATTGAACAATAAGTCTCTTAAGGAGCTTGTCCAGAAGTAGTAAAAAAATCAAAGAAGGGTTGGTTTAGCGGAGAACCATGGTCTTGATTGATATCAGGAGAAGCAGAAGGTGTATCAGTGGAACTATCAGCAGAAGACACCTGGTCTGTTGTTGTTTTTCCTTCCAAAATGCCAGTTGGGTGCAGAGGAAAGAGATCCAACGTTTCTTGGTTACTGTAGCTCAAGTTACAATCCGAGATTCTCTGTTGCATTTGCATGCCTTCGTATACCAAGGGACCATTACAGATCATGTTTGAGTTTGACATGCCTGTGCCCACAACTTTCTCAGATGGATTCCTCTTAAAACCTACGGGTACAACCACCTTTGGGTGTGGGGGATAAAACCCAATTTCACTCTCTGCCTGACCTATGCAATATGGGGCGTAGATGCCTGAAAACCATAAACCCTTCAATCAAACTGTTTCAATGAATTTTCAAAACAACAATCATACCAATTAAAAAAATACTTTTGAAAAATAAAAACAAAAAAAAAAGCAAAAGGAACAGCTGTCCGTCTATCATGATTTGGCTACGCAAAAGAGGAGACAGTGACTTTTAAGATTATTTGAGTTAAAAAAAAAAAAAAACTCTTGGTTTTCCTGAGATATTTTAGTTTGGGTGATTCAACAATCAAACAGTATACTTAATCAATTAAAACCAAAAGGCAAGAAAGAAAAATGGATGAACATATATATATATAATTTGCATGATATATATAATATGGGAAATGAAAAAGAAAGAACGAACCATGAATATTTGGGCAAATTGGCGGAGAAAAAAAGGGCTGAGGCCTATGAAGGAAGCGATTGAAAAAAGTGATGGTTTCTTGCTTCTGCTTCTGTCTTTGCCTGGCTTTGTGATTCTGAAACCAGTAGAAGACATTCTTTCCTTCGATGTGACCATACGCCCTAAGCCTAGCAGTTATCTGCTGTATCTCCTCAGCACTTGGAGTCTTTATTCCCTGCTTATACAGATTCTCTAGCATGCTTATTTGCTCTTTTGTAGGGTTCCAGCGCGAAGTTCCTCCAACACCATTCGACCCTCCCATTCCCTCATTCCCACTCTCCATTGATCTTTATGAATAATAATATTGGCAATTGGCACTAGTTATTCTCATGGCTTGTATTGTGAAGCAGTACTCCTCTTTTTATAGACTAGGTAGGGATCGAGAAACAAAATGGTTGAGAGTTGAGAGAGAGGATTAACATGCGTATTGTTTTTGGTGCGGAACATCTCTGAAAACATGGCGGTTAGCGCCACAGAGAGAGGCTTAGGTTTCGTCGTCTTCGCTGTATAATTCTTACGATAACACAATAATTGCCCAAATGGCCCCCCCTTCCTGCCATTGATTTTGGTGCGATTTAACGATGCTGTTTAAGATTAACGTTGATTTCTACTACCCTTTCCTAAGCACATAATGTCTTGCATCTCGGGAATGACAGAGAGAGAGGAACGTAGGTTACGCCATTGAAGGAAAGGAAGGGCATAAAAGTCATTAAGGGAAAAAGACAGCCGGTTGGGTTGTAAGGTGTAGGTGAAGGCTACGCTTTGGGAATTGAAGTGAGAGCAGATAGGCTCAGAGAGAGGAGAGAGATCATTGAATCAATCAATGAATGAATCACCTTCAAACCTCTACCTTTAGCTACCTAGCCAACCCTCTCTCTCTATCAATTGAACTTCCAATCTTTTAGTCCTTACAAAATTATTTATATTACATGATCTTAATTATTCTAAAAATATGTACATAGCTGGTGGGACTGCCTTCTTTCGCACTGTGTCTTCTCGTGCCTTTTTTTGTATGCTAGAGTGGCCCAATTGGACCACCCTTCTTCACCTTCAATTTCTAACATGCCCCACCACTTGTGGTCCAATTTCATATACATTCTTTTTTTTTTCCTCCAAGTGTCCTACAATTGGCATGATTATGACCCTCCAAGAGGAAAAAAAAATGGCATGCATGACTATAACGTATAGCAGTTAAATATTAGTTTACATTGGGTAGTCAAGGATAACAGTTCTGGCGTGACGAGTTTTTGTCATGTTGCATGTACCAGCGAGGAGTAATAGTGGTTGATTAGCTGTTAATGTGTTTGATTTCAAAGTGGTTACTGTGGGCACCGTTTTTCTTTCCACCAGCGAAGTTTTTTTTCCCAATAATAGAAAGAAAATTTCTGTTAAATATAATTTGAATTTTCTTATATACTGCCAGATAGAACTAGTCCAGTAAAACTCAGAACTACTCGTACAGTGTGGAAAATAACCGAAACTAGCGCAAAAGAAACATCAAGTGGGTGAATCTTCTAGTATGTCAATTTGTATATAGCCCTTCTCAACCTTGAGAAAAGAAAGAGAAACTGCTGGCGAATTTCAATAGAGAATGTAAGTAAGTGGAACCTACATAAATTTTATTCAATAACTTACATAAAATTTCTCAAATCATTGAAGAATAATTGAAAAAATAATGAGTGTTATTGTAAGCAACCGTTCTTTTTATTGTTTGGATCACACTTATACTTCAATACAATATATAAAATATTCTTTAAAAAAACAGATCAATTGTTGGGTTCATTTAAAAAAAAAAAAAACCTTTTAGTTATTGAATTGAAAAAATATACATTTGAACTTTTTAAAGTAATAAAAATAATACAATATTATATAAAATATTGTGTACAGTGACCCACATGAATTGCATGATTAAAGATACCATAAACAAGTACATATGAGAAGCGGAGTGTCAGAAATTAAGTGTATTACGTTGTCTACTTATGTTGCATTTTTCTTTTGCAAATTAAGAGTCTTATTTTTAAGTTACGGTGTCAAAAAAACATCCACGTTTAAGAATCAATATATTAACCGTATGTCAAAATCAACAGAAAAGAGAGAACGGGTCTTATCACAGTTCTGGGATCAGTATCTTTTTTATTGAAGTTTGACAAAAAGTTAGATTTGGAATATTTTAACATGCAACACTATTATTTCTCATTTTTAGTTAAGACATGCTATGCCTAATGAACCTGTTACTATTTCCTTATACTCTAATTATTAGTCTAATTATTAAACATCGTATATAATTAATACCACAGTCCCTGACGGCCAGGCATCGTTCCATATACTCTGAAAAAAGCAAGAGCAAGAAAAAAAAATCGTTTTAGCTTGAAAAAGGTTATTTGCGTAAGATTTGATTTTATATATTTGGCGGAATGTTCTTTTTGTAAGATAAGTAGGCTCAAAAGTTGAAAACCAAATCCTTAAAAGAAGGAAAGAGAAAAGAAGATAAAATAGAATACAGCATGAAATCAAATTATCCATCCAAAGCAGAAAAAGTAGGAGAAGAAACCTAGAAGTAACCAGATAAAGGGTTCAAGCTTGAAAGAATGCAACGGGTCGAAAAGGGTGGTGGTGGTGCATGTGACGCGAGGAAGATGCGTGCTGAGATAGATTACTCGAATTAAGCTGGCACTGGCTTGGCGCATGCAGATAACGCAAACACCAAGTTGATGTTGGACGTATGCGCCATAAATGTCCCTGCTGCCTCCTAGCAAATACTATGCGGTCAACGAAAATATATAGGGACGAAAAGTGAACCTGATAGGTTAGTAGTGAGTGCTCATGCTTTTCAATTCTCAATTCAATTCCTGCACAATCACTGGCTTTTGCGCTGACTATATTGTTGTAGTTGTTGTATGTGCTCACTGCTCTCTCACTATTCACTTTTGCTCTAATCATATATACTAACTTTTTTCTATTCTTTTTAATACTCCTACTACCTAGTGTAAGGTTACGATATTAAATATACTTTCGACAATAAAATTAAAAAGTGTCTACTATCATCCTTATTAAAAATTACTATAAAAAATCTGAATTATTAGTTTGATGTAAAAAAGTAAAATTAAAAGAATATCTCAGAAAAAGTATTACTAAGAGTGACAATAAATATTATCGTAAAGATATGTTATTAAAAAAATAAAAATAAAAATAAAAATAATAATAATAATAATAATAATAATAATATTATTATTATTATTATATTGTATTATCTTCTTTCATTTATTATTATTATTAAAAAATTAAAATAACGATTAATATTTTATTCGTTCTTTAAAATAACTATTAAAGAAAAGAGCATTTTTTTTAATATATACAATCAGTTTAAAACGATTTATGTTTATTAACAATAGTTTCACTAAGATAGAAAGAAAATTGTTAATGGGATACACTTCATTCTCTTACAATTCATTTTCATCTTTTTTTTTTTTCTCTCTACTTTTTGATAATATTTTATATTTATTATTTCATTCAATTTACTTCAAAATATGATGAACGTTTAACATTATTTATTATTAATTTTATTTTTCAAATGAAAGATATTTAGATATGATTATGTAATTATTTAAAATTTAAATTTGATAAATATATTATAAAAAAACAGAGTTATATGTATTTTGTTTGTTCCGCTACGTCGTGATGCACAGAAAGGAAAGGAAGATAAGTACAGAAGTGCCGCCACGTCTGAGTGGCAGCGTGGCCTCGTGAAATGCGGAAGGCAGAGAGGCGGGGAGTGAAGAGAATTGAAGCACCAATCCCTTCGCGTTTAGGCTACGAAATTCGATGCAGATTGGTGAAACCATGCATGCTCTCACCTCTCATTGCCAATTCAAGGTACACAACAATAATTCATCATACCATGCATTTCCTCACTCCTCAAAACAACTAGGTCCAAGCGTTAAATATTATGTCAAATTTTAGTCATTAGTTTCATTTCATAAATTTATCTTTTAAAATTATTAATTTGTAGCAATTATTTGTACAATTGTTGAGTGATAATATGATATAAATTTATGAAGGTAGTGTGTTTGTTTGTGTGTCTTCACATATTTAACCTAGGTGTATATATCATAATCAACAAACATGAACTTAGATATGTTACACATACTTAGATACGTGACGATAATTATAATTTTGAAATAATATATTTAAATGCATATATTTACAAGTAAATAGTGATAAACAAATTTAATTCTTAAAAAGTAAAATGCTAAAAACAAATTTGTTATACCTAAAATCACAATTTTTCATATTTAAACAAATTAACATACCTAACCTTCATATTTTTAGAACAAGTATAGTAATTAAAATGGACTTTGAAAAACAAAGAATGTTTTAGTTAGATATAATTTTTTTAATTTGTAAAGGGACGGTTGGGAATATAGTCCTTTAAACTTACAAACCCGTCATCTTATTATAAATTTACGTAAAATGTTAAAACGTGTGCAATTCTAACTTAAATATTATTTTCTTATAAGAAAAAGAATGTAACATGAAAGAGAATATAATAGATAATCTAACTTGTATATATAAGACAAGTAAGAGGACAAATAAACTAGTCAAGAAATCCATATAAAAGGAATGGTACACCAATAAGAGAAAAGAAACTTATGTCCCTCTGCTATTGACTTAAACTTGTCCCAAAATTCAATCTTGATATTAATTTTTTTTTTATTGATAGTTTAAATAAGGTAGGTTATCATATTTATTAGAGTTACGATAGATACTTATGAAGATACTTATAAATTATTTATTAATAAAGTTTTTACATTAATAACAGGATTCAAACTTACTTTTTAAAATATAAGTCTTATCCTGAACCAATCTTTATTAATACGTTAGAAAGATTATGATTCTTTATGATTTAATGAAAAAAGACATTCTAAAAAATATTTTAACATTAATCAATCCAGATACCACATAGTTACTTAAAAAAAAAAATTCAACTCTCTTCAATAAATCATCATGTTACAAATAATAATTCACAGTTGAAATTAGCAAAATTAACTCACAATTAGATTAATCATAAATAAGACGAAACCTAAGAGATTACACAAGAGGGAAAAAAAGTGTGACATTTATTCATTAAAGACAAGTTATAAAAACAATAACACATACTGAGAGTATGTATTGGTGTTTATAGTATAGAAAACAACCTTAGAAACTAACGGATCTTAGAAATTGCCAAAATATTTTAAACATCGTTTGCAAAACATTATAAGAATAGTAAGTAGATTTAACAAGAAAAGACATTAAAAACATCTAGTCTAGAAATTAAATCACCTACCAGGTTCCTTTTTGTACAAAAAAAAAAAATTGGTGAAGGTAAATTATTAAGCTAAGCAAAGACGTGTACCTCCCACGCAAACAAAACTCTCCTCCATTTTTCATTCCTAACACCACCCCTTAACCCTCCGCACTGCAATATATGAAATAAAAGAAAATTTGTCCTTTGAAATTTGGAAAAAGTCTTTTAAAGAGGGTTTATTCTTTCAAATTATTTATACAACACAAAGATCTCTTGAACATAAAAGGTTTATTCTTTTAAATTATTTATACAACACAAAGATCTCCTGAACATAAAAGCATGAGTTACTCATTTCCTAACTATTTGAAAAAAAAAATCTTACAAATTCAGTAATATTGAATGTAAGAGAATATGTTGAAAAAACTCAAACCTCGCATTGACTAGAGATAGAGCTTGAGAAGAGTTTTTAACTAGAGAGTAATTCTCACCTCTTGACTCAAAACTTGCTCTCAATGATGATGCAACTTGTAAAATGAAACTTATTTAGAATGATATTTTTTTTTATCAATTTTGTATTATTGTGGGTTAGGTATGTGAGTTAGCCTACCAACATATAGATCATTATATTTTTTTTAGAAAGAAATAAAAAATAATTTTATGATTATTTTTATTAAAATTTTTAACGTGGTTAACATATACTTGATAAAGTTAGTCATTCATATAATATAATTTTCTCTTAGTTTGTACTTTATTTTAATTGTCATATCATCAAAATTTATCAAATATTAACCAATAATATTTTTTAAAAGGAAAATGAAAAAACATAACTTAAATTTTAAATTTTTTTTGTAGTTACTTTTATATTTTTTTAAACTATTATCTCTTAACTTTTTATCCATGAGTCCACCTCTTTAATATAACTCATTTATTTTGTAAATCGGCCCAACCCATTAAATTTATGAGTCCGTGGAAATGAGTTTAAAAGGACCAAGTCAATCTTCTTACCCCATTTAGATAATTGTACTTCATATGTGGGACTCGTTAACTAGTATGTAGGCAAATCATGGAATGAATCTTTTAATTGAAAAGTATTAAATAAGATACAGATCAATAAAAATTATATTTTTAATTAATAGATAATGTATTAAAAAATCTATTCTTAATCTTTCACCTTTCCGATATTTAATATGCCAAGAATTCCTAACTGACCAAGACAAAATCCTTTTTGAAGACAACTTTAGAAATAGACCGTCCTTTGCGATTTAAGAACTTGATATAAAAAAATTGTCTATATGTTGTCCTAAATAATTTTTTGACAAGCGAAGTTGATTCCACTCATGATATGTGGAAAGTTGAATTGGGCCAATAGCTTCATAGTGGGTAACAATTCCAGGGCATAACCCATTCTAAATTAGTTTGACCCATAATGGATCAGCCTAGTTCCCCCTCCTACTTTCGAATCGAAACTCCTTTCTTGACCAAAAAAAAGTATAATCTCCTTTGGTGTATCAGACTTTAAATTCTCCTTCTCAGTAATAATCTTCTGAGAGTATCACCTGGTGTTAAATAAGGGGTCCCTTTCGATATATACAATCTCAAAATTAAACTTTGACATTATATGATTAAAATATTCAATTGTCTTTCCACTCAGAACATTATACTTCACAATTCAATATCCATATTTTAAGATGCTAAAACACACCCTGTAACATTAATAAATTTAAAATAATTATTTCGACGAAGATTTATAAACAAAGCAATTAAACACTTATTGTATAATAATTTGCAAAAAAATTTCATATTTTAAGATGCCAAAACACATCTTCTAACATTAATAAATTTAAAATAATCATTTCAACAAAGATTTATAAACAAAGCAATTAAACACATTATATAATAATTTACAAAAATTTGTCATACATAAAAATATAAACTCAAAAAACACACATGAACAATTGCCTGAATATCTTTCGTTTGAAAGACTCATGCTCAAAAAAAAAATTATTTATATTAATTAAATTTTTAACTTCTTAGTTTCATTGTGTTAGATTTGTTTTTTTAACAAGTCAACTTCTATTTTAAATTAAATAAATCTGACTTCTTCGTTAATTTTATCTAAAATTCTTAAAATATCAACTTTTTATTCATATAATTTATTTAAACATATTATAATATTTTGATTAATAAATGTTCAATAAATATCGAATGGCCAAAAATTTAAACAATTTAATCGTTATAAAAATTTCAAATTAAAAATAATTTAATAATTTTGAATAAAAATCAATTAAAAAGTTAACAATTGAAAAACAAATTATTTCAAAAATTGTTGTAAAACTAAATTATATATTAACGAAAAAGTAATAAACATTAATGTGTACAAATTTGATTGATATTCACATACTTTGACAATAATTCCCTTTCGAAATATTATAAAGTTTTCATATTATTTAAAATTGTTTGAAAACTCTCTGATGGTCACTCTAAGAAAAAACTGTTTTAGACAACAAAGCCCTAATGGTTTGAAACTTGCATGAGTCTGAAGACAATATATTATAAGCAACTAGACATCGCGATGTGTAGACCACATAAGCAAGCTTTTGTTATGATTGAAAAGTACATAAAAAAAAAAAAAACAGAGAAGTAAACTAAACAAAATCCCAATTAAAACAAACTGGCATGAGTGCATGACATGCTATTATCACAAGGACCATGACAATTGTTCCGCTTAATCGACTTCCTCAATTTTAGGGCCTGCACCGCTTCCGCTGCTGGCGGCAGGACCATCCTCATCCACGCCTACACCCGCTTCGCCACCTTGGTACATTTTTGCTATGATGGGATTGCAAATGCTCTCCAACTCCTTCATCTTGTCCTCAAATTCATCGGTCTCAGCAAGTTGGTTTGCATCCAGCCACAGGATAGCCTGGTCAATAGCATCTACAATTTTCTTCTTATCATCAGCAGGAAGTTTAGAAGCAATCTTCTCATCTTTGATAGTGTTCCTCATGTTGTAGGCATAATTCTCCAGCCCATTTTTGGCCTCCACTTTCTTCTTATGCTCCTCGTCGTCAGCTTTGTATTTCTCGGCTTCCTGCACCATCTTCTCAATCTCCTCCTTTGAAAGCCGACCCTTGTCGTTCGTAATTGTAATCTTATTCTTTTGTCCAGTGGTTTTGTCCTCTGCCGACACGTTCAATATACCGTTGGCATCGATATCAAAGCAAACAGTGATCTGAGGAACACCCCTGGGAGCAGGAGGGATTCCAGATAACTCAAATTTCCCTAGCAAATTGTTATCACGAGTCCTCGTTCGTTCACCCTCGTATACCTGAATTAATACACCAGGCTGGTTGTCAGAGTAGGTAGAAAACACCTGCTCCTTCTTGGTGGGAATGGTTGTATTTCTGGGAATCAACACAGTCATGACTCCTCCTGCCGTCTCCAAACCAAGGGAGAGAGGAGTAACATCTAACAACAGAAGATCCTGCACTTTCTCGTTGCCCTCGCCACTGAGAATGGCAGCCTGAACAGCAGCACCATAGGCAACAGCTTCATCAGGATTGATGCTCTTGCAAAGCTCCTTCCCATTGAAGAAGTCCTGCAACAGCTGTTGAACCTTCGGTATCCTAGTAGAACCACCTACAAGAACAACATCATGGACACTGCTCTTATCCATCTTTGCATCCCGCAAACACTTCTCTACTGGCTCCATGCACTTCCTGAATAGATCCATGTTAAGCTCTTCAAACCGGGCACGGGTGATGGTTGTGTAAAAGTCAATACCCTCGTACAATGAATCAATCTCAATGGTGGTTTGAGCAGTGGAAGAAAGAGTCCTCTTGGCCCTCTCACATGCGGTTCTCAACCTCCTCAGAGCCCTGGCATTTCCACTAATATCCTTCTTGTTCTTCCTCTTGAATTCCTGAACAAAATGGTTCACCATTCTGTTATCGAAATCCTCACCTCCCAAGTGAGTATCACCAGCAGTGGCTTTCACCTCGAAAATACCTTCCTCGATGGTGAGAAGGGACACGTCAAAAGTTCCACCACCAAGATCGAAAATAAGAACGTTCTTCTCCCCAGAGCTACTAGCCTTTTTGTCAAGCCCATAAGCAATGGCGGCCGCGGTAGGCTCATTGATGATTCGCATCACGTTGAGCCCAGAAATGACTCCAGCATCCTTGGTGGCTTGACGTTGTGAATCATTGAAATAAGCAGGAACAGTGACCACCGCATTCTTCACCGTGGCTCCTAGAAACGCCTCCGCAATCTCTTTCATCTTAATAAGAACCATGGAAGATATCTCTTCCGCGGAAAACTGCTTCTCCTCTCCCTTGTAATTCACTACAATCATAGGCTTGTCACTGGGACCAGAAATCACCTTGAACGGCCACAATTTAATATCACTCTGTACTGAAGCATCGGTAAAACGCCTACCAATCAAACGCTTAGCATCTGCACGCGCCAAACCAAACCAACAAAATCACCAAACCATTCACAATATAATCACATAACTAGGGATGCTTCCACACAGATAATTTAATCAAGAATTCGTTCAATAATTTATCATACAAACATAAACAACTCAATAAAAAAATACTTGGTTAATAAACCTAGCACCGCTATAACGCCTACCAATCAATCGCTTAGCATCTGCAAGCGCAAATCAAGCCAACACAATCACCAGGCAATTCACAACATAATCGCATAACGAAGGATGCTTTTGCCACAGATAATTAAATATTCATTTCAATATTTAACATGTAACACATAAAGAATCTTGAAACAAGAAAAAAAAAACATAAAGAATCTTGTATCAAGAAAAAAAAAAAGAATTCAATTAAATTTTTGTTTAGTAAAATTCAAGTTAAAAAGAATTGAAAAGAAAATCACACCATAATTAAAAAATCGTCTAACAAAGGCTTCCTAACACACAAACTTCACTTCTCTGTTCTCATTCTTTCTGTAAAGAAAAAAGAAAGCACCATGACAGAGTACTGGCTAAGTCAGATCTCAGGAAATTGAATTATTCGACTGAGCTGATATAAACCACGATTCAGTTATAAAATTAGTATAATAGAGGAAAACTGCAGATAATGAAGGTTTTAGAGGATGATTTAAGTGCTTACCAAAAACAGTGTTGATTGGGTTCATAGCGACCTGATTCTTCGCGGCATCGCCGATCAACCGTTCTGTGTCAGTGAAAGCCACGTAGGACGGGGTAGTTCTGTTACCCTGGTCGTTGGCTATGATTTCAACACGATCGTGTTGCCACACGCCGACGCAAGAGTACGTCGTTCCCAGGTCGATTCCGATCGCCGGACCTTCGCCTTTTCCAGCCATAGTCTCGCAAAATTTTTAGCCTAAAGAAAGTATAACCAAGATTCGTAGAGAAAGGAATCAAAACTACAGCGATTTCTTTAACTGAATTGAGGAGAAGAGAGGGAAGGGTGTCTGTTTTAAAGAACGGGTTTGAATTCTGGAAGGTTCGGTCCGAGGGTTGTGAACCGTTGGATCAATAATTTGGACCGCACGATAAATTGTTTCTTAATACAAAGGAAAAGGCGAGGCGTTCGGTGGGGTGTGTGGAGTTTTCTTAGCGCTCTCTAGGTGATTCGAGAATTTTCCAATTGCGAATCCGCGGTGGCGTGGCACGCGTTGGAGCTTCACGCGCTTAAACTAAGATTTTTAAGTCTTAACCGTTGACGAAAACTAAGATTTTTAAGTCTTAACCGTTGACGAATGGTGGTCTTTTTTTTTCGTTTGGATAGATTTTATTTGTGTTTCTCCCGCGCCATTGGCTGGAATTAATGACGTGTCCATAGGTCCTTGCGCTTTATATAACCGACCAATTGGATTAAACTAACGTCGTGTAAAACACTAGGACGTGTTTATGGGGGAAAAGCGCGTCAGTGCTTCTTTTTTTTTTTTTTTGGTCTGTTTCTCACTTTCTCGCCTGCTCAAAAAGCATGATGATTTAGTTGGGGGTGGGAGGAAGCATTTTAGTTTTCAAATTTCACTTATTCTTTTTTTTACTATTTCTCAATCCTTCTCTAATGTATTTTTTTCCTTTAAAATAATGTATTTAAACATAAGATAGTCTTTAATTCAATATTATTAAAATAAAAATAATTTACTTTTATATTATAAATTAAAATATAATATTTGAAAAACAAACCATTTAACTTTAATTTTATTCATTACTAATCACTCAATTTTTTTTCAATCCTCCTTTAATATTTTTTTAAATAATATATTTAACATGTAAAAAGTTTTTTTATACTTATATATGATGATTTTTAATTTAATCATTTTAAATAAAAAAAATACTAAATAATGATTGAATTCTTGTATTATAAATTAGAATAAAAAAATTTAAATTAAAATTCTCATTAATTAGATAATTTTAATATTATTTTTATTTTTTAAATGTGCATTTCGTATGATGCAACTTGCTAAAATTAAAATTCAATCATCTCAGACTTTCATTGTTTTATTTTTATTTGTGGATCTTATTTCTTGATTATCTATCTCTTAATTTATCATCTTTTATTTTATTTATAAATTAAATTTCAATAATTTTATTTTCAATATATAAATATTAAAAATAATCTTACAATACAATTTCTATTATTCCTTATAACTTTAAAATATCATTATGTATTGTAAATGCTTATTTATTATAATACTTAACTATGATGAAATTTATATATTCAAAAATAAATATTTATTATGATTTTTAATTATATGAAAAACATTTATCATAAGTAAGCATACATTTATTCAAAAATATATTAGTTATAAGTAAATGAGTACTTTAAAAATTTACTTACCACTACTAAAATAATTATTTCATCGTTTATTGTAGAAAAGACTTGCAGTTTATATATAAAAAAAATGTTTACTTCTTTTCATAGATATAATTTTCAAATTATTATGTATCTTTTATTTGTAAAATTTGTTATACAAATTTTATTTTTTATTAAAACGATTAATCTTTCTTTTATTTATTTTTAGTAATTGTATTAGTACTCTTTTTTTTTTTCCTAATGGTATTCTTTATTTGCTTTTCTTCAAACATTTTATCTTTTCACCGTTATTGTTTTTTAATATATGACATTTGAAGTTTCTTTACTAACTTTTTCTTGTAATTTATACCTTGTGAGATGACGCAAAAGTATTGAAAAGAAATCACGAAAAAGAATAAAAAAATCTATTATAAAAGAAAAATAACCTTACTTATGCTTTGAATACTAAATCAAGCATTTTCATTATATTTAGTTATTTCTCTCCAAAAATAAATTATAATTTATTATAGAACATAAATATTTTACTGATAGGCCAATAAGACCTGACTAACATAAAAGTCATTCATTTCCCCCTAGACTTTTTTTTTAACAACTTTAATTTAAATATTTTAATTAATATATAAAATCAGATATTAACTTGGAGTAATTACAAATCATTAGTTATGTCACTAAAAATTACTTAAATAAAATAAAATTTAAATCAAACTAAATCATACCTATAATATTATTAAATTATTATTATTATAAAAAAACTTATATATGATTTCTTATATTTTTTGGAGTTAATTTTTCGCATGAATCTTGTCACCCGCCAATATGAAATTTGTTTAGTTATAAAAAATATGAAACTCGTTTATTTTTAACCTAAAAACATTTTTAATTATCTTTTTCATTTATTTAAATATTGACATTTTATAAACTTTAACTCTAAAAATTAATAATATCCACTTAAATCAAATCAAAATTCAATTAAAATATTCATAAACTCACACAAAAGTCAAAATTAAATTATAAAACTTATAGTAGTAAGTTAAAATTAACAAATCATTTGTACGTAAATCGTCCAAAATTTTTAATTTTTTTATTTATTTTTTACTCAAACTTACTTATCTTCTTGAAAATAATCTATGGAATGATTTTTAAAAATATATAAATATTATTTTCTATGTTTTATAACCATTATGAATTTTTAATATCAAATTTAAATAATTTCATATTAACTTACATACTAATAAGTATTATAATTACGACTATGTTTGACTAACTACAGATCATACTTAATACTTCAATGATAAAATATTACAAAATTGATGTAAGTACCTCCATAACCCCACCACTTAATTGTATGTATAATATAATGGCTGCATGCATTAGTATTTGAATAAATTATGTAATCAAATTTATAAAAGTTCATTATAGTCCTTTGTCTTGTTATCACACTTAACTCAAATATTTCTCAAAGTTTTGTTATATATTGACAACTTAAAATTTTGACGTGTAACTTCTATATTTTTATCAAGCCTCTCAATATATTAGTAAAAGTTTTTCACCACTTTATCGTCAAATATTTGTATTTTAAAATATGATTAACTATATTCAATGGAGGATAAAATTGATATTCTTATTTTTTATCTAACAATTGCAAAAATTTCATATGCTTATTATTATTATTTAAATTATCTCTTTAGTCCTACATGTTGCTCCATAAATGTAACTCACTTCATTTTTTGTTTACATTATCAACTAACTTAAACACATAACCAAAAAAACCTTATAACTTTCAAAAGTGTAAACAACTTCATTATAAAATAATGGTATAATAAAAACATTTATTATTTTTATTCTATTGGAATTTGTGATTATCTGAATCAATAATTCAAAGTGAACATGATTCTAAAATTAGTTTTTTGACAATGTGATTTTTGTAAAATAAAAAATATGACTACCAAGTCTTATAATTTAATGTCTCACAAAATCTAGCTTGTTTGTGAATTTCTTCACAATGTTCAAGGATGACATGCCAAATGATTGTAAATGAAATCTGCAAATGATTATAATGAAGTATGCAAACTTGATGCCTATACGTGTAACTCTCTTAATTTTAGCAATCTTTTCAATATCGTATAACATAAAGTCTAAACAATGCACAATGCGTGGGATTTAAAATATTTTTAGTATCTTAGTTCGTAAAGTTTACCTAAAAAGTCCAAAATAAAAAAAATTAATAAACTTAAAAAAAAAATATTTATATTTATAAAACTTCATTTAAGAATAACTACGGTCAACAAAAATACAATTACTCCAATTATATGTGATCATTAAACAACATTATTTTCTCAAATCCTTAAATAAAATTATCCAATAACTCATTATCCTTTAATAATTCATTTGAATATTTCAACCTCCTTTTTTTTTTAGAAATGTTTAAATTATTACCATAATTTATGATAGTCCCAACTATCAATAAAAAACCTATTTACCACTCAGCATTAAACGAAATTTTATTCTTACAAAAACATCAAACAACATATTGAACATTTTTTGCTCTTACTTCCTCATAACAAGCATTATATGTGCTTGTTCAAACTTTTCCTAGTTGAATAATCTATTCTATTTTTTTTAAGAGGAATAAATTCACGTGACCATTAACATTAATGGTCCTCTTTGAGGCAAATAAAGTAACTTTAATTAATGATGTTAAAATACTTTTCTTCACTTCACATCCTTATAGTCTCTTGCACCTCATCTTGATGTTTGTCAAATTAATTTGATTTGTGTTGAAAAAAAATCAAAAAATCAAATTAAACTAACCCAATTAAATATGAAGCTACAACTAATCCAATCTATTATCACTCCTAATTATATTATTACAACCTACATACAACATTTTGTAAGAGAATCCTGGTGCACTTTTTAATTTGGGCTAAGTATTCATGCTGTTACATTGGAGAAAAGTTGCCATTTTCCATTTACTAAATTAATATATTTGCAATTTGCAATTTGCAATGACCATAAAACCCCTAATCTTATGACGTGTCACTCTGTCGCTGGCTGAAAACCGAGAGGAAAATCTAGCTCTAGCCATGTGTGCCTTGTCAAGCCTCGCAAAAAAATGGGGATAATTCCTAAAATATTCCCTCATCTCTAATACGTTATGAGAAGCTGAACCTTCTCCTGCACAATCTCCTTGAGAAGCTTCTCATCCATGGCGAAGACACTGATTTCGTCTCCATCGTTCATCGGCACGCCGCTTCCCTCCCTCCCTCGCCACCGCTTCCCCCGCCGCACCAGGCTAGTCGCCACCAAGATCCATGTCAGCTTACACCAAATCCCCCCAATTCATTCCATAAACCACTCCATTGACTTCGCCGGAATCGTCACCAGAGCCGAAGGCCTTCTTTACACGCTCGCCGACGCCGCGGTTGCAGCGGACCCGGCGATTGCCACCACCGATGCCACCGCCACCGATGCTGCCGTACAGAAGAACGGAGGCTGGTTTGGCTTCATCTCCGAAGCCATGGAGTTCGTTCTCAAGGTAAACTTCGTACTTTTGCTTGTTCGTTGTTAACTTCTCCCTAACACTTGAGAAAAAAAAAGTTTAAAAAAATTTAAGTTATCCGTAAATACTTGTAGAATAAGAAAATTAAAAAGATGAGAAATTAAAATAAATTAATTTATTCATAAATTAAAATTAATTCGTGTAGCTAAATATTTACTATTTAGAGAAGTTGACGAAAAAGCTTCTATTAAAATGATTTTATTGATTTTAATTTATAGAGAAATTTAATTTACTTTATTTTCTTAAATTGTGGAGCTCAAACATGACTTAAAATGAATTATTTTTTTTAACTTATATATAAATTAATATATTAATCTCTGGAAAAGTAAATAATTTTTTTATAAAAGTTAAAATACACGAGTTACTTAATTTATTCTATGTTAATTTCTTTGTCTAGAAAAGTTTATTCAAAGCATGATGTTCCTATTATTCTATATAAGAATTCTGTTGCATTTATTAAGATTTAGGAATGAGCTAGTTGTGTGACGCGACAGTGCGGAGCACGAGCCTCGAAATTAATCGAACTTGTTATCTCGAAATCTTGTAGCTTGCTTATATGATCTTATGATACTCTTCATCGTTGAGTTTGAGTTCTTGCTAACAATAGAGAATGGTGTAATCAGAGAATGATGCTAATATTGTTAAATTCTTGGTAACTTGTATTCTTTATAAGATATTTTGCGGGGGGAAGTGATCAGTGTACGCTTTCCAGTGAATTCGATTAATATACGATTTCGTGTGTTATCTATTCTTTGTTATATGGAAAGCTATACTTGGAATCGGAAAGAGTGGTGCTATTTGTTTGCAGTGTTTTCTAATTTCTCCGAAACAGTTCTCGAATTACACAATGCAATTGGCCTGGCCCTTTGTTTTACAATTAATGTGTAATTTTTAAAAAATGAAAAAGAAGAAAACAGGCTACCTAACTACAGGAAGCACACTTGCTCCTTATTTTATAATAAATTTTGGAGGATTTAACATTTTCTAATATGAAATGTTTGCTTGTTATCCTGGTACTTGTGTTTTCTTAAGTTATGTTATGGTTATTGTTTCGATTTCAGGTGTTGAAGGATGGTCTTTCTGCCGTGCATGTACCTTATGCATACGGATTTGCTATCATATTGCTCACTGTTATAGTTAAGGCCGCGACCCTTCCCTTGACAAAGCAACAGGTTGGTACAAATTATAGCAATTTCTAGAGCCAATGAACACATGATAAATTTGCAAATTTACTGAAACCTTTAAATTATGTAATTCACTTTGTTTGAAACAGTTTTTTCCCTTCACACTGAAGTAATTGGAATATTTTGTTCTTCAAAACCTGACATACTCCATCAAAACATTTTGAACATAGTCACAAACAGGAAGCGCTTCACTTGAGTACACGAAGTGCTGATTTTAATTAAATGTATACAGGTTGAATCTACACTGGCTATGCAAAATCTTCAACCAAAACTTAAGGCCATTCAAGAAAGATATGCTGGCAACCAGGTGAGGGATGTTGTTGGTTATTAAATATCTAGTCTGATCTCGTGGAAATATTGATTTTGTTTTACCTTAAAACAAAGCATTGTTCTTTCTAAACTATTCATTTTGTTGCCCTCTTTTTAAGGAAAGAATACAACTTGAGACGTCAAGGCTATATCAGCAGGCTGGGGTTAACCCATTGGCAGGTACTTTTTGTCTTAATTTTTGTTGGCCTTCTTAATTTTAAACAACAGTTCTGTATAATAATTCCTTGACACATGAAGTTAATAAACACCGGTCCTGTGTAATAACTGTGAAGCTAAAAGAAATTGTATGGTCAATAATCATAATAACCCGGTTGTGCTTGTGTATGATGACCAAAAAAATATGGTTTTGAAGTAGTGGTTCTTATAGCAATGGTAATTATTTAGTTTTATTTTGTTCATCCATGTTTCCCCCTGACCTTTCTTTTAATTATTAGCAATATTATCTTAGTTTGGATTTTGTACATAGTCTATTCATCTACTGACATATAGTCTTAACTTCTACTGCAATGTTATCAATTTGTATAGGTTGTCTTCCAACTTTGGCTACAATTCCAGTCTGGATTGGTCTCTACCAAGCTTTATCAAATGTGGCAAATGAGGTAATTAATGATATAAACATTTATTATTTGAGCAGAGATTTTGATGGACAAATTACACACAGAAAATATGATTTTTGCTAATTATGGAAAACCTTTAATTTGAAGGGACTGTTAACAGAAGGTTTCTTTTGGATCCCCTCTTTGGGTGGTCCTACTACCATTGCTGCTAGACAAAGTGGAGCTGGAATTTCTTGGCTTCTTCCATTTGTGGTAAGAAAGATATCTTTTGCTTCATAGGTGAAATAATAAGTTGTAGTTGGCCTTTTTTCCCCCTAATGCCTGTGAGTATGGCACTATGATCTTCAGACAGCAGGCTGTTTACTCTTTATAGCTATTTTCTTTGGAACTTATTCCTAGTAATGGTTCTTGTCGTTGAGACCATATATAGCATACAGTACATGTGGTGATAAAAAATCTTGTAGTCAAGAATTTAGCTCTTTTTTTTTGTGTGTGTGTGTGGGGCGAGGGGGGCGACTGACTTGACTCTGTTCACCACAACATCTGCCAGGTTCCTTTTCCAATTTACCCACATGCACTGTTTTAGCAGCCACTCTTCTTAGATTTCAGTAAATATGGGATATATTTTATTTAGTATTTATTCAAGTTATGATCAATATGGTGATTTTCTCGGTGAGTTTTCATTTGGGCTGAAATTATGAGTTCTATTGTTTTTGGCCTCCTTTTTGTAGACTAGAAACAATTTGGATTTAGTGAATCGTTGTTCTTGTTGGAATGCCTATTACTACATCGATTAGTTGCTTTATGATTTTTATGGAGCTCAGTATTTGTTAGCTGTGATAGATTGAGTGGTGGTAAATGTTTGACAAGCTTGGAAGATAACATTATATTCTTTTAGACTTAGGTATTTCTTCTCTTTGATTGACTCTTTTTCCTTAATTTCTTTCCTTTTACTAAAAAAAAAGAAAATATAATTTCTTTTACTTTTTTTTTATGGTGGTGGTTGGGGGTTGTTAGTTTTCACTACCTTCTCCCTTCTGTTGACTCTTTTCCCATGTTTCCTTTCTCATCAGTTAAAAAACAGGTTGAGATTGTAAAGATTTGAACTAAATTTGCAGATGGATTGAAAGGAAGAAAAAAAAAAATAGTCATAGATTAAATTTCTCACAACATGTCACTTGTTTCTATTGTTAGGACAATATAATATGTTATTCAAAAATCAGAATTTAATGTTCTATTGTCCATAAATCATGATAACCTGAAATAGGATGCACATAATAGGGTAATGATGAAGTTATAGATGGAATGTTCACCTGTTGCAGTCATGTATCAAGAGGAAATAAATGGCAAACTTTGTAAATTGATTTTGTACTTTTTATTTTTATCATTATACAGTATTATAACAAACATCTGCTATGCAGGATGGGCATCCACCTTTGGGTTGGCAAGACACTGCAGCATATCTTATTTTACCTGTTCTTCTTGTTGTCTCTCAATACGTTTCAATGGAAATCATGAAACCACCTCAGGTAAACACATCAGTTCTCTTCTGTTTCAGTTTTTTGTGTTTACAAGGTTGGCCTAAATCACTTCTTTTGACAGACAGATCCTTCTCAAAAGAATTCACTTCTTGTTTTAAAGTTCCTTCCACTCATGATCGGCTATTTCTCGCTCTCTGTCCCATCAGGACTAACAATTTACTGGTTAGTGTTTCACAAACTATATTAATACCATTCTTTCTAGTCAATAAATTCTTGTTTTTCATGATTTTGCCATAACTTCAAACATACTTTGCTTTATTATGGGTTTCAAAATGCAAATATATTTATCTTCTACTCTATCTAAGCAAGTCCAATTTGGTCAGAAAACTCGAGTAATTGTATTTATACAATTCTTCTTTTCAGAAACCATTTCCTTGATATGCCTGCCTAATGCGTGCAACACAAACATACAGAGAACAAATGCATGAGAGCTAAAATTGTTCTTTCTGATGGAGAAATAATAGCATGTTCATCAAGTGAATGCTTTCTAATTGCTGAAAATTATAGATTTTGGAGATGGTTTTGAAAAAATTGATTGTGTGCTAAGGGAAATAAAAGAAACAATTTTCATTGCTGCTTGGTTTTCTATTTCTTTTACTAGGTTTGTAAACAATGTCCTGAGCACAGCTCAACAAGTATGGTTGCGCAAATTGGGAGGTGCAAAGCCTGTTGTGAATGAAAATGGTAGTGGGATTATTACAGCAGGGCGTGCTAAAAGATCAGATTCGCAGCCAGCAAAGGGTGGTGAAAGGTCAGTGTTTTCTGGTACAAGATGCAGAGTTACAACTCTTGGATAACAAATTGGTGATCTACAGGTTTAAGCAGTTAAGAGAAGAGGAAAAGAAGAAAAAGTTAAGCAAGGCACTGCCAGTGGAAGAAGTTCAGCCGCTGGCTTCTGTTTCTGCTTCTGATGATGGCTCGGATGTAGAAAGTGACAACAAGGTAAGATTAACTTGTGGAGTTTCTTGGTTAGAAAATTTGTGTGATACAACTGTCTTTTTGAAAAAAGATCTAAGGAAAAAGATTAATCTCCACATTAACATGATTTGATATTGCACAGAAATCTTCATAAATTCAATGTTGTAATACAAAGAACAATGTTTGACTATCCTTAATTTCCAATCACTTCTAAGATCAAACATCTAGTTAATTTGCCTGAATGTATGAAAAAATAATTGTGTTCAGCCATAGATTGAAAGTTAGAAATTTTCTTTCCCTATTGCTTTGTGTTGCTTTAGAAAGTAAAGTTAGTCATTTGATGGCTTTTACCCAAGTTTCTAGCAGGAAAATAGTTAAGGGTGTTGGGCTAATTTGAAATGGGCAAGGGTCAAATGGAGATGCAGTTGGAGGAGAGAAAGGACGGAGTAACAAGGTGGATGATTTGGGTGTGAATGGTGTGGAAACTACTCACGGAAGACTTTGGGATGGATGGAGAGAGAGGGTGGTGGGGGGGAGAGACCGGAGTAAAGTTGAGAATGAATGGGGAAAAAAGGATTAAGTAATTGGTGGAATTGCGGAAAGGTTGAGAGTGGGTTTAGGGCCTGTTATCACAGTCCTCTGGGCCATCTCTGGTTATCATTTATAGGATTTTCTAATTTTACCTTTCTTGTTGTAATTATGTTGTCAGAGGATTTTCCTCTTCTGTAGCTGGTCTCCATCTTTCATTTATATAAATTGCAAGTTCTACCAGCCATCGACTTCAGTTTAGCTCTACATTTTTTTGGGAGTCTCAAGTATTAGAAAGAAGTCCTATATTGGATAAAAATGTAGAAGTTGAACAACATATAAGTGTTAAAGACTCGAATACCTAATTCCTTAAGCTTTTTGGTTAATATAGTGTTTAGTCTGCTTATATGGTTCTTAGCTCATTGTCAAGATCTTCCCAGGGTTTTCAGTTCCCCACTACCCAACACATTCTTTGCGCTATATTTACAGCCTTGCTACCATGACACATTGTGAGTGGAGATTAAATCAATAGGGTGGATAGATATGGCTGCCTTTTAGAAGCAGGCCTTTAAAATATATTTCCTAAAACAGATTGAGAGGTGTGTCTGTTTCGTGTTTTACTGCTAACAAAGTGGTAGGAAACTAGAGCAGAACGATCTGAAGCACTGTGTATTATTTACTATAAAAATATAAATATGCTAACGATGGTATGTATTCTTTCTGAACAAGAAAATATAAATATCCCAAGCTATTTGAGGTGCCTGGTTCTCTCCCTCCCTTTCCAAACTCACTTTACTGGTTCTTTCTTTAGCCCGCTTCCCTCTTTTTTATTTCTCCCCTTCTCTCCTAACAACCTGACCGATTCCTTTCCTGATTTCCGTCCAATACTGTCACGTGGGCAAGAGATTATGCAGCTGTCCTTATTTATGGGTTTTTTTCAAAAGAAAATTACCGTGAACTTGTTACATTCTGGTATTTCAAGATTGTTGCTTAGGATTTTTATTCTTTTACGTAAAATTCCCAATGCTGAGTTACCTTGTTCCAGGAACAGGAAGTTGCAGAAGAAGCATATGCTTCTAAAGTTGGCGAAGAGGTTCAAAATTTAACTAGGGAAAGAAGAAGCAAGCGCTCGAAGCGGAAGCGTGCTGTATAAAGGACCGCCAATGGTTGTTTGTAGTTTATAGCGAGTTTTGTATAATCTCAAGAGATTATACCATTTTTTGGTTGGCAATTAATTAAATATATGTAATTTAATCCAGAAAAATATCTTTGTTTCGTTTTAGTTCTACATGTTAGCTAAATCGATTATCTTGTGACGAGTGTTTAATTTCTTTCGGTCAATATATTCTTTTCCCCTGGAAACTAGGGAGCATAAAAACTTGCATTACATAGAGTCACAGCAGTCTGTGGAAATGATATTGTTGAACGGAATCTGAATTCGCCGTTAATAGTTGTCCTTAATGTTAAAACCCAGTCGAGGGACGGTGATGTTTCGTTGTTATAAAATAATATGAAACTGATTATATAAATTTAGAGCCGGTAGAGTGAAAGAGTGCTTCAAAACCAGACCTGAGTTGTAAAATTAGGAAAGATATTTTAGTTAAAACCTTAAGGCCTAGGTTGTTCATTGCCCTGCCTTTTGTCAACATGTACTGTTTAGTACAAGTCAGGAAGTGTTTAACAAACTTAACAAGCTGGTTAGTTAATAAATTGAGAATTGCTTGCCTTCAGGCGACGAAATGCATTAGCTTGTAAAGTACCAATATTTAATTAAATACCATTTTGTACAAACACAACGCTCCTAAAAGCAGAATTTCATCTACACCAATCCATTGATCTGAAACAGCTATTGATGTCTCTACTGAAGGCTGATGCCGAAGGAGCGTTTCCAGCTCTATGGTTTAGATGGTGGGTGTTGATTCCCTATTGGGTTAGGCCCTGATGGGCTTTTACGATTCTTCTTTTCTTTAATCTGTGATTTTTTTGGTGTTCGAATCAGAAATTTGTCGTACAAATTAAGTAATATGATTGAAAATATAAATAAAAAATTGATTGATGTATTTACTAACCCATGAAGGGATGGGATGTCCAGTTTGCGTCTTTGGGCTGGCGTGAAGGGTTCTGAGCTTGAAATGATCTGAATGTAGAAATATACAGTGACGTGAGATACAATTAGTCGCAATGACCATCAGTTTGTGCTTTACAAATTAAACGAACAGACAGTAGAAAATATTTCCAAAGCTATTTGCAGGAGAATGTGAAATACCTGACTGCATAGCCTGAACACTAGCAGTGACGTGATTGAGTGCAGAAGCTGCAAGCAGAAGCCATGCAAAGAGAAGATGGACGAAAATTTGTCTTCTCATCTGTGTCATACTTCTAGTGAATAGGAGTGTTGAGCTCTTAATGGGTATGTCACGAGCGTTTTTATATGCTATAACTTTTGGTATTACATAATCATGACGAAACTTGAAATTTTATGTGAGAATGTTTGTTAAAAGATGCCCGGGAATCCTATGCCATTACACTCGGACTAAAAAAGATCGAGAATCTGTTTTTATCCTCATTATGGATTGACTTCTTACCCGTTATCATTTCTCTTGTTATCATTGCTTCCATGATAATTTTACAAGTACTTGCTATTATTTTTCTCTTGAGTGCTTAGCCGTTATGTCGGCATCCTTTCTAAATGTATTAGACATTAGTTAATTGAGATTTGAGCGATATTATAGCGTGGAGAATCCATAAGGCTCGTTTTAATAGAAATGCTTAATGATTGGATTATTTGTTCTACATCTAGATTTGTATGAGTATTCGGTTTGCAAATATACCTACCTTGTTCATTGAACTTGGCCTAAAGATTGACTTTTGCTGATACGGTACCTTTTCATTCCTGTAAGCGCCATAGCTAGCGTGATAGACAGCCTGACTTATGTGAGACAAGATGAAAATCTCTAGTTACAAAGTCAAGTGTCGTTATGATTGCTTGAACTACAAATTTAAAATTGAATCAAATCAATCACCGAACCACACTAATGCTGCCAAAACAAATGTGCCTAAATTTTTTTGTGGCAGCGACCTAAACGAACAAAAATATGTTGCCCTTAAAATTAGGACGATGATGTGCTTAAGTTAAAGTAACACACTGGTCTGGTTTGTCAGATAAATTGGTCTAATTTATTCACCGAAAAATAGAAATATTTGCACGAAGTTATGGACTTAAGTTAGTCGTATTATACCAATAAATTTTAATGAATAATTAACTACCATAATCAATTATGTCTCAATAATTTATTGTCTAGTAAATTTTACTTGAGTACAGCAAATTTATGTAAGAATTTTCCTTTATCATATTTTGTTATCCATAAACTTTTATGCCTTTAGACAGAGATGGGGAGCTGATTAATGAAACTATACTTGTAGGTGTGAAATTTACTTTTTGAAACATGTATAAAATTTAGAAAGATAATTTCGTTTTTTTATCTTATTACAACTTTATTTTTTTATTGTTTATAAATCAACATCTAATTTGACAATGTTACTTATTTTTGTCATTGTCAAACAACAAACTTGTTTTCATAAAAAAAAAAAGTCTAAGAAGAAAAATATTAACGTAAGAAACAAAGAAACGATGACAACAATAATTAAGAAAAATTATATATATATATATATATATATATATATATATATATATATATATATATATATATATATATATATATATATATATATATAATAAATAACCTCTCTAGATAGATAGAAGGTATGAAAGAATAAATTTTTTTTTAATAAAATATGATATTCAAAAAATAAGATAGGATAAACCAAACATACTATTACTTAAAAAATCAATTAAAATATAAGGATGTTTAACTAAAATTATATTAAAAACAGAAAAGTGTACTAAGAACAAAATTGTTATTTTTATTTAGTGGAATTTGTGTATGAGTGAATTTATGTACTGTGCTGAACAGGACACCATTTTGAGACAAATTACAACAAATGGAGTTAAATAAAATAAATATCATTTGTTCATTTTACTAAAATCCAACGGTAATATTTAAAGGAAGCATGTTATAATTACTCATATTATAACACTTTTAATGGGGTTACTTGAGATAGTTCTCATGGTTGTTGCAACCTATATGGCAACGTGAAGGACAAAAATTTTGGTTTTAAAATTTGAATCCTTTTCGGGGAAGGAAAAATGAGTATGGAATTGTCACCGACATTTTCAAAGTAAAATGCCAGAAATCTATGGATGAATAAGGCTGGTTTGGAATTAAAATATAGGTTCGGAAGTCAATTACGTGTAGGGATCATTAGTATCCCATTACATCTATCTGATGATAGTTACTCTAACTACACACATGAAATGAGATATGACTTCTACATTATAGTTTATGCCTTTTTAAGAATGGAAGATATTTACAAAAGATGAGCGAGGGATGTTTTGGATTTTTTGAATGAACTTGACAAGAGTTGTCTTTTGCTCCTATGTATCTCCTACTATAATGGAGAAGTCAAAGTTTACATAGTTTTGAGGCTTAATGTTTAGATAATGGAAGGGGCCGAGACCGTCTAGGTTAAGTTAGAGTGCCAACTAGGTATCGACAGGACTATGTGTTAGATGGCACTTGGCGTGTGTGTTTTGAAAGTGGTGTTTCAGACCGAAGAGTGTCAGCTCTTGGTTTTAGTTATATAGAGCCGATTCGGAATCGACTCACATGTTGCAGTATATTGCTGGGCTAAACGAGGAAGTGTGTTGGCTTAGTGTTGAGAACCGCTAGATGGATATGCGTTGGGAGAAGTCTTGAAGGTTTTACCTTGTATCCATAAGTCGTGTTTCAGTTACCTGCTAAAGGGTAGTTGAAACTTGGTGGAATTGATGTAGGCGCAGAGCTAGGGATTTGAATTTGGCACTAAGCCGGATCGGATGGATAGGTGGATTTTAGTGTGGAGCCAAGTAAGGATATCTTCAGCATGGAGCCAGAATAAAGCCACTCGTGACATGGAGTTGGATGGATGGTCTCGGTATGGAACCGAATAGGATGTTTTTGACATGGAGTCAAATGGATGGGTCTCGGCGCGAAGCTGGGTAGAGATGTTCACAGCACGGAGCCGGATTGGAGTGTTTTTGGCACGAAACTGGATAGAAGTGGACTTTGGTGCGGAACCAGATTGGGGTTGATCTCGATACGAAACCAGATAGAATATTTTCGACACAAAGTCGGATAGAAAGGATGTTCCTAGCATGGAGCCGGATGGAGAAAGTTCTTGGTGAGGAGCCGAGTTGGATATGTTCCAAGCACGAAGCCAAATGGAATGGTTTTGGCGCAGAGCTAGATGAGATTCAACCTTTGATAGAGCCTGAATGGAAATGTCTTTGACAGTTGGATGGATTAGTCTCGACACAGATTGAGATGGATTAAAATCCGTACGAGGACCATAATAGATGACATGGAGTCATGATGGAATGAACATGGCGTGGAGCCAGAATGGGTGACATGGAGTCAAATGAATTGAACTCGGCATGGAATCGGTTTGGATGTTCCAGGCATGAAACCGGAATAGAATGAACTCGACTAGGAACCGGATGAAAGTCTTAGGAATTGAAGCCTGATAGGGGGTCTCAACACGGAGCCAAATACAAATGAAGGGTCCTTGGCACGGAGCCGGATAGAAGTATTCTCAGCAATTTTGTTGGTCTCGGCACGGAGCCTGGATGGAGTGATCTCAGCACTGAAGGCCAACCAGTACACAGCCCCCAAGTGCTGAGTGAAGCGATAGGCACTTTGAATTCGTGAGTTGATAATTTTTGGTTGGTCGAGAAGCATTTAGTAACGAGTTTGGCCGAAGGGTATTTTGGTCTATGGACCGACCTAGGAGGTCTATGGACCGACCTAGGAGGTCTATGGAGCGACCTCACTTCAAGTCTTACTTTTTTTCCTAGGTCTATGGATTGGCCTCTCTTGGGTCTTGCTTTTTTGCCTGGGGTCCTACGGATCGGCGTCTCTTAGGTCTTTATTTTCCTCGGATGGTCTTGATCGACTCGTCTTTGACGGGTCTTTTAAGTTTTTCCCCGGACGGTCTTGCTCGACTCGTCTCAGATAGGTCTTTATTTGCCCTAAACATTCTCGATTGACTCGTCTCAGATAGGTCTTTAGTTGTCTTGGACGGTCTCGATCGACTAGTCTCTGACGGGTCTTTATTTGATCCATCTGATTCCCCCACACCTGATGACGTGGCAACTAGCGGCTCCTCTGCACAGGGAACACTACCTTGAAGTTCTTCTACTTCTTCAGAAGGCGTGGACTTTCCCTTTAATGCTCTGTTCTGTGCCTTTGAGGGGAGTGACCTCTCCAGCGATGTTCCTGAAAATGACCCGCTCAAGTGGATCGACCCGAGTGTCACCCAGGTTTTCTCCATCTACACCTACTCTGACTCTTTGGTGGGTGTAGCCGACGCCATTTGCCAACAAGGACCTTGGTCCCTACAAGTGTCCCTATACCAGTCAAACAAATTTGTTTGTGGGGGCTTGTCAAAAATGAGGGTCCCTTCTTTTATTTTTATGATTCCTTGCCTCTTAAGCTAGGTATTAAACTACCCTTCACCCACTTCGAACGGGTCGTGCTCCGTGTCCTCAATATTACTCCTACCCAACTTCACCTTAATAGATGAGCGTTCGATCGAGCATTTCAATTTTTGTGTGAGGACATGCAAAGAGTGCCTTTGCTAAGCGTTTTCTTCTGGTTTTTCTTGCTTTGCCGATCAGATAAGGTCAATTGGACCTCCTTAAGCAACCGACTGAAATGGAAACTACTAAAATCCTTCCGTGAAAGCTACAAGCTCTTAAAGACTGATTCTTTTGCGTCTCTCTTGGTGACGTTGGGCCAAACCTTTTGGTGGACAATGCTAGGGACCCCTTCTTCCCCTTCTACTGGACTTGCTAGTCAACCGTGTCAATCACAGTCAAGAGGGAAGATTTTGAAGATTGGGAAGTTGAGTTCGTGGAAGAACTCCAGCACTTGCCCACCCTTTCTTGCGTGGAACTTATAAAGAAGGGTGATTGCCTTTCCCCTCCCTCTATGTGTTTACGATTTTAATCTGTTTCTCTAATGTGCGGATTTTCTTGACAGGCTATACTTCTCAGGAACTAAAAACCTTAAGGAAAGAGGTTTCTCGTTCTCCTGCTCTGACTAAGATGACAGTGCAACTGGCCATGCCTGCCAAGCCCATTGTTGTAGCTCAACCGAAATTTCAGGTCCCGGTCGAAGAGGCTTCACTCCCATCATCTACCATAGTTCTTGACTCTGCAGATAGTTCACCAATGGAGGTTGCCACCAATCCATCTGGGTTCACCAAAAAACAACTACAGGAGGGGGATGCCATGGATGATTAAGAGTGGCCAGGGAAGCGGGTGGCATTGGCAGACATTAAGGCCGATGTTGGTGAATCCACCAGGGCAAGTGTTGGCAACACTGCCTCTCCTGCTGGTGACAGTTAGGGGATGATCTTAGCCAATCGACCTTTAAGCCCCTCAGTCTGGGCCTCTACACATCTCTTGGCTAATGTGGTGGATCAACACTTGTCTGTCAGTTGGGACCTTCGCAAGGTGAGCACCCTCGAGATATTAGGGGTATTTGAAGCCCTTCAACGATATGTAGGATATTCCTTGGTGCTATCCTAGGCTGCCAAGCAGAAATTTGGGAGCTTGGAGGCTTATAAAAAAAAATTAACTGAAAAAAATCAGAAGGCCCATGACTTCCATGTCAAGTTGACAACCTCTCTTCTTAAAGTTGAAGGTAAAATAAACAACTACTGGAAGGCCACCGCAGGTCTGCAAGACCAGCTCCAGGCGGATGTGTGCCAAACTATGTTGTCTCAAAGGGAGCTAGAACATACTCGCGACTATTTAAATAATGTGGTCCAACAGTTACAACAAGAAAAAATCGTATTGGAAACTGAAAAACAACAACTCCAAACGGACAAATTGAAGATTGAAGAAAAACTGCAAGCAGCGGAGGCAGAGCTAACTCGGTTAAAGGAGGAGAAAGAAGCAAATGTGTCTCGGTTGACGGAGGAGAATTTAGCCAAAGACAAACTTATCAAAGACAAGGACGATTCCTTAGCCGAGCGAGGTCTTGCTATAGTTGACCAATTCGAAGTTGGTTTTGCTCGTGCCCTGGAACAAATTGCTTTTCTCCATCCTACCTTGAATGTTTCCAAAGCCAGACCTTTCAAGGAGATTGTTAGTAGCTGATTGGTTGAAGTTGCTACCCCATCAAGCTCACCTGTGCCTTAGCTTTTTTAGGTTGTTCCTTAGCTATTTTAGACTGTTATTCTTATTTTTTGACATTTTCTTCTCTTTTTATGCTTACCCTTAGGATATTCGAGATATGCTTGCTTTATCTATCAATTGATTCATGCTTTCTGTTCTTTGACTTGTGTTCCCGTACCTCTACCCCTGGTGATTATCGTAGAGTGCTCCTTGGATATTATAAAGCACTAGTCACATTTATATTTTAATGACGGCCTTCAACTTTTGTGTCGGGTTCTACGCGATCGCTTTACTAACGCTTACCTTTTATGAGCTGTATGCCCTTATGAATTTATATTAGTTAGGATTTTTGCCCGAAACATTGGCCGCCTTTTATGGGTCTTGGGATTTTTTCCCTAGACACTGACTGCCTCTTATGGGTCTTAGAATTTTTGCTCTGAGTATTGGGCACCTCTTATGGATCTTAGAATTTTTTTCTCTAGGCATTGGTCATCTTTTATATGTCTTAGAATTTTTGCCCCAAGCACTAGTTGCTTCTTATAGGTCTTAGAATTTTTGTCCTAAGTTTAGGACAAAAATTTTTGTCCTAAGTACTAGCCGCCTCCTATGGGTTTTAAAATTTTTGTCCTAGGCATTGGCCGTCTCTTATGGGTCTTAGGATTTTTGCCCTGATCATTGGTCGCCTCTTATGGGTCTTAAATTTTTTTTCTTGAGCACTGGCGGCCTCTTATGAAAATTTTAAAGAATAATCAAGATATAAGATGTAAAATAGGATTTAAATAATGATAAAAATGAAAATACAAATATGAAATATAAAAATAAGATTTAAAGAATAATAAGAAAGAAGATATAAAAATAGAATATAAATAATAATAAAGATGAAAAGTAAAAATATAATTTATAATATTTTGATGTAAATGGTATTTTAATAATAAAAACAGAAAATGAGGTATATTTATTACGAAGGGAAAGGAGGTGTAAATATTACAAACCTTAAAAAAAAAAAAAAAGGCCCGTTATATTGCATGGTTAAGCCCATTTAAGGCCCGTACTTTCAATTTTGATGTGGATCGGGGTGAGGCAAGGTAAGCAAGCACGATGAGCATGAGTGAGTAATCAGATTCAGAGTGCATAGTGATTCTGATTGTTTCATTTGGAAAGATCAGCGAGCGAGCGAGAGAATGGTGAGGGAAGTATCAGAAAGTTGCGTTGATAGCTTGTTGACGGAGATGGTATCGTGCTATTGCAATCGATTCTATGCTAACAAGCCTGAACTCGCAGCGCGCAGGATCGAGGCCATTGGATATCAGGTCGGTCACCAGCTCTCTGAAAGGTTGTTTTCAACCCCTAATATCCACCAATTCCTATTTTACATTTTCATATTTCGTGCTTTAACTTATCTAGATCTCTCTCTACCTTCGTTTATATTATATTTCTCGATGGAGAGATCTATGCTGAAAAAACACTCAATTTATATAGTTTATGGAACTAAACAAATAACCCCCAAAGTGGAACTAAACCGAATTATTCTCATGCTTTCTTGATAAACCTTTAGCATCACTTGATGATGTTGATTGTTTTGGGTAGGTTAACTTCGTAATGTATTCTATTTGTAATGTAATTCTACATTATGGCTTCTGAGGGGAATTATCATGAAATTTGAATGAATTAGTGAAATGTGGTCTGTGTATGTGTGTGTTTTAACCCTTGTTAGGTATACCATGGAGCGGCCTCGGTTCACGGATCATCTAGAGGCAATCAAGTTCATCTGCAAGGATTTTTGGTCTGAGCTCTTTAAGAAGCAGATAGACAACTTGAAGACCAACCATAGGGTGAGTTCAGAGCTGATCCCTATGGTGGTATATATATTTATTATGTAGTTTTTGATTGGGATGTATTTGGTTCTGTTGCAGGGTACATTTGTATTGCAAGATAATAAATTTCGCTGGCTTGCACGGATGTCAGTTGATCCATCCACTGATAATGTTAGTTCAGTTGAAGATAATTCTTCACCTACAGCTGAAAACAAGGCAGCACAAGCAATGAGCATGCATCTTTATTTCCCATGCGGGATTATTAGAGGAGCTCTTTCCAACTTGGGAATTCCTTGTGCAGTTTCTGCAGATATATCAAACCTTCCTGCATGTGTGTATTTATCTTTCTCTCTCTCACAGTTTAGAGAAGTCTTTTTAGGGATAGAAGTGTTCCTTTTCATCATGAATGTTTTCTGGCTGCACAAGTTATTTATCCTTCTAAGTTGGGTAAATATTATCCATAGTTGTCAATCATGTGTAATCAATCACGATTCTATAGTGATGCAGCGGCATGTTCTGGCATATGGCTTCTATATTTTTCAGATTGCAGAGGGTTTTCCATTCGTGGAAGTTGCAAACACAGCTTATAACAGGGGGTTAAAAATCCTTCCCCCCCTTTTGCTGCATTGTCTGATGCATGTTTTGGGGACAAACTCACACATTTTCCCCACTGCTATTTGCCATAGTCTATGGCAAAGCCAGACCTTTTCTGGCCTTATCTTTGTTTTTCTGACCAGCCCCTCCGATCTCTGTTCTTTGCCCTTTTTCATCGTTATTGACTAGGGTTTTAGAAGATTATGATTCTTTTTATTATTAATGAAGTATATGTTTTTAATGTTATGAAAACTTTTATATTTAAAAGTTTATATGTGTAGTACTAAGTATATTGACTTAGATTATTTAACTTATATCTAAAAGTTTAGTATAGCAGCCATCCTGCTATCCCATTATAGTGATTTTGGGGTTGGCAACTCTACATTGCTATTTGGGATTTATAACTATGTGATTATCTCACATTGCACAAGATAAATGTGATAAGAATTTGATCTGTTTGGAAAAAGTTTAACTGGTTTTCCGTCCAGTTGGTATATAATGGCCTAAAATGTGAGGGTTAAGAGTGTGAGAGCATCATTACTTTTTTAAGTATCATTGTTAGATTTTGGTTATAGTGTTCATGATCAAATTTATGTTTGGTGATGCTGTGCGTGTGTGTGTATTCAAACTTGTATGCTTTTAAAATATATGAATCCTTCTTCATTATTGACTGATTAGCTACAGGAAAAAAAAAACAAGAAAGGGCAGCTTAATGCATGAAGCTTCCACCATTGTGGGGTCAAGGGAGGATTAAGGGCTCATTTGTTTAAGCTTTAAAAAAAGTGATATGATGTCAGAGCTTTCTCAGAAATTATTATTTTAAGCTTCAAATAAAGGCACTAAAAGTCTAAAACATTTTTTTAATGTTTTGTTCAGAAAACTTGCAGAATCATTACAATTTTTAAACATATTTTAATTAAAAGGACTTTTTTTTTCAAAACAGCTCAAACAAAGGGGCCCTTTATGTATTCAGTCTTGCCCTCATGAGTGGAGACTAGAGAGGCTCATGAACCTGTTTCTATGATTAGAACCTGTGACTCGCTGGGTCATAAGACTACAGCTTTACTGTTGTACCAAGGCTCACCCTCCCCTCCAGCTACAGTAAAACCAAGTCTGAGTTTTTGTTTAACGTTTTAGTTTATTAAGGTCCTGATTGGTGATAATCATGTAATTTATTTTCAAATTATTGTGTTCTGTAAACCTTTTTGCTGTGGAATAAAATCATTTAAAGGTGGTAATGATAAAGTGGAAATGTGGAATAACTCAATTCTAATAGCCGCTGCAATTATTGTGTCAGTTTAGGCAGTTTAATTTTTGCATTTGTTTCTAGAAAAATTATGTTAATTTCTAGTTTTCTTAATCTGTCCTTGTTAACTTAGGACAATTTAAACATAGTGTCTGTCCCCATACATGTAGAATATAAACACTTCAAGGTTAATTGGTTTTGCTTCTTGTGTTTGTATCTATTAAAGCTTCTCATTATCCAGCTCTGTAGCCCTGAACATGATTTCACTGTTGCAGGTGTTTGTATCTTGGGGTATGATATTAGGATTTATCTTGATCTGAAATTTCAACATCATTTCTTATAATCAGTCTAAAGCTGGGATAAATGATGCTGTCATTGTCTTGTAAATTAAGCTTCTTTTGCTCCATTTAATTATGACAAACTATCATCATTGCAGCATGTAAATTCCTTTGTGTCAACAATGCAGTTCTAAACATCTCTGTTTGTTAGGAAATAGTAGATTTGTGTATCTCAAGATAAAATACATTTAGTACTCATGGGTAACAGTGGCTAGGATGTTGCACTCAATTAATATCAGTATAGGACATAGTCTCCACCAAGTCTATCTAGAACCTACATATATGAATATCTTGCATAACCTATGAAACACATTATCTTGAATAAGAAGGCATTCCCATTCTCATTCTGAATTCTCTCTAATTCTATCTCCTATTGCCCTTTAAATTGTACAATATGTATGTTTGTGTATAAAAAATTGTCTTCTTTGCATGAATTGCTCTGATCATTCTCCTTTTCTACATCATTGAGCAGGTTCATTTGTTGTCCGTATAAAAGCTTGATGAGTTCATAGTTGTATTACTGATGGGAGGGGAAGCATTAACGTTGTTCAAAACAATGTTTAGATGTCCGCGAGCGCTTCTGTCATAAAATGCTCAACTGGGAAATGTTTCTTGACCAGATTTAAACTATATCAAATGTTATTGACTTGGTTGTGTAGGAAGGGCTCCTGAGATAGTATTTGATAAATGAGGATTTGGTTCAGATGCAGATTCTACGGAGAGTACGATAATATCGAATTATTGTGCTGTGTGGAAAGACACCGGGAATATCAGTCATTGTAATGTTGCTCTTGTATGAATGGATGTTAACCTTATAATTTTAAAACTTGTATCACTTTTGATTACCAATTTGTTCGAGCGTGGCTTCTTTATAAGACTAGCTTAAATTGATCCATTAGAAATATCTGATTACGACGAATTTGAGCTAATGTTTGAATATATTCTATAGGAACCTAAATCACTTATCTGTTGGTGAGGCTTGTATGCACCGGGTTATGAACAGGGCATGGTGAAGTCTTATTCCCAGCTCTTTGGAAGGGGATCCTGTGTTATTGGGCATTGATGTTAGTGTCACGTTACCTTTCAGTAAATTGTTATTTTCTCCCCGCAATTCCTTTGCAGTCCATGCTGCAAATTCTTCATTGAATTTTTTTTATATTGTTCTTTTATTGTGTTTATCATTCTACCTGCATGTTAGTCCACAATTATTTCTTGTGTTTATGAATCCGCAATTTTCCGTTCAAATGACAATATTTCGACCTTTGTTTACAACTCATTGTTGGTTCAAAGTGTTATTTTGTGGTAGCGTATGTTGTAATATGTTGAGCGAGAAGAAACATTGTACCAATGTGGGAGATTTCCCAATGTTCCACTAATGGGTACCCAGGTTGCATCAATTATAACTCAACAGTCCTGCTCCGACAATCAGGGTACCCTATATTGCACCCCCTAGTGAGGAGCTCGTAATACCTCTCCTTGTGCATGGGTTGGGATCACACCATACAGGAACCCTGAGGAAAGTCTGGATGGCTTGGGAGCATATTGGAAGAAAGGGGAAAGAGTTGGGACCCCGAAGCCATGGAGTTTCGGTTAGTTACAGGAATTGGTTCTAAAATTGGGTCAAAATGATCCGATTGCCCTTCAAAGACACTGTGTCGGCCGCCAAGGAACCGGAAGGATCCGGCCACCCTAGGAGCAGAGACGGTAGAAAATAAAGGAAAAGATCTTAAAAGAAAATTAGAAGAAGCCTATGCTGAGTCGGACTCCTTTTGGCTTCGTACCCACTTCTCGACTCCAAATTGAATTCTTTTAACCTTGTCGCAACTTTGACCGCGACGCAGGTCGGTGAAAAATAGATGTTTGGAATCCAAGTCCCTTCTAAGGAAGGAACAAGGAGTACGAAATCATCACCAGCATTTTTATGGAAAATACTAGGAAACCTTATGTTGGATAAGACAAATCTGAAATCTAAATATAGGTTCGGGAGTCGATTACGTGTAGGGGTTACTAATAATTCATATTTTAGACACCCAATAAGGTCTTAAGATGAGCATAATAGACTCTATTTTGTAGTTAAGAATAATGTATTAGTTAAGATTTAGATTTCTGAGGTAAAAATAGGGAAAATACAAATCTGTGTTAATTTGAGGATTTTAGCTAACAAAAAGAGTAAACTCATTTTGCAGGGTCAAAAATAAAGTCCAAATGAAGTCATCCCAACCAAGAGCGAAGTCATCCTTGCCAGATGAGTTCCTTGATGGATCTAGAGGATTGGTCGTTATTTCCTCTATCAAAATACTAGATTTTCCTAAACTAAAGTAGCACAAGGTCATCCTGATTTGCCACTTACTGGTCTTAATTTTAATTCTTACTATTTCACTTATTGCTCACCAATCCAATACCTACGACGATCGTCGAACATTCGTCCCGTGCTAACTGAGGACTTACACGATTGCTGCCTCGAGCTTGGTAAGGAATACATGGTTGATTGATGTAGATTATCTATAATTTATCTATTTTGTTGTTATAATGATTCTGATCGACCCCTAGACTATCGTGCTATAATTCTTACTAAACACAATCGTGAATACGCAAAAAAAAAAGATTATGTTATAGAAATCAAACATAGTAACAACACAATTAATAAGGTAAATAATAAAATACTTTAATCTTATAAGTTCAAACAAAAGTTAATAAACTAAAATAATTTAATAATACAAATCTATACAAAAATTAATAAGGTACAATAACTCAATTTTATAGGTATAAACAAAAGTCAATAAACTAAAACACTTTGATTTCATACAAGTCCAAATAAAAATACAAAAGCTAAATTAGAGACTTTTTGTGAAACTGACACCTTATTTATATATATAAGGACAATTAAGTAATTTAACATTAGCCAGTATTCGTAAGTATGAATATCATCATATTTGTTTATACCTCGTTAACAATGGAGTATAAAAAAAATTTATTCGTTATTTGTAAATACTCCTTAAAACTACCAAATTTCTATTTATTACAAATTTTATATGCAAATTTTGACATAGTTTTTCGTTTCATAAGTGTAAATGTGTTTTCTCTTTATCAAAATTATTTTCGTTGGAAGTAATTTAATGGTAAATTTAGATGAAATATTAGAAATATAAATAACAATGTATTTTTTGTTTGATCAAAGAAAAAGTTAAAAAAAAGTGAAAAAAAATAATTTCAAAAGAAAAATATTTTTTCTTATAATTTTCATTGAATTAATATTTCAATTTTTTTCTCATTTCCCTGCACCATACCTAACACAACATTGTGTTAGTAATTGAATAAAAATATTAACATTTTTAATAATTGTTTTAAAAATGGAATCGATTTGTTTAATTTTAAAAATTGAGGTCTAGAAATGGTGAGAATTAGAAACTGTGCAAACCGATATAGAAAACTATTTTGAACAAGTATTTTTTTTTTAAAAATATTTTTATTTTTCATTTTCTTAATTTAAAATTATAATATTATATTTACTTAATATAATTTCATATTATTATTATTATCATTATTTTTTATTAATATCAGTTTTATCACGCATTAAATTTTAAATAAGTGTCTTGACTAGTTCATCATATAAAATAATTTTGGGAAGTATTTATTAACAAATATTATTTTAGGTATATCAAAAGTATTTATATGCCATTATCGGAAAATATTAACCTTGGAAAACATGATTTTCAGAAATTTTTAAAAAATCATATACCAAGCTCTTTAAATTTATGGGTGATTATACATTTATTAAATTCAACATCAATTTACAATTCAACCGAGTAATTACTAATAAATTTATAAAAAGTAAAATAATTTTATATCATTGATGCATAATCTATTTTTATTAATATTTTTTTAAAATAAATATTCACGTATTCGTAAAAAAAATAATGAGAAATATAGTAATATTTATATGCCTTTCATATGATATTTGATTGCGCGTTCATGGTAAATCAAATGCCATTTTCAAACCTACTTATTTTGGCAAATTTAATTGAGTTTTAAACTTAAAATTAAATATCATTGTTGGATGTGTTTCGCTAAATAGTTCACCTAAGTATTTATTAAATAAACACATATTATAAATCTAGTTTAAAATATATTAAAACAAGTTAAAAGCATATTTTAGTATTTTATAAAATCTATTAAAATAAATTTAAAAAAATTATAAATTGTTTTCCTAGAAATTAGTTCAAATGTTTCATTAATCTCAAATTATGATTTCAGTGAAAATAAAAAAGAAATTGTTCATTTGTACGAAAAAGAAAGGACGAAGTGATTTACCGACTTTATTTATGTTCCATTTCCTACTTTCATTTATTTTTATTTATAATAAGGTTAATAGTCTTGTGCTAACCTGATATATACCATAATTAATTATAAATAATTAGTATGCTTTTTAATAAAGAAGTAAATAAATTTATTATATAATAATATAAAATTATTTTACAAGATTAAGATATATATTTTTATAATTAACTTAAATATATATTTTTCTTTTAAATTTGAATTAATTTTAATTTTAATTTCCTAAATTTAATTTTTTAATTCATATATTTCAAAAAATATTATTTACGTCTTTATCCTAGTTCGTCACCTGTTCGTGCAACATTTCTTCGTAGTATTTAGCACCTTTGAAATAAAAAAATCTCTCTCCATTAAATACCAAATCAATTTTATAATATAATATTGTAAATGTGGTAAAATACAAAATTATTAGTCTTTCAACGGATTACTAGTATATTATAAATATTATTTAACAAAAATTAATTGTCATCTATATTGAGAGCATAACGGTCGTCAAATCGAATATGTCTTCTGTACGGCAAAGATTAAATAATTAATTAACAATTACATTATCAAATCTTGAATATATTTAACATAGATATTATAATTATTTTAAAAATCTCATCCTTGGGAAAAAAAAGTTAACCGACAAAGACCTCGTTAATCGAGCTTCATGTCCTCTTGCACAAACCTTTTTGTCGTGACGGACTCACCAAATTACAACTAGCTCCATGTGCATTCGTCTTCTATCTCGTCAAATTTAACTCAATGTTTGGTTGAAAAATAAATAATGAGACTGAAGATCGTAGTAGTCTAACTGTTATTCAGTACTTTTTATGTTTATGATAATTTTTATTAAAAAATGAAAATAAGAATGAAGAATCAAAGAAAAAAAGTAAAAGAAAAATATATATAAAATTTTCTCTTATTTTTTTTTAAATATCCAAAATAAAATAAGAGTATTTGAGTATTTTTATTGTTTAAACTAGCTTTGGACGAATTGTTGAAGTACATGAGTCACGTACATTTTTTTTCCTTACTTCTCTTTTTGAAGTATTCTAAATTAAAAAAGAAAGATAATGTAATATTTTTTAATCTTTCTCTTTATTTTTTTTTTTTTTTTTTTAGTACCAAACAAATCATTAATATTTTTTTACATAATTTAAGATCAGCAATAAATAACTTAATTAGTAGAATAATTTAATTATAATATTCTATTTTATTTTTGATCTTTATAAATATGTAAAAAAAGAAAGATAATTTAGTGTTTTTTTTTTATCTTTCTCGTTTTCATTTTTTCTTTTTCTTTTGTACCAAAAAAAATGTTAAGATTTCTTTACATAATTTAATATTAGCAATAAATAACTTAATTAGTAGAATAATTTTATTAAAATATTCTATTTTGTTTTCAATTTTTATAAATATATAATTACGTACTCCATGATAAATTATTTATTTGAAATCAAAGCTGAAATAAAAGTTTTAATATTTCAATAAAAGCAAAAAGTCAATTAATGTATTTTTATGAATATTAAAAAGTCAGTCAATTTAAAATTAAGGGAGTGTAAAAGAAACATAGAAAACTTAAAAAGAACTCATTTTTAAAAATATTTTTAATTTAAATTTGACTTCTTTATTTTAAGTCAAATAATAGACTAGTAACTTTAATATATTTCATATCAACAGAAAAAAATATTTTACAAAATAAAAGGGATAAGAAAAATTTAAAAGAACTTTAAACATAAAATATTTTTTAATTTTTAATTAAATTTAACCCTTTTATTTCAAGTCAAATAACAGATAAGTTGAATAAATTTCATTTTAACATGAAAATTATTTTAAAAATAAAAGGATATCAATACATTTTAAATAGTTTCATATTATTAACTTTAATTTACTAAAATTAAAGATTAAACAAAAATATATTGATGAATCTTGTTATATTTTATATCTATTTTTTGTTTATAAACATTAAACAATTACCATTTTGTTCAAATTTGTAAGCAACTGCAATTAATATAATAAAAATAAATTATTCTTATTATTATCAAAATAAAAACTAAATGATTATAAGAGTGTAATAATAACAAATTAAGAATAACTAAAATAATATAAAAAGGAAAAACAGTCAAATCAAAATAAGAAATTAAAATTGAATTATAAAATAATATTATCATAATAATAAATTATTAAAAAAAACAGAAAATGTATACTATGAACCGCACAATTATTTAACTTTTCAATGATAATATATAAATTAACAAAATCACATATAAAATACAAATAATAACAAAATCATGTTAGAAAGACATTAAAGTAATACTTAAATCCTTTGAAAAACAATAGTAAATCATAAAAAATCTAAAAAAAACAACGCTATAGTAATTGTATAGTAGGCGATATTCTTAAAGAACACGAAAATATCACTACAAAAAATGAAAACGGTAAAAGTCGTAGAATTAATAATCAAATACTATTGTAATAGTTAAAAATTTGTGTTATTGATCTAAAGAGATTATAACAATTAATAGAACAATGTTATAAAAAATACAAAGAATATTAACATAAAAACAAAGCATTTCACTATATTGTAATATTTATTATTCACATAAAATGAGGATATTTTAAATGTAAAAAGATTAAAAAATTTTGAATTTCAAGTTTTAAAGAACATACTGATACTATAAATATTTAAAAAGGTATGGAATAACATTTACAGCATTGAATAAGTAGTTTTACTTTTTAAAATAAGGTCTAATTAAATTTTTAGTTTTCAATTGTACGATTTTACTATTTCAAGTTTTAATTATCTAATTTTATCGTTTAAATAATGTTTATGTATATTATATATATATATATATATATATATATATATATATTTATTTGAAGTTATAATATATATTTTATAATTTTTAAGTCAAAATAGTGTGAATGTAAAAACTCCATTCACATCAATCGTCAATACTGAAAAAATATAATTAATTTTTTCTTAATATATGATTTGAACGAGTCACACATACATTCTAGTATACATTCCTCAGCGTTGAGGGCATATCCAAAGAGTTGGGAATTTTGTGACGTTTTGGATTAACTCTCTTGTGTTTCTAATAAGTTGTTTCATAGCCGACATGTAAGTTGTACGCCAAAATCTTAATTATTGAATATCTAAATATTGTAATTATGTAATTTTGATATTTTTATTAATCTTTTCAAATATTTAATAATTTTTAAAATTAATACTAATTTAAATATTTTAAAATTTAATAAAATTTAAATAATTAATGTCATAAAATAGAAAAATATGTACACATATATAAAACTCTAGTCAAAGAACAAAATTTAGACGCTCACATATATTCATAAATATTAGTTGATAATAAATTACATATTAAAGATAATATAATAAAATAGTATATTATCTTGTAAATAATTTAAAATAAACTTACTTGGATGTGTTTTGATTGATAAGAATAAGGAGAAAATGAAAAAGTGAAGAAAATAGAAAATACACTTTACATTTGAACGGAGAGAAAATAAGAAAAAAAAATACAAAAATATTAATATTTAAAATCCAGTTATGACTTGAACAATATTGTTTTCAAATATGTAGAACCCATTTTTTGTTTGAGAGAGTATAAAAGTCAAATAAATTTGTTCGGATCCTTCACCTTATGTCCCTTTACATCCCACAACTGTCTTGCGCTCACGGCTTTGCTATGGCCTCATCCACGTCTTCCGTCCCTCACATTGTAGGATCTATTTTCTACAACGACTTGTACCTCTCTCTGACAAATGAGTTTTGCAACTAACATGTCGGGGAGGTAGGGCCTAAGCATATTGTTTTGTAACTGACATGTCCCTATCACCCTTTGTCGTGTGTGCGTAGTACCTTGGTAAAAGCGGTCTATAAAAGGCCTTGAAAACAAAGAAAGGTGTGTGTGTGTGCGCGTAGTACCTTGGTAAAAGCGGTTGAAAACAAAGAAAGGTGTGTGTGTGTGTGAGAACCAGAGGACATTCTATTATGAGGAACTCAAACCTTGAAAGGGAGAGGATTTTGATCAAAAAAGGGAGGCTCGAAAAAAGGAGGAAAGACAATTTGAATCCCAAATCTTTGAAGAGCATCAGAAATCTAGCATATGGAGACAGTAAAGAGAGTTCGTAGAAAAGTCTCCAAGGAAGGAAGAAAGACATTCATCCCCTTCTCCGTAGGTAGCTGAAGTACAACTCTTGGATACAGAGTAAGATCTTTTCCATACGCACATTCATCTGGTGGCCCTAAATTCTAAATCAATGCACCTCCTTTGTTTAGCCCAACAACATGCTACAAGTCGTGGGTCGACTCCGAACCGGCTCCTATGTAGTCGAAACGAAGACTAACTTAGAGCCGACGCTCTTCAGTCTGACTCTAACATCGCACACTCGAGTCACGCATTCACCGACTCTAACATCACACACTCACTGACACTCGAGTTGGCACTCCAATTGGGCCGAATCGGTCTCGTCCTCCCAATGATCTAACCTTAAAGCCTCCCAACTACACTTTTCTTCAACCATTTGTGGACGTTAATGAATAATTCATCGTTTTATTAATCATCTTTGGACACCAATGGAAAGTCCACTTTTATCTATCTCTTTGGATGTCAATAGACAGTCCGCTTTTCTCTAGTTTCTTTGGACATCAATGGAAAGTTCATTTTTATCCAACGTTTTAGATGCCAACGGATAGTTCATCATTTCCCACGTTCGAAACACACACATAGCTTGTCGACACATAGTCAACACCCCAACTAGATCGAGTCGGTTTCGGCCCCTTCCATCCCAACTACCGTCGAGTCGGTCTTGGCTCCTCCCTATCTAATCATTCATGTCTCAAAATTACGTAAACTTTGACTTCTCCATTGCAGTAAGAGATAGGTAGGAGTAAGATGCAACTCTTGTCAAGTTCTTCATTCAAAAAATCCCAAAAAACATCTCTCACTCATATTTTATAAATATATTCCATTTTTAGAAAGGTATAAATCATAGTGTAAGAGTCATTTTCTATCATGCATCTAATTATGATAACTATCATTGGATAGACGTGATGGGACACTTGGTAATCCCAACACGTAACCAACTTTCAAACTTAGACTCTGATTTTTAGACTTGCCTTATCCATCCATAGGTTTCTTGACGTTTCCTATAAAAATGCTAGTAGTGACTTCGCATTCCTTCGAAAAGGATTCGAATTCCAAACCTCTATTCTTACCGACCCGCTTAGTGGCACAAGTTGCAATAGAATAAAATACTTACAAAATTAGAAAAAAAAGTTTAGTGACTCGGTAGGTTAAAATAATTTTCTCAAAGTGGGAAAGCATAAACATGTTATTTTTTTATTTTAATATTTAACAATATTTTATATAATATACAGATTAAAAGATCTTCTGTATTTTATAGTAAAATGTTAATTTTTTAATTAAATTAAATTATTGATAATAACATTAATAAAGTTTTATTTTATAATTTTTTTATTTCTTTTCACTTATTTCTTTTATGTTTTTACTTATCTAATCAATATTGTTTTACTTCATTTTTATTCTGTTTTTCACCTTTTTTATTTTGTTCTCTCGTTATTTTCTTCTATATTTCATCTCCTGTTTAAATAGAGTGAAAGATACCCACACAACTTTGAAATGCCAAAAGTGTTGTTAGTGTTTAATTATTTGAATTTAACTTCAATTCATTGTCAATGTAATAATTATTTTATGTATAATTTTAAAAAATTACTACAAAATTATTATTAAATAACATTAAAAAATCCTACACACAGTTAGGAAATTCTAATTTTTATTTTTTAAGTTCTATGTGTTCATTATTTTTTTAAATTAATTTTTAATTAAATTAAAATAAAGAGAATTATACAAAAAAAATAAAAATAATAAAAATGAAAATAAATTTAATATTGTCCTTTTTCACTTATACTCTTGTCCCGCTATATACTTTTTGAAGGTTTTATTTTATTTTGAATCAAACTTAATTATCTTCTTCCATTTATTACGAATTGTTTTTCTTATTTTTTAAGATTATTTATTTTGATGTAACCAGAAAATATGATTTATTTTCAAATTAAAATTCAAACAAAGACTCAAGTATTTTTTTTATCGCAAAATTAACGCGATTTATGTGATGTTTGCTTTAAATCACAATGAAAATAATTATTTCACGAAGGTAAAATTAATAAGAAGTAGAAAATATATTTTATTGAGTAATTGAATTCAATAATGAAATCTATAGTATTTATTAAATAATGTTAATTCTCTTTAACTTACATTTAATATATCTTGTTTAAATACAAATAAATTCTCAAAATTAATTTTATTTTCAAAAGTTTGTTGATTTCACATTGTATAAACACTATCCAATATCCATGCATTAACTTAAGCTGATGCTACAAGTTGTAGTTTCATGCCTACAGGCGGAAACAGTTATGATCTAAAATAAATAGATGCCGTTAAAATTAGTCCATTTCGTAAGAATCGTATTATAAGGACGTCAAAAATACTGTATAAAAATTTTATTAGTGTAATTTATAAATATTTTTATTTTTATATAAGATTTTTTAAAATAAATAATCTATTTTTATAAGACTTTTAAAATAATTTATTATATATTTATCAATCTACTCTTGATTATTTTATATTAAATATCATATAAATTAATAAGACAGATTTATTTACTTTCTATCTAGAAATTAGAGAAGATGATTCGTATTAATTAAGTAAGTAAAATTTAATTAAATAAAAAAGTAAAATAATACGTTTTAATATTTTTAAGAGTAATTTTAAAAAATAATATAAATTATTAATAAATTTAATATTACTAATTAAATTAAAAAGATATAAATTAATTAAAAAATATTATATTTAAAATTCGTTAAAAATAATAATATTTATAGAAATATTTAATACGATTCTTAATGCTTCTAACATTACTTAAATATTTGATTTTAAGAAATTATTTAAAAAAAAAATGAAATGGATAGTTTACTCTTGGAAATTAGGGAGGATTAAGCGATTTTGTGTGCGGCTGCGGGGCAATAGATACTAGGGACTTTATGTTAATTGATTGGTTCAACTAAACTAATAAGATAAACAAAAACTAGAGAAACCAACATGCATTATTTTTCAGTTTGTGTGGCTCCTTAGGCACAACCTCTCTTCAAGAATCCTTCATCAATTCCTCTAGGGTCATTAATCATTTTCAATATGCTATGTTCTAATGGGTTCAGGTGAAAGTGAAAACATTCAATGAGTGGCAAATAAGAAATTAAGGGCAGTCCACGTGGCATGCACTATGGAGCTAAGCCAAATAAAATGTCCTCAATTTTTTGCCACCAATAGCTAGGATTTTGTTCTACAAGAGGTGGAAGGAATTCTTCGGGATGGCCTTAGGATTTATCAGAGCCTCTAGTGTTTCGAAGGAGGAAAGGGGAATAATGATATATTTGACATATTTAGTTAAAAATTTGAAAAGAAAATAGGAAAAAGTAATTTTTAAAAGCAACATTTTAAACTTTTCTTTTTCAATTCATATTTTAATTTTTCCACGTCACTTTGTTCATTATATCAGATATTTTCGGTCTAAATTAAAATAATTATTTTAAATAAAAGTAATTCATAACTTATATTATATAATATAAATTATCTATACTAACATTATTTATAAAATACTTTGTTCACTGTTATTTATATTTTTAAATTAAATTTTAATATTTTTAAAAGTTATTTATACTTTATATTATATATAATAAATTATTTATACTAAAATTAAAATATAAATTATATATTTAAAAGCACTATTTGTTATTGTAAATTTTAACTATATAAATAAATATATATACAAAATTAAAGTATAATACTAAAATGACAGTTAAAATACTAGGAAAGGTAAAAAAAAACTTAAATAAGAATAGGGTGAAAGGTTGGAGCACTCTGTTTAGTTTCACTAGAATCCCCACTGACGAGTCTTGTCCGTGGGTTCAGACCATCTTTTCAGAATTTATTGAAAAGACAAAAAGGCACACAAAAAGCAAACCCTCCTTCCCATGCTGTATCAATTTTGCCCCTTATTACACAACCAAATCACACTGGCATACAAAATTCAAAATTCAAAATGACACTTCTAATTTAAATACTAACAGTGTTCTGAAGATTTTACATTAATAAATAATAAATAACTATATATATTATAAAATTAATTCAATAATCAGCCAGTAGCTAGTAACCAAAACAATGATAACTTTGACTAAAAGTTTTCAAGCTAATTTATTAAATTATAAATATTTAATAAAATTAAATAGTTAATAAATATAAAATAACATAAATAAATATATTATATAAAATTTTTAATTTTATTTTATAATATAATTATTAAAATATTTTGAGATATTTGTATCCAAAATATATTATATGAAAAATAATATATTAAAATAATAAAATTAATAATACGAAGATTAAAATAATTGTATAATGTAAAGAATTAAAAAATATACAAAATAAATAAACATAAAATTTATTAATATCTTAAATTATAATACTAAAATAATAAAATAAAAATTATAATTATTAAAATTCACTACTTATCATTATTAATATATTATTAAATAAAAAAGTAAAATAGTAAAAACTCTTTTTATATAAGAAAAGATAAAAGTAATAAAGATATATTTTGTGAGTTGAAAAAGAAAAAATATAATAAAATCTTTATTTTTTATAAAAAATTTAAAACTAACAATTAGGTTTTATCTTAAAAATACTACTTAAAATAGTGTATAAAAAATATTAGTTTCAAAAAATATTTATTAAATATTATTAATAAAGTTAAATAAGTTTTTTACCCAATAAAAAAAACCAAATATAATAACTATGAATTAATACAAAGAAATTGAATTAATTTTAAATTTAAAATATGAAATAATATTAAAATTTATGATTATTTATTAGATGATCAGCTATCCAGTCATTATGAGTCACAAATATTTATCTTATAAACTTTATGCTTCTCACGTGAAAAACACTGGGTAGATTAAAAATATGATTAAAATAAAAAATATAAATAAAAAGCAATTTATATAAATTAAATTAGATTGAAGCACAGAGAAGCAATTCCGTCCTCTACACAGAGGCGCAGAGTCCGTAACACGCACAAAGTCATTCTCACCCACCCCATTGCCACCTTCCTTCTTACTCTATAAATAAAACCCTCCATCATATTGGTCATTGCTCATTACTACTACTTCAGCCATGGCTCACTCCTTGTTCCTATGCTCATTCTTCATCCTCGCTTTCACCACCCTCTCCACACCCACACACGCACTCATCCTAACCCTTGTTAACAACTGCAACTACACCGTCTGGCCCGCCATCCAGCCTAACGCCGGCCATCCAGTCTTGGCCGGCGGCGGCTTCATCCTCCACACCCTCACCCATCTCTCCATCCCCGTCCCCGACGCCCACTGGTCTGGCCGCGTCTGGGCCCGAACCGGTTGCACCTACTCCGCCACCGCCTTCACCTGCGCCAGCGGCGACTGCGGAGGCCGCCTCCAGTGCAACGGCGCCGGCGGTGCCGCCCCCGCCACCCTGGCACAGTTCGAGGTCCACCACGGCAACGGCGACTTTGCCTCCTACGGCGTGAGCCTCGTCGACGGCTTCAACGTGCCCATGACGGTGACGCCGCACGAGGGAAGAGGCGTGTGCCCTGTTGTAGGGTGTCGTGCCGACCTCGTTGCCACGTGTCCCCCCACGCTCCAGCACCGCGTTCCCGCCGGTCACGGACCTGTCGTCGCGTGCAAGAGTGGGTGCGAGGCATTTCACACGGACGAGCTCTGCTGCAGAAACCACTACAACAACCCCAACACGTGCAAGGGGTCAGTGTACTCGTCCTTCTTCAAGCACGCGTGCCCTTCCACCTTTACCTTCGCGCATGACACGCCCTCACTCATGCACCAGTGTTCCTCCCCGCGTGAGCTTAAGGTCATCTTTTGCCATTGAGAAATGGACGAAACCTTTTTATTAAGGTCTGGGTCATTGTTTAGTGACTCGACTCCTTGTCTTTCTAATAACATCCCGCGTCCAGAGAAAAGAAAAAAACAAAAGCTGCTGTGTCTGTCCTTGTTGGAAAGCTTTTGTAATTTCTTAGGCGAAGTTGGTTGTGTTGTGTGAATTATTAGCTTGTAAAAAAAAAAAACAAAAAATGTAATTTTATTTTGTGGTTTTATAATTGATCGAGTTATTAGCTTTCTTATGGTCAAAATTACGGTATAATAATCTTCATTCTCTTGCAAGATAGTTAGCCCCTAGTCACTGAGAGGAAGACATTGATGATTATCCACTGGGAAAAGAAAGGGACCAATCCACCTCATTGGCTCCTATCTCGAGAATTTGATTCTTTTTAATAATCGATTGCAGTGCAGTACTGCGCCGGACACGTGATCTCAGTCCTTTTTATTTCTTCTACTACTGTAAATCTATCTAGCAAGTGATGAAAAATTATAAAAAATATTTATAGGAAAATTTAGAATTATTGTTGTCAGTAAATATATTATTGTTTGCCTATAAATGACGAAAATAGAAAAAGTAAATTTACCAAGCTTGAGTATCTGATGATGAAGGCTGGCTAGCATTCCGTTCTTTGGGAGATAGCCAAGGGCATCATAAAATGCGTATTCCATGCTCATATCATGAACTAGCGACTAGGATTTGCATTTTTTTAGTGCCGAATGAAATTAATCTTGACTATTTAATTTTGAAGTGATAAATTTTATTAATTTCAATTTCAATTACCGTTTTTTATTATTAAAATAGAGTTTATTTTGAAGTGTTGGATTTAATTGGATTAATTACAGATTATACATTGGAATATACTTGGTTAATTTTGATTTTTTTTTTTTGAGAAAGTAGTAAAAAGTCTTGACGATAAATTTTTAAAGAAATTATATAACTTAGAGCCCAGCGGGCCTCAAAAGATTTGGCTTAAATAAAATTGGGTTAATTGAATCAGCCTGCTAGGCTTATTCTGTTGAGCTTTAATTAAAGAAAACTGAAATAAATCAATTGACTGTATTTTTTTTTTATAAATTTAAATATTTTAAAGTAAAATATTAATGAATCAGCCTGCTAGGCTCATTCTATTGAGCTTTAATTAAATTTTTTTTGACTTGAAATAAATCAATTGACTATTTTTAAAATTGTTTTTTTTTAATTTAAATATTTTAAAGTAAAATATTAATGAATCAGCCGGCTAGGCTTATTCTATTGACTTTAATTCCAAAAAAAAACCTGACTTGAAATAAATCAATTGACTATTTTTAAATTATTTTTTATAAATTTAATATAATAAATTAATCTATTTTCTTTTATTGGCTCAATGCTCTAGATATATTAATTGAGCTAATCAATAATAAAAATATATTAATATCAAGTTATACTGAATTCGGTAATAATAAAAATAATAAAGAATTAAAAAAATAAAAAATAAAATCTATGAATACATATTTAGCTAGATATTTAGCTAGATATTCACTCCTTAATTTATCTTAAGTAATCTATTAAATATGAATAAATTGTGAAAGAACAGTATAATTTACTTTTAGTAAGGACTAGATATACACTCCTTGATTTATTTTAAATAAATATGAAAAGTATGATAAATTGTGAAACAACAATGGCTAGATATTCGCTCCTTAATTTATCTCGAATAAATATTAAAAGTATGATAAATTGTGAAAGAACAGTTTTTTAATATTTAATATTAAATTATAATAAAGAAGATTCAAATATATATTTATTAAGAACAGTTTTTTAATATTTAATATTAAATTATAATAAAGAAGATTCAAATATATATTTATTAAAAAACTATTTAAAAAACTCGATTCAAGTAAATACTAATAAACTCCTCTGTTATGTTAATGGAACAATAACGAAGGACAGTATTTTGATTAAGATTTTGTTTATAAAGTTCACGTGTAAACATGATGAATAATTGGAATGTTTCGTGCTAAGGTTAATTTTAAAATGTTGAGTTTCATTCAAAATTTTCGTATTTCGGAAATTTTATAGTATGGCCAATCGGCTACTTTCCAAAATAAAGATGCAGACGGAATAAATAATCAATGATATTGAGGAACTTTTTGAATTCGGCGTAGCAACTTTACCGAAAGCAAAACTTGGTTTCATCGCCCACGTATTTATCATGTTATGTTTAGCAAAAAGTTTTGTAGAACTTTAACCAAAGTGTTTTGCATAAAAAAGAACTATGACAAAAACCTGCAGTAGCTCCACTTGAGAAAATCAGTGTAAAATTTTATGGGGTTATATGTATCAACTGTCTGATATTTCACTAACAAAACAAGGAAAATAGTACCAAGTATTGGTTATTAATGAAATTTGAGATGAAGTTTTTATATAGAAGAAATATTATCAACACATTCTTACGATAACCGTAACTTCTAGTTGAAAATTTTCATTTACTAATATCTTAAAAATCTCTAATTATGAAATCAACTACCAAATAATATTTACTTATTGTGTAGTGCAAGTTGTAAATTATTACTTTTTCTTTAATTATTGCATTTGAAAAAAAGTTATTTTATTTATGTTTTGTTTTAAGAGTTTAAGATAATTATAGATTTATTTTGAAAAAGAATATTAATTATTATTTTTAATTAACAAAACATAATTATGGAAAGAATAAACAAAATAAAGAAATTATAATTTTGATATTTTATTTTATAATAAATTTATTTTGATCTTTTAATTTTCAAATTTAAGTCATTTTATATTTTTGAAAAAATAATGACTTTCAATTTTTATATATAATTTTAAATTATTTTTTATTTAACTAAAGACATCAAATTTATCATATTAAATTCATTTACATGAAAATTATGAAATTCAATTAAGGTTGAGATAAATAAATTATAAACATAATAAAAACTACATGAAAAAATAAATTTAGCAAAAAATATTTATATTATTTTTTATTTGAATATGAATTAATTTTTATATTTTTCATATAAATAAATTTAATGAGATAAATTTAATGTCTTCAATTAATTAAAAAATAATTTAAAACTCTCAAAATAAAAAGTATCATTTTTTAAAAAGAACTAAAACAAATTTTTACAATAAAATAAAAACAAAAATTATAATTTAGTCGTAAAATAATTTTTATTGAAAAATTAAAAAGAATTATAATATATTAATTGTATATTTTAATTTGTGTGAAAAAATAACAGATAAAAAAGAAAGAACCGGAGGTAAAAGTAATTACTCCGCACATCGCAATACATCGAATAAGAATTAATCTTTCATCTATTAAGTGCGTGTTGAATGGTCCTGCAATTATTTGTGTTTAATCATTTGGGACCATTATTGATTTGCGTTTAATGTTTTTCATTCTTTTGCAAGAGAAACGGATTTGAATTCACTCTACCATAAGTAGAAAACTCACCAACTACGTTTTTATGCATATAGGTAATCAAAATGAGAAGAAAAGAAGGATGTAACGAGGAATATTTCTTATTGGACATCAGTTTTATTGAAGAAGAGACAAGAACCTAATTTATGTGGAACACATAAAACCTTAACAGCTTCTTTGATCAACTTAATGCTGGTTCCGTCCAATATGGCTTAACAATAAAAATAATATTTTTTTTGGATTGTATCAATTCTACTTTCTATAAACACCACCAATGCATCTCCGTAACGAACATAACATGAGAACAATTTTTTAGCAATTATCTATCGTAGGCTTTTAATCAATTTTGTTGACTAGTCAACAAAATAAAGTGAGTAAATCCCTGTTCTAGTTTTTGAGTTTTTAAATCTCTTTCACTTTAGTTCCTTCAACCAGTCCATTGCTTTCGTAGACGTCATTTCAAAGTAGTCTGTCCTGTCAATAAATCTCAACAGCACTCACTTAACAAAATTATTCACATCACATGGTAAGTTAACTGCCACCATGATCACAAAACGACGCCATTTGCAATGTAAGTAGGAAAATTAATCATTAAAATATTTTCCAGAAATACTAAATTATTTAGAAACTCAATGACACTCCATTCATCTTAAATTGATCTTCACACCAAACATTGACACTTTCTATGATTCCACCATTGAAGTTCGCGGGAAACAAAATGTTGTTAGGTACACAAAAAACTTTCAAGTTTTTGCTCTTTTATAAACGTTATACGTGGTCTCCTTGGTGGATTCCAATTTGTGTTTATGTTTATCTCTTTTATTTGCTTTTTTCTTTTTGCTATATTTGTTTCTACGTGTGTATGGGAAAACATGTTTATATCTCAAATTAAGGATATGTGTAACATCATGCTAAGTGAGCCTAAGTTGGACGACACTATTTGGGGTTGAGAATTATTTAAGGATATTAGATTAATAAATTTATGTTATGAAATATTCTATATGTCCAAATTACAAGATCTTAATATCTCTACTCATATATCACACACATATATTTGTATGATTGTTTTGGGTAAAAAATTCATTTAAGGATTATTCAATTATTAGATTTGTATTAGATAATATTTCAAATGTCTAAAATAAAGCATTTCAATGCTTATTTATACTTATCATATTAATAGTTTTAAAATATTTAAAAATTAAGAAGATTCATGTTATCTTGATGATTATTTCGTTATAATGAAAAATCAATGCTTTTACTTACACACCACTAAGTTTTGTAATAAAACAACTACAAAATCACTATGCAAATATAGTTTTTCATATATTGTTATTTTGTTAATTTACACACTAACTTATAGGTTATAAGTCTTTGTAGACATTCCTACCTTAACTTTTACTTTGGACCAACCTCTTGACCATCACTAACCTAAATCAAATATTATTAACCTTATAAATCATAGAAAACTTAGTTTAATCATACATATATGTATCTATATATGCTCTCAAACCTTCATATGTCTAACATGTTATGTTTAATAATTTTTTTTAATAGTACAAGCTTAAAATTCTCTTACTTAATAAAAATTTAGATAAAGTCGCAAACTTGAACTTGATTATGATATTTTAAGAACTTGGGATCAAACAATAGACAAGGTCCCATATACACAAGTATTTTATATTTTAAAATATATTTTTTAAAAGAATAGACACTTAATTTCATTAAAAATTATATGTTTTATTATGTTAAAAAATAATATAATTTTAACAAATCTAAAAAGATGTATCATAAAATTCATTTAATTTATTTTTATACTATCATCTATTATAAAAAAAATATTTTATCTACCCATAAAATTATCATTTGAAAAATAAAATAAAATAAATCGTTTATGATAGGGTAATCATTCGGTTAACAACAATGAATAATCATTAAATTTTATAGAAAATTTGTAAAATAACTATGTAACTTATTATAATTAAATGATTAGCAAAGTAAAAAATTAAAAATACTATAATATTGAGAGTGCAAAAACATTGAGTTTTGAAAGTTTACACTACAAATTAATCTGATTAAGAGGTTAAGAAGCGGAAAATGTTAAAAAAATAATGGCCAAAAGAATTAATTAATTAAAAACTTTCCCTTCTTTACAATTATTTAAATATCTTTTAGATCCTTAGTTTTGAGTCTTAAACCATCACCCTTTAAGCCTAAACTTAGAGCGAATCTTATTTATACCTGACCTTTACTAAGTGAACCAAATTAAGAGAAATTAACCTATTTTCTTCCTTAATTGTTTGTATGTTCGGTTTAAGATAAATTAAAGAGTCAAATTTGTTTATTTTTATTTTTATATTTTCTCTAATATTGAAGGAATTTGAAAGTTTATATTTTTAAAATATGTAAAACTAAATAATCTCAATTTAGTTTTTTTTTATCTTCTTTATTATTACTTATAAAGATATAACAATATATTATCTATAGATTTTTCCAATCTTGCGTACTAACCAAAAAAGATATACTTTCTTTCCGTCCCCTGTTTTCCCCGAGCTAACAAAGAAATATCTTTCTCTCACCCGTTTTTCTTTTCACAAAAAACATTGTAATTGTTGAAAGTATTTGGGCCGGGTTGGGTCAAAGGAGATAGAGGGGTGTTGATGACTCACTGCTAATCATAATCGAATCGCAGTGCAATCCTTGAATGACCTGAACCCACCCACCCACCCACCCGTACCTAGCTTATATTCTTAGGGAAGCGAACCCAACCATCTTTGTGTTCAGTATAAATAATTCCGAATCAAGGTGTCGGTTTTGAAACAATCTCTTCATGGCATCCCAGGCTAGCCTTCTCCTTCAAAAGCAGCTCAAAGGTACGCCGCCTCTCTCCTATTTCATTTGATTTCTCGAAACCTCACGCAAAAAAGTAGGGCCCTGTTTGGCGTGGATTCTCCGCGATGTTCTGATTGCCCTTCCCGTTCCTCGCAGATCTTTGCAAAAACCCCGTCGACGGCTTCTCTGCCGGTTTGGTCGATGAAACCAACATTTTTGAATGGAGTGTCACCATAATTGGACCGCCCGATACTCTCTAGTAAGCCCCTTTTCATTTTTATATTATGCTTTTGCTTCTTCCTCCATCCTCTGACGCAGTTTTTTTGTGATTTTCGATTTCAAGTTTGAATTTTTGGGTTTTGGGTTTTGATTGATTCTTTCTTTCTTTTGGGGTTGAGTTATGGGCAGGGTTTTTTCACTTCCCGAAGATCGCGCTTTAATTGCCTACCCTAATCACGATAATTCATTGCGGCTGTTATGATTGTTGTTTCTTTGATATTTAATTGTTGCGATTCCTATCAAAGATTATGCTTTTGCAAATTGTTGTTTATGCTGTTTGCTATTGGGATTGATTTAGGTTGGGTTCGTTTGATTGCACCAGAAAGTTTTCTATGTTGTTATTGCTTTGTTTTCATTTGGTCAGTGTTGGAATTTCACTGACCTTTATCTGCTGTTTTGTTTGTCAATTCGTTGAATTTCTCGTAGCGAGGGAGGATTTTTCAATGCCATTATGAGTTTCCCATCCAATTACCCAAATAGTCCACCTTCGGTGAAGTTCACCTCAGAGATATGGCACCCCAATGGTTAGTTTTTTATTGTAAATTTTTTTTTAGTTGTGGTTTTGCCTTTGATTCCAACTACATGAAAGTGATGTTTGCTGTTTAATTTGCAGTATATCCTGATGGCCGGGTTTGCATATCAATTCTTCATCCTCCCGGTGATGATCCAAATGGTTATGAGCTTGCAAGTGAGCGCTGGACACCTGTTCATACAGTACGTGAAAATATAACTTACTCTTCATTATTACACCTGTGGCTTGGCTTGGATATTGGTGATAAAAAATCAACTTAGTGGTGGAAATTCGAGATCAGTTTATCTTGAGTACATTAAAATCCGGAATGCTCTTGTTTAATAGTCAAGTTAAAACATTAAGATTAAAGTGCCTAAATACTTTCCAGAAGTTGGTATGATGCAATTGCTTTACTGTTTCTCTCCTTGGGGTTTGGTCATGTGCATGTTATGCCTATTCCTGGAGAGTTTATGTATCAATATTCTACTACATCATTGGCATTGCATTTAAATGCTGGTAGAATGGTGCTCATCATAATATGCATCATACCTTCCCACTCCTCACCCTCCCTCTCTTACCCCATTTTGATAAAGAGAGGGAGATAATATTAATTAATGTCTTAAATCAATTGTCAAATAAAGTGCAACTTGAGGATATTGTAAAGGAGTACTGTAAGGATTGTTTTTCTAAGCTTTCATTCTATAAATGGAGAATATACACTCTTACTGTTGGAGGTTAGTGTAGTATAAGATTAATGGAGACACTAGGAGTTTAGTAAACCACCCATTAAGAAGGTTTATAGCAGGAAGCGAAAGAGTGGTAACAGAATATTAGAGTCCCAATGATTTATTAATAGTAGTAACTGTTAGTGGCAAATAATTGCAATAAAGAGCGTAGGAATAAATGGCAAAGAGAGAGTTGTAACTGTGCAGTGGACCTTATTTTCTAATAAGGAGAGGACTGGAATAAATAGGAAAGGGGGAGAGTTAGTGGGTATGCAAAATTTGAATCAGAATTTCAGTGAGAGTCCAAGTCTCTTTAATACCTAGGTTATATTTTCTCTTTTCAGTAAATTGTCTTATCCATATAGATTACGAGTCCATCTCTACTTACAAAGTGGGGATAGATTTGAATAAATTTTCTATTTTCTTATTATTGTTTATCCAGTTCTATCAACTGGTATTAAAGCTCCCAAAAATCCAGGGAGCCTTTCTGGTTCACGATGCGCACGAGAATGGAGGGATGATGTGCATCTTTAGAAAAAAGTGTCGAGTCATGGAGGAAGGAGAGGGAGTTTCAAGAAACATGTAGTGAGCTTCAAGAAGCCATGCTCAAGAATATTGAAGGGCTGTTAGAGAGCCTTGCTCACTCAAATGGTAGTATGGACAAAGGTTCCTTAGGGGCATTAGAAAACAAGGACCATGGGAGTAGGACAATGTGGAGATTGTCAAATGAACATCAAGAGGAGCTTTGGAGGAGGTTGGAGATTCCATTATTCTCCGGGGATGTTGCCTAGGGTGGGTGAATAGGTTTGAAAGATATTTTCAAATTAAAGGGGTAACAGAGAAGGAGGTATTACATGCAACAATGGTGGATTTGGAAGAAAAAACCTTGAGTTGGTTTCAATCAATGGTGGGAGTCTTACATGCCAAATCCATTGTGGGAGAGTTTCAAAGCTACTGTCATTAGAAGATTCCAATGTTCGATGATGCAAAATCCCTTTGAATTGGATTTGATTTTGAAATAAAGTACAACTCGGAGGGTAATAAAAATAAAGCAACAAATGCCTTTTCAAGGAAAATGCAATTTGCTGCAATTTCAAAAATGCAGTTTGAAGACCTAGAGGATTGGTCGGAAGAATTCTAGGCAGATACAAAGCTTCACAACATCAAGACTTCTTCAATCTTGAAGCTCATCCTGAGTAAGAATTGCAAGACAATTGATTATTGTATCAAGGAAGGTTGATTTTACCCAAAAATCTCCTTATATCCTTTTACTTTTGTCTGAATTCCATTGCTCAACAATGGGAGCACACTTGGGTTTCTTTCATATCTACAAAAGGTTAGGTAACTTGATTATTGGGCAGGAATAAACAAGGATATATTCAGAAATTTGTTGCAGCATGTGACCCTTGTCAACATAATAAGTATGAGATCTTGTCACCAGTTGGGTTGTTACAGCCATGGCCTAGTCCTACACACATTTGGTCTGATGGATTTCATTGGGGTCTACCTAAGGTAGGGGGCAAAGACACCTTTTTGGTGGTAGTTAACTGACTCACCAAGTATGCTCATTTTGTACCTTTGAGCCATTCTTTTTTCAGCCAAAGATCAAGCTTGTCAAACTCTTAAGAGTTTATGTAAACTTGTGAAGTCTTCGTAACTCAACTTGTAAGAGTTATAAAAAAATAATATTTAAAACTCTAAATAAAATAAAAATTATTCCATACATAAATTATATCATAATTTATGATATCATGCACACATAACACATCCTATTTTATGTCAAAATTAATAAATATCATAATTCTTTTCCTAAAGAAAAGATTTGAATGGATCACAACAAATTTCTAATTGCGGGTTGCATCACCTATTGTGGCCGCAATATTGCAATTACGGAGCTAGACCCAATGACAACATCCCGCAAGTGAGCCACAACATAACCTCAACACTGTCTTATTCCACTTTTTTGTCAAAAAATAAACAAAAATTTGTACTCTAATCTTATATATTCTAATGTGTGGTTGTGTCGGATGTTGAGAGTAGTAGGAGGCATTTGATGGTGGCAAGTTCGGGTGTTGCTGTGTTGGGAAGCTGTGTTAAGAAAAGATAATAGAAAATTAAAATGAGACAATCTTAAAATGAATGGAAACCTATACAACCTTATAAATGAAAGATATGCTCATAATTAGAATAATTATAGAATTATTTTTTTCGTTGAGTGCAAACATATAATAGTTTCACACAACAGTGGTTGCATTGTAGCAGTCGCAATGGTCGCAACTGCAACTGCAGTTTAGAACCATGGATGGCAATAAGCTATGCAAATAAGATTCACTATGTTTCAGACAACATGCAAGAGAGGAAGGATGCATTGAATTAAATTTAAATTTTAAAATATCTTAATTAAAAATATTTTTATTTTTCCAAAATATCTTGATTGAAAAATATTTTAATTTAAATTTAATTAGAATGCAAAATATGATTATAATTTGATTATATTGTATCTAAATTTAATTTTTGGTTTATTTATTTTTTAAAACTTCTTGATTAGAAGAAATTAGAATAGAAGTAGGCTCGAAACGCACCACCCTAGCTAGGCATTACACGATGGGTGATGATGCGACACTCTAAAATGGGTGTGGAATTGGACTTGCCAATTCAGACATGAACTTGTGATTTCATGTGATTTTGAGCGATCCGACCTGAGTTTTCCCGAGTTCACCAATAAGTGATTTTGCAATCGATTCAACTCGATTTGCAAGTGTGAGTTCGTAAACTACGAGTTTACGGGTTAACACTAGAGTTTAACAACATGCCATAGATTGCATGATTTTCTGGCTTCTATTGTTATAGTTAGGGATTATCCTCGGCCATTTTTGGATTGAACTATTTTGATTAGTCGACACTTGACTCAAAATTATTTTAGCATATCATCAACAATTTGATGGTCAGACCAAGGTGGTTAATAGGTTTGAAGACTTATATGATTGATAGGGATGAAACCCAAATATGGTTGAAGTGGTTAAGTTGGGTTGAACCTTGGTATAATACAAATTATGGTAGTGCTACTAAGTTGACCCCTTGTGGTTAGGATTTGTTGGGAAAATCAATCCAAATTTCTAAATATTAATGTGAATGGAAATCAATGGAGGATTGTTGGGAAAATCAATCCAAATTTCTAAATATTAATGTGAATGGAAATCAATGGAGGTGCATTCCAAGAGTTAGTGGATGTATCTTGACACTTGAAAAACTTTACTATCATAATGAGGGGTAGGTGAAGAGGGGGGATTATTAAAATCCACTAAGTCTAATTTATGAATGAAGCCATTAACCTTTTCTACATAAAGGGGTCATGTGTAGAGAGAAGAAGACACCACCCAACCTGAAGAGAGGGGGGGGGGTCTTGTAATTCGGAGAATTATCTCAAAGTTGTCCAAAAAATTTGTAATCTTATTGAAATAATGAATATTTGTTGACAGGTTCCACCATTTCCATCTATAGTGTTGTTTTGTGTGTTTCATATCTTCTGATCCTCATTGCGTGTGAGGGGAATTTTCCCTCCAGCAGTGGTAACAAAGCTGATTGGTGCGGTGAGGTGATGAGTATTTTAAAGCACGATGAAGTTGATGGTTGATCCATGTCAGTATCCTTGTATCGAAAGCAATGTTTTTAAACCAGATCAATTAAGACATTGGTTCAAGGTACAATGGTTTAATCATAGTTGAATTGATATTAATAAAATATAATATTATCATAATACTTTAATTTATGTTTTAATAAAATACAACAAAGTCCTTAACAATAACAAGTTTACATATATGGAATAAAAAATTAATATAATATTAAATTAAAAAATCAAGATATAAAAATTATAAATTGATATAAATGATTAAACTATATGTTTTATAAAACATGATAATTAATAAAATAATTTATTCTTATTTGTAATAAATATTTATCGGTTTTTTAAATCATAGGTTCAAACTGATTTTCTGCATCGTTTTTATTTTTTTATTATTTATTTATTTATCGATTATCACTAGTTTTAGACCAGTTTTAAAATGGTAACAGAACATAAGAGTCATAAGGATTTAAGGGGGAGAGTTAGTGAGTATGTAAAATTTGAATTCAAAATTTCAAATTTTCAATGGGAGAGAGTCCAGGTCTCTTAAATACCTGGGTTATATTTTCTATTTTCAGTAATTTGTCTTCCCCATGCCAGATTATGAATCCATCTCTGCTGACCTACAAAGTGGAGTTTGATTTGAATAAATTTTCTGTTTTCTTAATATTTCTGATCCAGTTCTATCATTGGTGCTATACATTACCATTGAACAGACAATATTACTAAGCTACTAGATATTACAAGTTTAATTTTCTAAACATGAACTCTCATGTTGGAGTTATATCTTTCATGTTTATCATTAGTCTCTGCTGAATACAGGTAGAGAGTAAAAGGTTCATTAGTTGTTTGAGTTTTTTGAGTTTGTGATGGCTTGAAGAACTACAAAGTGAAAGTCTAAGGTTTAGTTGAGCTTTTCAGCTTAATATATCAAACAGAAATAGGTAAAATGTTTGTAAAGACTTCAAATGTTTAATGTCTCAAAACTAATTTGGAGTGTTAAAATTTTCAAGGTTGGTTTGCTATTAATAACTTTGTTGTATGTCCTTTGTAAATGGTATGGCATTTTGTTCACCACTAGCAATTTTATATACTTGTCACTCGTTAAGTTATAAGTTTTTAAAATCATATATATTAATATATAGGTATCTTGCAGGTAGAGAGTATAGTATTGAGTATCATATCGATGCTTTCCAGCCCTAATGATGAATCTCCTGCAAATGTTGAAGCTGCAGTAAGTTTGATCATTGTTTTTTATTTACTTGATTGTTCTACTGCAACCTACCTGTCTTCTCTCATGTGGTATTTATTTGTATCCTAAAGAAGAAAATGCAAATCTGACTTTGTTATTAGACACTGCAGAAGTGTCATTAACTCAATAGTACAATGAATTGTCTATTACAGTCATTTCTATCTTATGGACTGTAAACCAGTTGCCCGGACTTTTCTTTTGATCCTGTATATGCACTATTTATTTCAGTAGGTATTCAGCATGTCGTCTAGTTTCAATGTATGTTCTCCTAGATACATGAGCTTCACTGCTAGTTGCCTAGTTGGTGTACATGGTGAGATATTGAGTCAAGATGTTGAATAGGGGTGTTCATGTCCAATCCAAAATAAAACCAAAAGTCGATCCAAAAAAATCGAAATCAAACTTTTTTAGATTGTTTTGAATCATTTTCTTGCAACTAATTGGATCGGATAGAATTTTGGATGAAGTTTAACTGAATCAACCAATATTTTTAATACATATAGGTTATTATATATTTTACATATAACTTATATATCTATCTATCTATCTATTTTTTTATATTTCATCAATATTTTTATTATATTTTTTTCATGTATGCAACTATTGTGGTAAAGTTGTATATACTTTTGTTTTTCTTAGCTGTTATTTTGAATGTATATGTATCTATCTCCTTAGGAAAAAGAAACCATATTATAAGATAATTGATCGATTAATTAACATGTTTCTTTTTTATCTTTTGTGTTCTTTATTTTTAAATAAGTTATTAGTATACTTACATTTAAAGATAATTTGTTTATTTTAGAAATAACATTCAATATTTGAGTTAAAAACTTTGTAATAACAAACTAAAATGTCGATAAAGATATGTGATGAAAATTGAATCATCAAACTCAATTCAAATTAGATTTTATTGGATTAGATTTTTTTTTAAGAAAACAATCATAACCGAATCAAATTGTACATTGTTTTAGTTTTTGGATCGAACGACTATTTTGCTGAAAACCGATCTTCGAACACCCCTAATGTCATATATGTCTTGGGCTTGTATAGTACTCCAATTATTAAGCGGATCTGAACAAAAGAAAGAGTTTCTTCTCGAAGTATGAATGACTTCTACTAGTTACTAAATAAACAACAACACAACCAAGCCTTTTCTATCTATCTCTGTCTACCTCTAGCAATAGTGTTAACTTCCTTACGATCAACTCTCCTAATTGGGGCTTTTATCTGTCTTCTACACACATGTTCAAACTGCTAGCAATAGTGTTAACTTCCATATGATCAACTCTCCTAATTGGGGCTTTTATCTGTCTTCTACACACATGTTCAAGCTGTGTAAGGCGAGAGATTCTACCATATTTTCTATAATAGGTGCTATTCCAATTTGTTTCTAATGCATTCCTGTCTTATGTATTATGTCCATATATCCAAAATAGCATTATTCTCTTGTTGACCTTCTACCACCCAGCACTTAAGTCTGATTAGGTAAATTTTTTCATAAGTATTTATAAAAGAAAAAAATAGGAAGAAAAAATGAAATAAATTTCTTCATAAGCTAAAATTAGCTTACACATAAGCTAATTTGTAGAAGTTCTCTCATATTAGCTTATTGAAAATTTGATTTTTAACTTATACATAAGCTAAAATTAGCTTATGGGAAAATTTGTTTTATTTTTCTTTTTATTTTCTTCTCTTATAAGTAATTATGAAGAAATTTACCCAAATAAGACCTTAGTTTCATACAACATTTAGGTCTTATAGTTGTGTGGTAAAAGTTTTCCTCAAGCTAAACCGGTTTGAGTTGTTTCTTCATTTCATCCACCCTGCTTGAATTATATAGCTTGCACCTTTTATTTCTCCATTATTTTGTATGATGGGCCCAAGATATTTAAACTATGTAACTTGACAAGGAAAGGTCTCCAATTTCGACAAGTTACTAAATACAGTGGCTAAATACTAGGATTTAATGGGGGTAGTCATCCCTCTAATTGCCCTTATCTAAGCAAAATGCTGGGAGAGGTTCTCACATTTAATGTCCTAACAATGCGTCAAACAGGATTGCCTTCAAGGAAAAGATAGTGTGGGGGAACCCCAAAAATCCTGAATCTTGATGTTTAGACTTGTGAAGCTAAGAAAATCTGAGTGCGTTTCTTATAGTTTAGTATGTAATTGTTATGTTTCCTCGTAGTTAATATTTATTACCTGATTTTTTTTTGGGATATATACTTCAAGGAATTTTCAATCTTGGTTTTGTATTTATCCAGATGGCTTTCATGATATCTTTTTTGACTCTATAAAAGCTAACATGTATTTGTATGTGATTCTGTAATTTTTTTCTGTTCTGGGAAATCCCTGCTTTCCAAAATTCACATTGCTATTGCTAATATCTTTACTCGTTAAGATGCTTTTCGCGGGGCTACAAAATGCTTCATTTTTGGGTATTTTTTATGTCATCCTTGATAGATAGTCTGAAAGTTCTTGAATTTGTTCTGACATGTATGATCTCGTATTGCAGAAGGAGTGGAGAGATAGGAGAGATGATTTCAAGAAAAAGGTTAGCCGATGTGTAAGGAAGTCACAAGAAATGTTGTGATTTGTCGCCGACACCTCAAACTGCTTTTGTGAACTGGAGGACATATAATGTGTAATGGATTGGTTCACCTGTTACTGTTGATCCGTATAAGAATGGCATTGGAAGTTGTCCACATTCCTTCTCTTTCTTCAGTTCCATGTTCTCTTCATGGCCATTTGTCATAACTTGGAAATCAAACTGTATTCTAAGTGTTTTGGCCGGTCTTTTGACTATTTTATTGGAAATTTACTTTGTTCATTCCCAGTTTATATTATTTGGCTTTCTTATCTAAAAAAAGGTTTATATTCGAGTTCAGGTACTATGTTTACTGTTATTGTGACTGCGGATTTTGCACTGGGCTGTTCTAGCTCTCAAGAAGTTGAGTTCTGATTGGTTGAATTATTTTTCACTACACGATAAATGTTAAATTTGTTGGATTGCTTATACATGAATCCTGAAGAAAGTGCTTTTAAGGGGGGAAATTCTCCCAACTCTTGAAAAGTTCTTCCTTTTTAGTAGGTTAGCTGTTAGTCCTTATTTAATTTCAATCCAGGAGTTCGTAATTTTATAACTTCAGTATAGGTCTTCTAGACACAATTTTATTATCTAGTGTTTGGAATTGCGTTTGAATATAAAAAACGTGAAAACTTAAAGCAATATAAAATAACTTTTATGTTAACGTGAGAAATAAACGTGAAGTATAATCTATGTGATACATATTTAAATTTGCATTAAAAATAGTTCATCTAGCAATGTTGCAGCGGGAGACTAGGAATAAGGTTACGTTTTCTGAGGAATCACTACCTAGTTAGCTAAACATTTGTGTTATGTGAATTGCACAAGAAAGGAATTCTTATTACCGAAGTGTATATAGTTTATGGATGGTTCTTATTACCGAAACTATTGATTCTATAAACCAATCTTGCATCACCAGTATATCTTTAAATGAAATTAAAGCGAGTATAACGTTAATTTATATCTGAAATGAATATCGTGGTTGATTTTGTTTTTTTTTTTCATACTAAATTAAAAAAAGTTGTTTACTTCAATTAACTCTTTAATTTTGACATTAACATTAATTTATCTACATATTTTTCCTAATTTTGGACTTATTTTATTTGCATTCTCAAATAATTCAAGAAACCTCTCAATTCGCATCAAACCACACAATATAAACAAATAAAAAAGATCATAAAGCTAATAATGATGATGACAACCTGGGAGTTTACCTTCGTGCAAGGGAGGTATTGTTAGATTATTCTCATCGATTTTCCATTACCTGTGTTTTTCTGGATTCAAATAGAGAAATAAGGAAATGGCAAAAGAATATCAGAGGGAAAAGAAAGAGGAACCTAGTGCGAAGTGGAAGACGGAGAAGAACTTGAGATCGCAAACCTTGTCAGTCTTCATCTGGATATGTCGTTTTAGTTATTCGGAGATAGATTGAAGCCCTAGATCGTTCCTTCATAGAGCAAAATTGGTTTGTGAATTTGAATGAATCGAACTAAACCAAAATAAAATGAAATTGAGAACTGTGGTGCGGAAGCGCGCGAAAGTGATGAATAGAAAATGAGGATCAAAATGGTAAATATTCATATAATTCATAAATGAAGTAGCTTTCGGATGCAACCAGCTGCCTAACATAGATATTAAGAAAAATATTAACAATCATTGGGAGTATTCTTTACCAATGTTACCCATTAAATGTTATAAAATGTCTTATATATTGAAATGTGATTTTTTTATTATCTTAAATTAAATTAATTAGAGTAAATTTCAAGAATAAAATTAATGAAAATCATAAATAATACGTGGAGACTCGTCAATCTGATCACGTAATTTAAAAGAAATACTATTCATACATTTCTTCTTTTTTCTTTTTATTTTTTATTAGTTATATAAATAAAATTTCTGAGTTAAACTATTTACAAGGAGGGGAAAAATCGTTTATTATAGTGTGCCATTGATAATTTTATTAGAATAATCCTAAATCTTGTTAGAAGATCTTATTATGTATTGAATATTTTTATGTTTTTAAGATATTAATTATATTGTTTATTTAATACTTGTTTATAAAATATTAGAAAGATTTTTAAGACTAATTATCTCCTAATGTCTAAGAATTAGTTGAGTAATTATGATTAAATACAATTATATATAATTTAAGTTAATACAAAAATCTTTTGGATGAGTCTATGTCATTGCCATTGGATGAATTGCTCTACCATTTTCATAAAAATAAATAAATTATAAGACATTATATGATCACTAAATTTATTCATTATTAACCTAAGATACATATCCCACACAACAGTTCTCTTTTATTGCTAAACACAAACATAAACGTAAAAGCATAATTTCCTAAATGTATGGACGATGGTGAAATTGCGCCTATTTCGATGGCTCCCCATTCTGACGACGTTGCCATCAATATCTTTGACGTACCCAACCTTCTGGCCCCACTCCTTTAGCTCAGGCTCGGACACCGGCACCGCTCCATTCTCCACCGCGCACTGATCCATCAAATCCGAAAATCGATCAAGACAACTCATATAATATATATTAATTATATGGATTAACCAAAAAGTAATTAATTAACGACACATACCTTGTAAGCAACATCAACGTCAGAGTAAACAAAACAGACCTCCATCGGCGGTCTTTCTCGACAAGATCGAGGGTTGTGGACCGCACCGGTCAGAGCATCAGTCTCGTGCTGGTGGATCGGAGTGAAAGCGATAGTTGTGTTCCCGGTTTCCAACTCTCCCCATCTAATTAATGTGACCATGACATGATTGAAACTTAATTTGGATACGAAGATAAAAACGAATATGATATATAGTAAATGAATGCAAATTAAGTTATACATAATTAACCTGTGAGACTCGTCTAGGCGACGAACAGCATAGCCAAAGGCTTTGGCATAGAAAGCCACCGACTCGGCTACGTCTTTGACGTAAAGCACCACGTACCCAAACGCTGGTTTGTGATCCAGTGCCATTTGATCGATCCCTCTTCCTCTTCACTTTCATACACACCCTCTCACTCGAGTTTTATTCTCCGAGCCTCGTGCGTGGAGTGGAGTGAGTCAATTTTCATGTACGTGGCAATCCATATAAGAGCTGCACGTGGAGTTCATGCACCTTGTGTCTTGTTATTTGTGTTTTTTTAACCCTCTCAAGGAAAGCATCGCCACGAATAATACTTGGGGCCAGTCCAATGCTATTTTTAAACAAAAGATTGGACAATTACGATGAATGCTTCGTAACCAATGTATAATATTGTGCAGCAGTATATGAAAAATGCGTTAGAAATAATGCGTAATAGAGATAAAAAAGAGAGCAGAAGAATGAAAACTTGAATGTGAAAAATCCTTAACGGAAAAAAGTTATAAAATATAGAGAAGCAATTCATTATATCAGAAAAAGAGAAGCAATGATCATTGTTTCACTAAATAATTGTAATATTTTTATATTTGTGTATGTAAAATCTTAGCCTGAGTATAAAGCATTGGTGGTGGTCCTGGTGGGCTCCGAGACCTCCACTACTGCCATAAACAAACTCTCAAAAAATTCTCAATAAAGAAATTTGAGACCTCCTCTATTACCAAAACTAAAAAAAAAATTAATTAATTTTTTATTAAATTAGTTGCACCACAAAATTTTCCGACAAGTTTAGTCACTAACTCTAACAAAATCATTTATACAACTTACTTAGCATTTCTCGGTGGAAATTGCATTTTTTATAATACGTTCATTATAGGGTCGAAGCCAAAACCAAAATCTTGGAAACGGACAGACGAGAAAGAAGACCCACTAACATTCCTGTCGGATTTGTTTTTCCCACCACCTAAATATATTTTCCCTACCCCCATTTAAGTTTTAATTTTTCAAAAGACCAAAATACCCCGTACCATTCTACCTCTCCTTTGGACCTCCTCAACTTTCCTTCCCACCGTCTCTCAATCTCCTCCCTTCTCCCTCGTAACACCGTATACATTATTTGTCTCACCCGGACAACAATTTTATGTTCTTACGAAAAATTATTAGGTTGTTTAAGTACTATCACTATCACCTAGTCCACGTTACAACTAATTTCTATTTAACATTGTCGTAAGTTAAAAAATTTGAATACTTATCATAATTGATATAATATATTTATGATTATCTAATAATTTTTTCTAATAGGTGAACTCTTGAGCTGGACAAGATATATTAATAAATTTTTAGATAAAATATTTACTTACATTTAGTTTAAATATTTATTCGAGATATTGATATTAATGGCTAAGAGAGTAATATTAAACGAGATTTTTTTTTTGGGAAAGAATAACTATAGCGTAGACCGTCACAGTTATTAACCACATTTTTGTATTGGTTAATTACATTTACACGTTATTAGCTACATTTTTGTACTGGTTAACTACATTTACACGTTATTAACTACATCCTTTTATTGGTTAACGAATTTAGAGTTTATTTAGTTTCACGTCAAAATTAATTTCACACATCATAACAGCCGTTTTAATATAAATTTTATTTTAAAATTATTTAAATATATATATTTTAATCATATTTAACGAGTCAGAATTAATTTAATTAATTTTACAAAAATCTAAAACAAGCAGAAATGTTGCTTTAATCATTTTAATATTTTAACTTTTGGTAAAAACAGTATAGCAAGATTCCTCTTTTCATGGTAATATTTTAGTTTTTCCTCGCATTACCGAAAATGTATGTCGTAGAATTTAGATCATTTAGAATAATTTTATCATAATTAGACTTTTGATCATTTATTTATAGTAATTTGCAATATAGATAATAAGTTTCAACTGTGTGAATTAAATTTTTAAGTGAGATAAATGTGTAATTTTTAATTTTTTTGTTAATATTATATTAATTATAATATTTAGAAAATTAAAAGTACAGTTAACTTTACATAATTGCAGATACGAGTTGTCATCTATGATATCCAACTATATTTATATTAATAGTTTAAGTTATGTACTTATATTTAAAATAAAAGTTCAGGATAGAAAATTTCCGCATAATTTCTCATCCCACATAATTTGTCATTCTATATTATTTTAAAATTAAAATGTAATTTATTCTAATTAACTCAACCTAAATATATTATTTCTTAAAAACAACACGTTGTAATAATCAATGTTTAAATTTAATTTATTTTAAATCAAACATATATTATAATTTAAATATTTTTACTCTATATTTTTTAATTATACTAAAAGTATCTATGTAATATTTGAAAAATTTATTAATTATGTTATATTTACAGTAATATACTAATATATCAAATTATCAATTAATTTCATAACCAAAAAAATTATCAATTAATTTGAGTCAATGGCGTTTTGCGTATTTGCTGCTGTCATTGATAAAGATGAAGATTGTTGAGTAACAGATGGACGGACAATGACTTCTCAATCAACGCATCTCCACCGTCCACGTAGCCACCCCAGGTCTGAGAATCAGGTTCGGTTCCGATCCCTCTTCCAAACCAATGTTCTGCCAGCCACTGTGACGTAAGTAACTCGGAAAGTTAACGAAAGAGCATTCTGTGGAAATCGGCGACGAACGATAAACAAGCTCAGATCCTCATCAATTCTTCGCCCTAAAATCCTCCGTTACATCACTTTCACTTACATATTTCTTTCAGGTCAACTTTTGAACCTGATCGGTCGAATTAACAATTATACACACTACTAACTACTATTGCTTTGTTTCGATTATTGCTACCGTCTTCAAATTCGAGGAGAATTGCTTCTCATATATATTCATGCATCGTGTTGCTCCTGATTTTAATATCATGTTGTTTTTTAACTTCCCAGATTACAATGCTATTCCGTATTATTTCAATTCAGGTTATTTGTTTTTGTCCCTTAGGACATGTATGTTATACATTTTTTTTATTTAAATATTTTCTTTGATAATATGCATATGCTTGGCATTTTAATTTTAACAAGTTTTGCGTAGTTATTTTAATGTATAGGATTTGTGATGAGTTTCATTGCAACTATGCAGATGTAGGCTCTGCACCTTGTAATAAGATCGTGCAATAATTTCTTGTTTTCGTTCATTTTCTAGCGATGAGGATAGCGGAATGCTATAGTGTGACAGATAGATTTCACTTTGAAGATATTTGATTTGATATTAAATTATTAATTGTTGCATCGGAAACTGAAAGGTACTTTTGTTGTTGTGCTGTTTGCTAGAGAAATTGACATGCCTTCAGTTTACATGGAAGATAGGGTGGATAGTTCTAACTCGAGCATGAGCTCCAATTCTAAAGAAAGCAGTGTTGTCACTGGGAAAAAAACATACAACAAACTTCTGGTTGCTTCACGGTCTAAAGGCTTTGCACAGAGAAATTATCAACACCTTGTGTCTTTAACTCATGGTGACTTTGGAAGCAGTGCTGTGGGTCGTGTCACTTTTTTTGTACTCAAAGTTGCTGCATTAGAGACTGTGAGGAGGTTATCCAAGAGTAAATGCCCGTGTGTATGGCGAGGCCTGCAGGGTCTACAAGTCCTTGTCTATCCACCATTCAAATGGATTCAGAGGTGGGCACCCTTCGGGGGTTTGGTCAAGAGCATGCAGGTTTGTGATTATTAATTTCTGAAGGGTTCGTTAAAATTAAAATTGTATTTGAACGTCATTTTAAAGCAGAAAAATATGATAGCTTAGGAAAATCATTTACTATAAATATCAATTATCTTGGTTCATGTCATATGTATTTGTGTGCTTCTGGGAGATCTTTGTTTGGGATTTGACAATGCTTTTTATGGGTGGCTTCTATGTATAATGTACGTTTGGGAAGTTTCTCAAAGATTAATCCTTTTTCCTCCTCATTTTTGTTTTATATAAAAAAGATTAGTATTGCCTTTGTATAGACTACGGATGTGGATTTTTTTAAAGCTATTCATGCTTTTAGTATTCTGCCATCACTGGCAATCATAAGATGTACTGTTTGATGTTTCCCCAGCCCCCCTTACTATTGAGGTTAAGGAGGATTAAATTAAGGAATTCTCTCTTTTCTGTTTGTTTTGTTTTTTTACCCCTTCTAACGTCCCATGTTTTGCTATATTCATGAAGCAGATAGCTAATAAATTTCTCTATTACCAGGTACTATCAAAACCATTATTAGTCCTTTCGATTGCAACAGTCTTCACTGATCAACCACAATGTAGTGATGGAACCTCAGATTGTGTTGCTGATTCCCAAGATTCTGAAGAATCCTCTGAACTATCTCCTGCACAGGATGAATTGAATACAAGGTATTTGATTTTAAGCTTCATGCCAAGGTTTATCTGTGCTATTTAACCCTGTTATGCTCTGATTGTAAATACTAGGCTATATGAGCTAAGAATGGCAACATATATGTTCTTAAGAAATGTGATGGATAGGTAGGTTAACATTTGTTTATTGAGTTATTGTTAACCGTTCTGTCCATAATTGCCAGAGGGTTATTTTTCTAATGTAGGGTTCTCTGACATTAATCTGCTTAAAAATTGACGAAGTGGAAGATTTACATTTAGCTTCACAAATAACTGATATACAACAACTAAAGAAAGCCTTGGAGCAATCCTACATTAACCAGATTTGTAATACCATTTGGAATAATTTTGTTAATGATAATAGGATTAATGGCCAATCATTATCATTATACTTGCCAGGTTTCATTTTGGTTCCTGAATTTCTAGTTGTTTTATTCTAATCCCTGTTTTGGAAATTTATTTGCAGTGATGTAGATGCATCATTGACATCATTCTGCAGTTCATAAAATGATTATTTTAGTGAGAGTTACTAGTCTAGTAGTATATGAATACAATAATCTATCCATAAAATTTTGTGCAAAATGGAAGATTAACGATTGGACAACACTGAACCAACTTCTATAACTTCTTGAAAAAAGATTAGCAGCTTAGAGCTTTGTTTCAAACTTGGTGCAGTTTGCAGGATTATATATCATTTGGAAAACTAAATTGCCAAAATCTTGCAAACATTCCCCTACCTAGACTTGAACATAAAAACATGCAGTGTGAGTTAGTTGTGGCTTCCATTTGGACAACTCTTGTTAGATAAAATTAGACACATGCACACAAACTGAAAGGCCTTATAAAATAAGAAATTTGTTGTTTTATTTTTATTTACATGTGATGTTTGGGGCTACTCCTTCTTGGAGGTGTTTCCTAAACTTGGTTATATTAAAATTGTGTGTGGATCTTGTATTACTCTTGTTTCAACATGAATGATTTGCAAAGTTCACTGTACTGTGGTTCTAGTAATATATAGGGGATGTGTCTAGTAAGAGAACTATTTTTATATGAGAGTGAGGAGAGGAAATATTAACCGTACAACCATAACATGGATGGTTAAGAATTAAGATTAAAGATTACTTAAAGTCACACAGCTTCTTAAAAAATGTTACATGACTTGTGTATTTTAATCTTTACCTTTCCTGATAAGATCTAATGACCAATTTATCCCTTTCACTCATAAAATATGCCTCTCATTTGATACTAGCTTTTTATGTTCAAAACTATTGGTACGAGAGGCCTCTGTGATATATTTCTCAAAAAGTAATGTAGGATATTGATGTTTATTGAGCCAAACATGTGAAGGACTGACCCCAAATTAACTTAGTCTTTCAATGTTTAAGGCTTGTGGTGAATAAAGTGCTTTTTATGTTCTACATGTTTTTCAGGATAAATTTAAAATTATTGTTTGGAGATTTTCATGTATAATGCAAGCATCTTTAGTTCTTATAAATATTTTCCTTGCCGTTTGCAGTCATTCTGAGATAGATCCAGAAGTTTTAGAATATGAAAACTGGTTGACTCTACTCAATCAAGAGCTGGAAAATCAAGGGATTAGTTTGCCAGAAAGGTATTAAATGCTTTCTGTTATGTGCAATTGTGCATAAATGCACTATTCCAAAAAAAAAAATACTAAGACATGATTCTCTCAGAATTCCATTTCAAAACTAGGCTATTTGATGTTCCTACAATTACAGTATTTTGTAATTTTACATTGATTTTGATAATGTAGATCTACCCCTTTCTCCTGTTTTTGGAAAAAGAAGTGTCACAAGAAATAAATAATTTATCAGCAATTCCACAATTGTATTTTGTCTCTTTCACAGAGTTGAACATATTAAATAATCCTTATTAAGTGAATAACATTCAATATAATCACTTTGGATATTCATCACCAACTTCTGAATTTTATAGTTATGCAATAGTTAACAGTATAGTAATAGACAATCCAGCTATTAATAATGGTTGCTAAATTTACGCCAATTATTTATGTATTCTCATTTTGATATTGTATTATCGTATTTCTTGAGGCAAGTTTTGAAATCCTGGCCAGAGCAGCCCTATTAGATAGCAATAGCATATTTACTTGCATATTTCTTGGTTTCTCCTGTTGCAGCGGACCATGATTTAGTAGTGTTTATGCAGAATCAATGATGATGAGCTCCACAGATTTTACACAGCTTCTAATAATGACTTTTCATGCTTCCTTACCTCAATCAAGAAGACAATACGCTGGCGGGAGAGTTACAGCTTTCTTTCTGGAGAAGAGCTGGATTTGTGGTCAAATATGGTGTTCTGGCATGGATCTGATTTTTTGCACAGACCTTGCCTCATTTTAAGGCTTGGGATAGCTTGTAGCTCTTTGGCGTCTGAAGATAGAACTCAATTTGCTCAGGCAGTTAGTATGTTTTTGTCTTGAACATGCAGTATTTCTTTAACTTGTCACTAGTTCTCATATCTGCTTTATTTTGAGACAGCAATACCCCCTCCCCCTCTTCTGTCTATCTAACATAATTAACTAGTTTCTTAGCTAACTGCTTTCATGCTTTAGTTTAATGGTAATCAATGGTGTATTCTTCAGTATCACAGGTAGAATACGGAGTCTTGCACTTGGTTGATGCAGACAACCCTCAAATTACAGTATTGGTGGACTGTGAAGGCTTATCTCCACTGAGAATTCCTATGAAAATGTTGAGATCTTGTTCCTCCCTTCTGCAAGATCACTTTCCTAATCGTCTTGGTTGTTTGTTTGTCATCCGACTTCCAGCAATTGTTCGTGTTATTGCCCACACTTTTATTCAGGTAAACTTTCCTTTCCATTTATTTAGCCTAAAATAACAAAGAAAGAAAGTAGCAAGTGCCAAGGGGGAAGGCAGCCGTGAAGATGGTAATCATATAGTGTATGTATGCCTATTCAACGAATTGTTCGATTAAATGCAATTTCACTTATCCTTAGAGCGCCTCAAATCCAGATACAGTTTCTTAGCCTAAAATGAAATGTTTCTTATTTCTCACAAAAGTATTACCATAAAATTTTTGCTTTATTTAAATGAACTAATCCAAGACTTTGAATCATAGGTTTTAAAGCCAGCTACTAGGAAGAAGTTGAAATTAGGGGGAGAGACATATCGGAAGTTACTTTATGACAATTTTGCAACACTCCCATCATATCTTGGAGGTTGCTGCACTTGCACGAGATGTTCTAAAATTGGCAACTGGGATATGTCGCAACCTCATGCAACTGGGACAAGCAGGGTTGGTAGGGAGGAGGATATCAGTGACAATGAAGGTTTGCCATCACTGCATCCATCTAATGAATTAGATGGCCGCCAAATCAACAATTCTGACCAGATGTTGAGAACTGCGGTAATAAGTATTCTCGTATTTTGGGTTTTCATAGCTCTTGGTGCTGGAATATACGATCCTGCTAGTCTTCATCTACCCTCATAATCTAAGATAGGCCAAATTAGTTTTTTTTCCATGTCGAATAAATTTAGAGGACACCTTAGTTTGAATGTGTTTTTACGTAAAGGTGCACTGTTTCAGATTCTTCAGATTATAAATCTCCGGTTATGGCTTGCACAGCTGCATCATAAAATCTTCTTTGGGTTTTATAAATAATATTGCCCAGATAGAATTATAAAAGATTCCATGTTACAGTGCAAAATTGCTTCTAGCTAGTATATTGTTTGATCCTCTAAACTGAATGTTATGATGAAGACTGAGTAGGTGGGACCTTGGCATGAAAAGTGAGTGAACCCATCTCGACTTACCTCCGATCTATCTTAAGCGGGATGAGTTGATTTGTCAACGAAAGTGGATTAGGAAAAGAACTCACCTCGTCTAAAGATAGGTTAACTCGTCCAAAGTTAGAATGACCGGTTGATCGACCAAAATTGGTCCAAAAAATACTAAAAATAAGAAAAAAAAAGAGAAAAAGATTAATATATATTAATTAATTTCTTTTTTTATTTATATATTTTATTTTATATACATATACATATTATGTCTTTTTTAATTATATTAAATATAAATTTATTTGTAAATAAATGTCTTGAGTATTGTTGGGTTAGGCGATTGAGTTACTTGACAGTTATTTTTGGCGGGTTGATTTGTAGGTTCAATCAGCTTTGTCATATTTATTGGGAAGAATGCTGCTTATTAAAATATAAGTAGGTTTGTTAAATGAAATGTAACATAAGAACACAAATTTAATGTTTTTAATTCAATTAAATATTGAAGAGAAAATAATTAAATATTAATTTAAGTTATTCAATTTGTGTGGTGGGATTTGTTACTGTTTAAAATCAAATTTACTGTTCTTTATAAACTCCTATGTTAATTCAAAATTAAATTAGATAATCACTTATTATTTAATCTATAAAAATCAAAACATAATCGTAATCCAAAATTAATGTTGATTTTCAAGACAGTTAAATTATTCCAGCTTGCCAATTAATTGATCTAGCTTCAATTGATTTTGAATTAATCAGTCCTACTTTCAATTTTTCGATAATGAAAATAAAATCTAACCTAATCAGAATTAAGTTAATCACAAACATGAATTACATAAACAAATATAATTGAAGAGAAAATAAAAGAAAAATTACACAGTAGGTGATTTATCCAATTAAAACTCTAACACCTCATTGGGGGTACAGGAAAATTCCTATTATGGAGTATGTGGTCCCATAATTCGGGCCAATTTATGAGCGATCACAGTAGCATCTCTTAGATTAAAGGTGCAGCAACTCGTAACGCGGTAGAACACAGTAGATATACAGAAGAATTTTTTAACTGATTTTTATTAGGATTTAATTTCTAATTATGTATGTGGACAAATTTTGTTTGGAGATAAAATCTCTATTAAATAATTTTTTTAAGCACGTAAAAAAAATGGAAAAAATATGAGATATATTTTTTTATAAGTTAAAACTATCTTGTATATAAGTTAAAAATAATTTTGAAAAATTAATATGAAAAAATTTCTAAAAAAATAATTTTAGTTTATAAAAAAATATTTTATTTTTTATTTTTATTTTCTTTTTGTATAAATATTTATATAAAAATTTACTTCAACAAAGTTAAATTTTACTTTAATAATTTCTATAATTAAAAGAAAACTTGTCTTCAACTGTCAATTGAGATAAACAATAACCCATTATAAAGTATTAAGGGTGGTTAAACAAAAACAACAAAAAAATATTAAGGGTGGGACTAACTTCATTCAGGCTCTTTAATTTTAGAATTTTAATAATTTCAACTATTAAATTAATATCGCCTCATAAGTTCCACTTACGAAAAGAATTATCGTGTGGGCGAATAGTAAGAACAAATAAGGAAGTTAAACAATCACATATATAATTTCTTTTTTAGTTTTAACCTCAACGTAATCTACTTATGCCACTACTATACTAAAACGCTTCATCCTTTTTTTTACTTAGTATATTTTGAAAAATTATTTGTTTATTTAAAAATAACATCAATTGTCATTTTTATTTGTATTTTAATTTTTACATCCTTACTTAAGTATGATATATTTTTTTTGTACATATATTTTTTTTCAAAAATAATCTTGTTGGAAACATTTTTTTTCACATATAATTATAAAAGAATATATCTATCAATCATGGAAAATTTTAATTTCTTTCAAAAAAAAAATCTTAACATTTACAAGAGAAACGCCTAATAAAAACACATTTTTCAGCAGAATTCAAACCTATGGTAGACTTAACCCTCAAAATAACACCCCCATGAGTTAAGCGAGAGAAATATAATTAATTTTTTTTAATGTGTACTACGCCACGTCATCCCTGTCTGGGGAAAACACTTACGACTTATCCGATAGTACCTGACAACTCCATAAAGAGTATCATAGTACAGACATCTCTTCTCATTCAAGTTTGAAAGTGAAGTATCTAACAACATTTGCACGTAACCTTACCTTAATGCATTCCTAGCATCCTTCAAAACCACCCAATCTTAGTATACATTTCTGTATCCAACAGGTATTTAACTATTCAGCACAAGTTTTGATTTTTCGGTGTTTGCTTTTTTCAAAGTTTGGTATGATGCCACCCTTTTGTTTTGGTGTCGTCGTCGTTGCCTAGGACCTTTCATCATGCTCTTCAACTTTCCGTGACTTTGAAGGATCCCAATTTTTTTTTTAATTTTTTTATTGCTTGATTGGTTCTTTTGGTGTGGAATTAACTAATTTAAAATTAAGATTTAATTTAGCGTTTGGTGGGAGATTTTTAAGTTCCGGATCTTCTTTGTTCTATAAATTGTTCTCTGATCATAGATCGTTGGATCAGATCTGTGATTTGGGGTTTTAGATTTGTGTCTTTGCTTAAGTTCACGATCAGGTCCATTGTTAGTTCTCTGCGTGTTATTGAAGTGTCTTATACTAATTAGTTGCTATCTCCCTGCCATTTACTCGGTTTTTATTAGGTTTGATTTTATAATATTTTGTAACTCGCCCGATGTATGTGTACGAAGTTTTAACCGTTTTGGAAATTGGTTCAGGATTTGAGTTTCGGAGGTTTTGACAATGGCAACGAATTCTTCTAATGGAGACACTCAAAAAGCAACAAAGCAACCTCCCATGCCATCTCCCTTGCGTTTTTCCAAGTTTTTTCAGGTGAACTCTCGCGTGGCATTCTCGTGTTGCTCTCTGTCATTGTTGTTAATGTTAATTCACTTTTGTTGTTGTCATGTTTTTCACTTTTGTTACAAGTTGACTTATATTGATAATGCCATTTGATCTTGACATGTTAAAATATAAAACCATTTATTTGCAGATGACTTACCTGTGCTTATCAAATTCCCCTTTTTTGCTTTTATGAATGAATCTCTATTTTAATTTCTGATGTGCCTAAATTCGTGGTGATATTTATTTATATGGCCAATTCTGGTTTAGATACAAAACAAGGAACATGAAATCATTTAAATTTTTTTGGGAGGTGTAAAGTTTTATAGTAATTCAGTAAATTTAATGTCTGCTGGGAACTTGAGTACCTAAATTCAGTTCTCTCTAAATGTCAACTTGTGTGCTGGTTAGATCTTATAGCTGTTGGCATTTTAGTTTGTATTTCAATGCTCACTCTTGGTCAAAAATATATGTTATGATTGCATTCTTATGTTTATTTTTCAGCTCCTGCTGCCAGTTGGTCAATTAAAATAATTTGCCCTTTTTACTGCTTCATTTCACTTTATGTATTCTCTTGTGCAACATAGTTCAGATCATGTGGGATAAAGCACAAAACACTGATTACCTGAACAATGCTCTTGTTAGGATCTCTTCTTTTACATGATCGTTTTTTTCCCTTTCCTTATGTGAACTCTTGGTTTTACAATGTTGCTTTCATCTCTGACAACAGTCCAATATGAGAATTCTGATTACTGGAGGAGCTGGATTTATTGGCTCTCACCTAGTTGACAGATTGATGGAAAATGAAAAAAATGAGGTTAGCATGGTTGATATCTTTTTGCTCATAGTTTTGAAGTTTGTTAGTTATTCAACAAGTGTGATAAAACTTTGGAACAATATGTGACAGTATGTTTGTCTAATCAGGTCATTGTTGCTGACAACTTCTTCACTGGATCTAAAGACAACCTTAAGAAATGGATTGGCCATCCAAGATTCGAGCTAATTCGTCATGGTATAATTTTACTATTTTCTTTATTGCAATCGTGCATAGTCTGACTCTGTTCCGTATAGGATGCAATTTGTGGTTAAAATTTCTTTCCTTTCTTCCCGCCCTGTAATGTATTTAGCCTCTTAACTTTAGTTATCTAGATTGTGAATAATCTTCAAGATCATGCAACAAAAGCTTGTTGGTTATTAAGATATTAAATTCATAGATATATCAAATTTTTTAATAATACACCAAAATAGTCCCTAAACTTATAAGCATCAGTCAGTTAGTCTTTGATATTGTGAAAAAGAAACTTTAGTCCCCAACTTTTGCAATTGTCAATCTATGTAATCTCTAAAATTGGCATTATTAGTCAATTTGGTCCAAACATTACAGAATCAATCTAGTCCTTGAATTTGACAATCATCAGACAATTGAGTCCCTAATGTTGGGGACCAAATTAACTGATGCACAATGAAGTCAAGGACTAGATTGATTGATGAGCACTGAAGTCAGGGACTAAAATGACTATAGTTGTTATATTCAGAGATCAAATTGATAGATCCTTAACATTAGGGACTAAAATGACCAATAGGTGCTAATTTTAATGACTAAAATTTATTTTTCATAATTTTAGGAACTAAAGTGACTTGTAATTGTAATTTTAGGGATTAATTTGATGGTTTGTTCTCAATTTTTCTAAATTAGTCACCAATGTAGAGCAGCCAGCTGCATCATGTTGTTCAACACAACATGAATGATGATTCTATCATGTGCAGAGTTTTTTCTGTGTTTCTTGATGTGTTTTAATTCAATTCAAATGCATAAACTTTGCTTTTCCCTGAACAGATGTCACGGAGAAATTGTTGATTGAGGTTGATCAAATCTATCATCTTGCATGCCCTGCTTCTCCAATTTTCTACAAATACAATCCTGTAAAGGTGGGGGTTTTGGAGTTTACTTTTGTATTTCTGTCATTTACCATGGTCCTGTTCACTGTCTACATGACTTTATTCCCCCTCCCCTCCCCTCCCCCAAGTCTATTGCAGATTTAACATGAGCATATATATTCTTATGATGTTTCCAATTGTTAGTATGTCTAGTAATTTAGATTGTGTTTATGACCTGCTCATTGGTTGATTGCTCTCTATCTAGTGAATCTTGAGAAATTATCTAACAGTTAAAGTAAAAACTCTACAGACCATAAAGACAAATGTGATTGGAACACTGAACATGCTTGGGCTTGCTAAGCGTGTGGGAGCAAGGTTATCTCTTTTTCTAAAAAAAAGTGTTGATAATCTAAACCATTAGCATCTGTTGATTTTACCAAGTTGTAATTTTGATTGACAGGATTTTGCTTACATCTACTTCAGAAGTATATGGGGACCCTCTTGTGCATCCACAACCAGAAAGCTATTGGGGCAATGTTAACCCTATTGGTACATACACATCTCATTCTCAATCCAAACTTGTGTATCAATGGCATCATAATGGGGCCAATGCTATTTTACCTGAGCTCATCATAATGTATACCTCAATGTTTAATTTTCATACTTCAAAGTGGTTTGTCATTTTGAACATGCATTTGTTAATAAACATGATCTGAAAGCTGCAAATATATGATCTCTTTTGAATTATATTTCGATAAGATCCATGGTGTTCATATATTTCCAAACCTGTAGGAACTTGGAATGATCATTGACTTTAATATAGGCCATATCTGTCCTTTTATCATGACCCAGTTAAATTTGCTTGGGGGTGGGTTAAGAAACATTTTTCTTTTAAAGTTGTGGGCTCATGATGTGAGGTGCTCCACTGCTCCTCAATTACTTGTTTAGTGATATCGTGTTAGGTGTTGTTACTGTAAGCAAAACAATATGTTCTGCCAAAACTTGTGAGGATATAGCCTAAACATAAAAATGTGTGTGCAGGAGTTCGGAGTTGTTATGATGAGGGAAAGCGTGTTGCGGAAACTTTGATGTTTGATTATCATAGGCAACATGGAATAGGTAATTCCTTGTCTTTTTTTATTTTTATTTTTCTCCTTGGTAACATCTTCTCATTGATTGTGGGCATGGAGAGTACAAGTTTTGCACTGCTGTTAACTAATAACTCAATGTGATGTTTATTTTCATATTTTTTTTTCTCAGAAATACGCATTGCGAGAATCTTTAACACATATGGACCACGCATGAATATTGATGATGGGCGTGTTGTCAGCAACTTCATTGCTCAAGCAATTCGGTAAATCCTTTAACTTTATAATGTTATAGGCAAGATGGATATGCTGAAAAATAATTTTTTATGACTTTATATATCTCAACTCTCACGAAACATTGCTAGCTTCTCATATAATTTTTGTGTTATAGTGGTGAACCCTTAACTGTCCAAGTTCCAGGAACTCAAACTCGCAGTTTCTGCTATGTCTCTGACATGGTATATATGATACATGTTTCTCATTTGTGTGTTATTATCTTGATAGTACTAGGTGTGATTGACTATGATTATACATTTGAAATCCATTAGGTTGATGGACTTATACGTCTAATGGAAGGGGAAAACACTGGTCCAATCAACATTGGGAACCCAGGTTATATTACAACTGAAGTCTTTGACCTCTGATTTCTCTGTCAAATACTAATGTGTTGATACTCTATTCTTCCAGGTGAATTTACAATGATTGAACTTGCCGAGAATGTGAAAGAGGTTAGTTATGACTTGCAAGCCATTTCAATTCTTGGAGAATCCCCACATCCCTCTTGTGTCAGTCTGGTTATATTTTAACTGTAAGCTATGAACAAAGGAACTCTTTGATAACGAATTATGGACATGTTTTCATGAGAGGGATTGTATATGTGCTTTGCAATATGCAGTTAACATAATAATGTGAGAAAATAAAAGTTATTTTTAACCTGTGGATTAATAATGGTGTTTTTGGTGAAAAACTTGAAGTTAGCTAATGCTTTATGTATGGTTTTGTAGCTTATTAATCCGGCTGTGGAGATAAAGATGGTTGAGAACACTCCTGACGATCCTCGTCAGAGAAAACCAGACATTACTAAAGCAAAGGAATTGCTAGGATGGGAACCAAAGGTGAAGTTGCGCGATGGCCTTCCTCTTATGGAAGAGGATTTCCGTCAGAGGCTTGGGGTTGCCAAGAACAACTAAGCTTGTTTTTACTCCTCCATATCATAATGAATATTTGATAGTATTTGGGATGAATGTTACTGTTAATATATTTTATATTGGAAACTATGGAGAGGAAGGTTAGAACTCGCAGCCGGGAAAGCCAACTTGAATTTGCTCGTGAATTTATACAATTCTCTTGGAAATGCTATTGAGTTGAGTTTATTTTTTTTATTGATGAAAACTAGCTGTTTCAAATTCTCTTTCAACTTTCTTTATCCATTGTATGCCAGGGTAGTAGGTGTGTCTTAATGTGTTCTCTGTACCTAAATACAAATTCAGATTGTTGGGTGGGTTCAGCTTTGGATTTGAGGAGGTTTATATTTCCTTTAGAAATAAAGTTATAATGGTCTCTTATGAATGTCAAATAGGTTCTACTCAGAATGTGTTTCTTGTTAATTGAGATCTAATCCTCCAATCGTTATATTCATCTCTTTGTTTTGTTTGAGTACATAATTTACAAAGCGAAAAATTCCTAGATGGTTGCGGTATGGTTTGTTTGTTGTAAACTAATAATTGCACATGACATACATCATTAAGGTGATAGGGGAAACTAGAAGAGATGTATGGACCCAAATTCTATTTAGTACATGTCTGTCTTCAATTTAATTCGTGGAGTTTAGTTCGTACGGATCAAAATCTATGTAAACCACCAACAACCTTAAGTTAGAAGATAATTAGGTTGTTTGGGAGTATTAAATTAACCAGGGTTTGAATCTTAGTTGTGTGAACGGAAAAAAAAAATTATGAAGTAAAATTTACTTTTAGTAATCTTTTGATGAAAATCTTTAGTAATCTTTTACATCACCTATAGTACACATACGTAAAATATATATACCTAATGAAAAAAAGAAAAGAAAAAAGAGAAGTGATATAAAAAAATAAGTTAATTGAGAGAACAAGCAGAGCGAGTTTTATTTTACAGTGTGAATAGTCAAATTTATATTAGTGAAGGTGATTAAACTCTTTTATATTTATTATATATTAATGAATGTACAATTTTTTTAAGGATATAATTAAATAATTTTTATCTAAAAATTAATCTAAACCCATCCCGAGTCATCTAAATCAAATCGAAAATTTTTTAATGAGAATTAGACAATTTTTTTATGAAAAAATGAATCTAAACCCATCCATACAAAGAACCAATCTGGTGGGAGAAACAGAAGTTGAAAGCGAGAGAGGAAGATAGCAACAAACTGAGATATTATATAATATGAGATGAACAGCCATCGTTTCATTCAGTTAAATGCTTTTGTCATGTCCAACTCCACGTGAGCCCATGCAAGTCTCCCGAGGACACGTGGCGCCTCCAGATTGGTAATCTCGTACGTGCAGCGCCAGCATATTCGGCATAGTATAGTCTCAAACACGCTGAGGAAATCTTCTTATTATTCTCCAATTTACCCCAAGGTGTGTGAATCACAATTATATTCGGATTTAATCTCCCCAAATTCCCAAAACACTGATATAATTGTGAGTTGCACTTACATTCCCCTCGCTTATTCATTACTCAATACTCACTCATCCCATTAATAATTCATTCCCAGTCCCCGATTCGTGACTGGACCCTCTTTCTCCATTCTTCCGTATCCGTTGGGTAATTTAATTACATTTACTCGTATTTGCTTCGGTGGATATAGGTGGGGTAGGGTTGGGTTGGGTTTTTTCTTTTCATGTTCCGCGTGGTGTGATTTTTGTTTTCAATCACTCGTCGTTGCCTAGGAGCTTTCGTTACGTCCTTCAACTTTCCGTCACTTTCAAGCCTTCCTTATAATTTAATTTGTAAATGTTTTCATTTTTTTCACTTCTGTAAAATTAGCATTTGCTGGTAGAATCTTCTCACCCTGGATCTAATTTTCTGTCTGTCTATATAATCTGGTTTATGATCATGGCGTGTTTGGATCAGAAGAGTGGGTAGGGTTTTGGGTTCGGTTGTGTTGTGTTGTGTTGGTTCTTTTCTAAAGCAAGCGATCAGGTTTGGTGCCTTTTGGATTGAAGGCGCTTGATTTGGTTTATGAAATTTTGGTAGCAAATTGAACCTATCCGATCCGTGCAAGACACGTTGAGAGCAAAAAGGTTAACCTCTTTGAAATTTGTGCAGGAATTGAACTTCAGAGGTCCTTGCAATGGCAGCGAATTCTTCCAATGGAGAGCATACTGCACTAAAACCACCTCCCTTGCCGTCTCCCTTGCGTTCCTCCAAGTTCTTTCAGGTTTACTATCGCTTTTCTTTTTTATTGACAATTTTCTTATCGCATTGTTGTTCTCGTTTAATATCTGGATCGTACAATTAACATTTATTGTTAATTGGCTTAGTGGATTTCTTTAGTTTATACAATGGTGTTCTTTTGGAATTTTATATACTATGTATTGGGTGCGTACGATAGAAAATTGTTTACATATTGTTTTCACCATTTGTTAAATATGATCGATCAAAATAAAGATAATGAATGAACTTTGTTGTTGTGTTGAGTTTTTTCTTAAGCACTGCAAGTTAGTACAGTTTACTATTTACATAAAATGCAATCAATGGAACCTTTACAAAATCGAACCATAAGAGCTCATACTGCAAAATATTTACATAGTGTTTTTTTTTTTTTTTTCATTTATCTATTCTCCTTTATACCTATGGCTCAGAAGTATGTGTATGCAAACATACATGCATCCTACAACTGTTCATTGAAAATTTCCATGTGATTATAGAGAGGGATGTTGTCTGAGAGAATCACTTAGTTTACATAACATACTTTTTCCTGATGCCTTGTTTCACCAACATTTCTTTCGTTCTTGATGATAGTCTAACATGAGAATCTTGGTCACGGGAGGAGCTGGATTCATTGGTTCTCACCTAGTTGATAGATTGATGGAAAATGAAAAAAATGAGGTCAGATAATTAGTTTATCGTGTTTTTTAGTAGTTTATTTTTTTCAACGATTCTATTCTGCTTACATGACTTCTAATCAGGTCATTGTTGTTGATAACTACTTCACTGGATCAAAGGACAACCTCAAAAAATGGATTGGTCATCCAAGATTTGAGCTTATCCGCCATGGTATACTCCATTTTTGTTTACTATTCAACTTTATATAAATTAAATTGTTGTGCTTATGATAGTCTGGAAGTTAGATTAATTTTTGTGTCATTTTGTAGCACATGTCTGAACACTAGTGTCTAGGTTGGAAACTGATTTATGTTAAAAGTTAAAAGGCTGCAAAGATTATTCTATCAGCAGAAACTTTACAGTTGTTACACCACAAATTTAAGTATTTGATATTTCAGGTTTCAGCTGTTTCTGAGTCAACTTTAATGTTGATCAGATGGCTGTATGCTACTCTCACGAAAATTAAGTGATATCTCAGTGTACATAGCATATTATGTTCAGAATGTCTTTAAATCTGTCTGAAAATCTATGATGCTGGTGCACATTATCATTATGATTCCTTTGTAGATATCACTGAAAGTTTGCTGGTTGAGGTTGATCAGATCTACCATCTCGCATGCCCTGCATCTCCTATTTTCTACAAATATAATCCTGTGAAGGTATAGTTTTGAGTCTTATTTTGTCCATATTCCATTTTCTTTTTCTTGGCTTGCAGACATTTTTCTCAACTGCTAAAGGTTTTTCTTTTAACATTCATTGCATAGTCACTTATATGGCCACTTTATATTGGAGTATATAGAACCCCATACATACTGTGGCTTTCTGCAATCTGCAGTATATTTATTCCACTTTCTGCAACTGAATGTTCTGTTTTTCTGCTGATCCTTGAGAGACTATCTAATATGTTGGGAAAAAATAATTTTTACAGACAATAAAGACAAATGTGATTGGCACACTGAACATGCTTGGGCTTGCAAAGCGACTTGGAGCAAGGTTTGCAAATTGTCTTGTGAAAGAGATAATTTCAGCTTCTATCACCAGTTGGTTTTAATTCTTTTTGGTTTTTTTGGTGGAGTGTTAATTCTTATTTTATTGGCAGGATTTTACTTACATCAACATCGGAGGTATATGGGGATCCTCTTGTGCATCCCCAACCTGAAAGCTATTGGGGCAATGTGAACCCTATTGGTACATGCTTTTATCTCCATTCAATCTGTATTTTGGGCTTCTTAAATGAAATTACATCTTCTGCTATGGTTGTAAAATATTTCTGCACTGTATAAACCATGGAGACCTGCTTTCTATTTAATTTTTGTATTATAAAGTAGCTTATTGCTTGAATTTCTTTTTCATGACAAACAACAATTAGTTATGTACTTAAGAAGCTAAAAGCATTGAAAGTGTGTGTATGTATCTGTGAGATGTGGTCTAAACACTTTATTACATGTATGTAATAGGAGTTCGTAGTTGCTATGACGAGGGGAAGCGTGTGGCTGAGACTTTGATGTTTGATTATCATAGGCAGCATGGAATAGGTAAGTTTTGGTCTTCTTATCTACACAATTGCCTCTTGTTCTTTGTAAGGTATAGCTGGCAGAAGTTTTTCTTTGTAATTTAACTGAGTTTTTTATATTCTTTCGACATAGAAATACGTGTTGCAAGAATCTTTAACACATACGGACCACGCATGAATATTGATGATGGACGTGTTGTCAGCAACTTCATTGCACAAGCACTTCGGTAATTAAAACCTTTTTTTATTGCTTGTAATTTATATGCTGTGGTGTTATTTCTACATGCCTTGTTTGATCTGTTAATGATGGTTTGGTTGCCGCATTCAGGTCTTTAATAATAGAATGCCGATGCGTGCATCAATTATTGATTTAAATATTTCCATTTCTTGATTTTGTTGACTGTGACTTCTTTTTCTGTCTTCTCCCCATTTTCCCCATTTAAATTGATGCTTCATCAGTTTATCCGTCATTTCTCTCACTGTCGTTGGTGTGTTTTAGTGGTGAACCCTTGACGGTCCAGTCTCCAGGAACACAAACTCGCAGTTTCTGCTATGTCTCTGATCTGGTATATATCCCATTTGCATCTCTGTTTCATTGAGTTGCTATTAGTATTTGGTAAGCTGATTATGTTCAATTGTGATAGGTTGATGGCCTTATTCGTCTCATGGAAGGATCGGAAACTGGACCAATCAACCTTGGAAACCCCGGTTAGATTTCTATTGCAAGGCCGGTTTTTAAGTATCTTAACTTTTTCGAATTGTGTTTAATTTATTTGCCCTCATTTAATTGTCAACCCTTTCTTCTTTTTCAGGTGAATTTACAATGCTTGAACTTGCTGAGACGGTGAAGGAGGTCAGTTAAAAGCTTATATCCTTTTCAATAGCATTCACCTCTCATAGTTTGGTTCATTCACTCGTTAGCTTTAAGTTTATGACTTATTTGAAACTTAGTTATCAATCTAGGAGGGACCTATTTTTCTGAAGAACACTGCATTTATGCACAATACAAAATTAAAATTTTAATGGCTATTATCAATAATGTAAAGTAATTCTATATTGTTAATTAATTAAAATTTATCATTAATATAATTTTTAAGATAATTATTATAAAATTTAAGAAAATTATTGTATAATTTATGATTTAATGTATAATATTTTTTAAATTGTTTGTGTATAGTTTATTTTATGTGATTAAATGTACAATATATGATTATTTTTTTCAAAACTAATGCATGACATCTGGATTAATGGAATTCTAGAAGAATAGTATGTAATTTATGCTTGTGATTGATTTGCAGCTTATTAATCCAAATGTGGAGATAAAGACAGTGGAGAACACTCCTGATGATCCGCGACAGAGAAAACCGGACATAACAAAAGCAACGGAATTGCTTGGCTGGGTACCAAAGGTTAAGCTGCGAGATGGCCTTCCTCTTATGGAAGAGGATTTCCGTTTGAGGCTTGGAGTTGACAAAAAAAATTAACTTATTTTCGCTCCTTTTTGTCAAAATAGATAGATAATAAGTGGGATGGATTAGTCTATAAGTTTCCATATTTTTCCCTTTCATAATTATGATACCGAGGACCTATATTTTGGTTTCCACCACTGTCACCGGCCACCGTACTCCTGTTTGACAAAAACACTGCAGCAATTATGTCGGTGCAATTTTTGCCGGTGGAATTATTACTTAGTTAAAATTTCTTAAAAAGAAGCCTCGCTTTATGGTTCTCTTTTCAAACTTACATGTTCGACAAAAACACTGCAGCAATTACCTCTATGCAAATTTTGCCGGTGGAATTATTACTTAGTTAAAATTTCTTAAAAAGAAGTCTCGCTTTATGGTTTCTCTTTTCAAACTTACACGAGAGAAAATTAAGATTTTTTAATATTCGTGATTTGATATTCAAGTCCTTTGTTTACCTAAATCATTAGTTCTTTATTATTTTTTGAAGTGCACTTGTGAATTTAATAATCACGTGTTATTCTGATAACCAGTAAAAATAATTCGCTTTATTTTTCTTTTATCTTCGTGTATATTTAACTTTTTAATTGACTTCCTTTTTATTTATATTTTTTATTTTTAGTTAAAGAAATTATCAATAATTTAAAATAATTGTAAATTTAAATTGATCATTATAAATTCAAAATATAATTTATATATTTAAAATTTTATTTATTATAAATGTATATAAAAATAAATATTTATCTTATATAATGTAAACCTAAAATATTAATTAAAATACAAATTAGTGATTAAAAAATTAAGATTTAATTTCTCTAAAACAAGTATAATTATAAAAAAAGTAGAGATTCATATGTATTTATTTTTAATTTTAATTAAAATACATCACAATATTAATTAAATTTAAATTAATGATTAATATTTTGTATTTTCTCATTTATACATTTACTTGTTAAATTAAAAAAACTATTATTATTACTTGACTTATATAAAAAAAATTTCAAAAAAAAGATAACTGGTATAGTATTTTTTTTATTACAAGAGATAAAAAAAAGACGTAAAGACTAGCTTCTAAAGATATTATTAGTTTAGTATAGTTGAATTGATATTTTTAAAATATATATTAGAAAGAAACTTGTTTAAGAGAATGAGAAAGAGGTCTCTCATTCTAGCGATTTAATTAAATAAAATTAAACTGAAATACAATCAAGTTAAGGAAAGAAAAGAAAGATTCCTCGTGTCCACCAGAAACAAAAGCAGTAATTTTATGCTCTTTTTCTTTCCTGGTCTGCCAAGCGATTCTCCTGTCGTGTATGACGGTGCAAATGTCCACGAGTCCCATTCACCATGTCACTACTCAATTGACGTAACGCCACCTCATGTTGTTTCGTTGTCCAAAACACCGCACCGCGCCACGCCACCGCATCTATTTCCATTTCCAATAAAACACAAACACATTAGTTTCTGCGAGACACCCCTGCCGGTATGTGCGTGTAACTCTATCTCACGGCCACGCTTCATTCACACCATCATTTCATTTTCAATTCAATCCACACCCCCTCGTTTTCCACGTTTGTTTCTACGCTCTTCCTTTTCAAAACAACCAACAAAGAGCGAAGCGGTTGCGTTCGGTACGGTTAATTAAGACGCCAAACTCTACAATACCTCTCTCCCTTCAATTTAAATCTCAGTTTCCCCTCCGTCGCGAACATTCTAGAAAAATGCTCAAGCCGCGTCTAGATTGGGATTAGTGCTTTAGGGTTTCATTTCCTTCCTCCGATTCTGATTCCTATTCCGATCGGAAATGTCCGAACCTGATTCAGCACCCCGAACCTCCGCCTATCTCGACGCGCTCTCTCAGGCGATCCACAAGAAGCTCCAGCGGGTTCGTCTTCTAGCTCCTTTCTCTGTGAAAATGTAGCAAAGTGGAATGAACGAGTAACCGATTAATTCTCTCTGTCTGATGAATGTGGTGCAGGCGCTGGCTAATTCCTCGCAGAGGCGCAATTTGTTGCAGGAGCTGTTCGCGGACGTAGCTTTAGAAGTCGATGAACGAGCCAAAGGTGAGTTCGCAATTGAAACAATGCATTATTTCAATCTGATGATTTTCGTCATGTTGCTTCGTGATTGATTATGGAGTACGGAGATTTAGATGGCAACTTGTGCTTTGAGCATGTTATTGAAGTAAATTGTTTGTGGTCCACCTTGTTCACATGCTTGCTAAATACGAAATTTTCGTCGAAGGTTAACTACCATATCTGTGACTAAGAGTATAGGATTATAATGCTCTCTTAATGCTAGTTATGCTTGATCACATGTGATTGGGAATTTTTTTGAACAAATGAGTAGGATACAGGAGGGTGGAATTCACAGCTAAAATGTGGATATTTGAATCTAAATAACATGTCAGAGTCGTCATCTTTTTTTAGTAGAAGGGAGAAGGGGGAGGATATATGTATTATCTGTTATTTGTTAAATTAAGCAAGAATTACACAGTGCATGTTTTTCATAATAACAGATGTAATCTTCAACAAGGAAGAAGATGGCATTTCTCCCGTAGAGGATATTAATGATGGTCCGTTATGCTTCTACGATGTGCTTGCTGATTATTTTGTGGGAGTGTCGGAGAGTGGAAAACCTATCCTTGACCTTATTGTTCAACTTTGGAGCCAATCATTTGCTTCACATATCTTTGCCCTCCTGTTTCACAAATGGGTATGTGAGCACGTGTTTACATTTGTTTTATTTTTGGTGCTTTCTTGATTACGTTTTTCATTTGTGATTGTATGATCTTTCGTCACTGGTTTTGAATTTTAACATTCATATTCTAAAAGAAAAATGAATGAGTTACTCAAGTAGCTTTACCAGTTTGGGTTCTATTAAAAAGGTAAGTATTTGCAGTTCATACATATTATTGTTTCTTTCATGATCACCACGTCCTTAATAATTAATGCAAATAGAAGCCAAGTGGGACATTTTTTAACTGTTGTCATTGTGGTTAACATGATCATCCAAAGTGGAGGATTGTCCATATATGAAGCATAGGGACTACTCCTTGAAGTGTCAGACACACTTCCAACATCACTGACACATATGTAGGGCGTGTAAATTTGAGCTTGACTTGTTTAGCTCATGTATAGCTTCATTTTTCTTTTGTTTTTATGAAAATTTTTCTTAGATTGTTTTTAAACTTTATCAAATTAGTATTTGATAAACAATTTAATACTAGATGATAATATATAAAAAGAAATATGTGCTCAACATGTGGTATATTCTATACTATTACATTTTCATAATCTAGTAAATAAAAAATTCACAACTTCTTAACTGCTATGAAAGAAACTGGAAATATTAATTTTAACACTCTTTATAAAGTTCTACATATTTTCATATTGAATATATAAATAACGAAGAATGGTAAATTTCCTATCATCAATTTAAATAAACTTGTTATTCAAGAATCATTAACTTCAATTTTAAGTTTTAGTTTGTTTGAAAATATTGAATATATAAATAACGAAGACTGGTAAATTTCCTTTCATCGATTTAAATAAACTTGTTATTCAACAGTCATTAATTTCAATTTTAAGTTTGAGTTTGTTTATTTAATTAAACATACGAGCTTGATTGATAAAGCTTTTCTAACATAAGCTAATCTATCCTTGGTCATTATTTGTCCAATTATCAAGTTTTCCAGACAAATGTTAAAAAAAGAATCCATAATTGCTATTCTATGCAATGCATTCAATAATCTTCATTGTGTTCAATATCTTAAGAACATATGCATTTGGTACATTATTTACTTAGAATAAATATTGGGAGGATTGGTTAGGATGATTCAGAATTATTCTTAAAATAATATATGTAGATTCAACATTAATCCAAAATTTGTAGTTTGAGAGTGTTGGTAGCATTCTTCTTAATGATAATAATACAGATTTGACATTTCCAATGAGTTTTTAATATCTTAAAAATAAATATCAGCAGCTGCTTGGAACTTATGCAAAAAATTGTCTTAACCTATATGGTCATTAACAGGAAAAGGACAGTATCTATGCCTGGGAACCCATACTTTAGGCATTCACTTGCAACCTTGTTAACATTCATTGCTATTCCCTTTTTCAGTTAGTTCACAAAATATATAAACATTTGACATATATCCTATTTCTGATTAATGTACTATGATTTCTTCTTGGATACTTGAATTTCAAAATGCTAATAATTTGTTAAGAATATTTGTCATTGGTTTCTAAAACTAATGCTTTCCCTGATATCATCCCACATTTCTTTCTATTGAGCACTTGATAAAACCTGTTTGTCAAATCCTTAATGTATTCTGGAGCAGGTTTCAGATTTAATCTTTAGGAACCCACTGCGTATTATTTTGAAATATATGGTATAAATATTTATGCAATATGAGTGAAATGTTATATGTATTTGTGTATGTGTAATAGATTAATATAATTTGTTTATTATGTTATAATTATGAGGAGATCTCAACATTCGTAAACTATAGTTAATCACAAACTAATCATATTACATAATTTTGGTCTTCATACAAAATATATTATTTAATTTTTGTTATGAGAACTTTATAATGTTTTTACAGGGCATCTGGTGTGAGATGGGATGATTCTGGCCTTTTTTGTATTTTTAATTTCATTTCTGTTATTTCACTTCTGCCTTTTAGGGATGACAGGGATTCCTTTGCTGTAAGGAGTCAATCTCCATATTTCCTAAGCAAACCCAAGTTCCTTTAAATTAATGTGTTTTATGAATCACTGTGCATGTATCTTTTGTGGATCCTAATTGTGGTATTTAGTTTGTCAATAAAACATTATCCATGTAGCTTCCTGTTGTGTTGCACAATAACTTCATAACTTTTTGCAGTTATTTGAAGTTCATCTTGATAATCCAGAAGTGCTCCTCCGGTATTCATCTGCTCTGGTTCAAGGTGCCACTAATGTTTTCTGGTATGAGTACAGGCTGTTATAAGAAGAGAAAACTTAACTTAATTGGCCATAATTTGCAAAAGCCAAGCTTGGATTTAGATAGATTGGTGTTTACTAGTTATAAATCTATTGACTTTCATTACCATGCCTGGACAAAATATATCCTTTCATGCTCTATTCTGCTTGGACCGCCTCTAAATGGAAAGAATATTTGTGGGTGCTCTTCATTATCTTTCTTTTAAAAAATTATTTTATTTTTTTCTTTACCTCATTTTGCTATGCTAATTCCATAGCAATCCATTCGACTCTATTCCCTCCATACAAAAACAAAGTAGAAAGTAATGGCAAATGTTATTGAGTTTCTCCATGGGCTATATAGTCTGCTATGGTACAGTGGACATGGACATGATACCCTACTCATAAATTCAATCTGGGATGATGTTGTCATAATATTTTTTGGTACCATGTACAGGATTGACATTCAAACAAATACAAGGCGATTTCAGTCATTATTCCGTGTAAGAATCCTAGAAGAAATCTAATGTTCATTTGCACTGATATGGATCATCTGACTAATGTTGTGATTATTGCTTCCTTTTTCCAATTCTTTTGCATATTCCTTGTGTTTCCCTCAAGTTCAGTACCTTCTGGAAGATGTTGCATTAGACCATGCTCGATTGAATAAAATTCCTGTCCAGGTCAGGTTAACCTAATAAGCTATAGTTTTTGACATTAGATGAATACTACCAACAATTGATTGTTGGACCCTTGAATTACTATGCTATTGTTGCTAGCAATGGCATTCTAAAATTCGTTACTTATCACCATATTATCAGGCTCAGCGGGATATGTATCTTTTGCTCTCAAGGTTCATTCTATTTTACAACAAAGGTAGACGGGGGAGGAGTGGATTACCCTATGAATGACGATGTACTACTAGCCTTCTAAAATATAATAATATTTTGTATGCAGCTGAGAAAATAGATAGCTTCTTGAAACAATGTCCTGTTTTCCCAACTGCATTCTTAGTTGGCGGTCCAGCAGATATATTTGTTACTGAACTCACTGATCAGGTACATTTTAATTACCTTTTCATAATTAAAAGCCTTATCCTCTGTTTCGTATGAAGAGATGAAGATGGTTACCCTTAATGTATGGTGTTGAATTTTTTTGTTGTCACTTATCAGCTTCAAAAGCTGAAGGTGGAACCAGTGCTGCTTCATTACCTTTCAGAAATTAAGATCCTTCAGGGTACTATATCAACCATACAGGTGTATTATTTGGACCGGGAATATTCGTATCTCAAGCTGACTTTGCTATGTCATTCTTTTGTTTATATTATAATAATGGCACAGGTATGGAGTTGAGAATGACTACTAGTACGAGATTGAAAACTTGTTTGTATAGCTTTACTTCTCCTGGGGGTCCACTGTATCCCACTAGAGCCGTTCGTCATGCAGCTTGGGAAGCATTAGATTTACTTTTTCCGGTTAGTATCTTTTTATTAATAAGTATTTAATATAAACTTAATAAGTATTTAATATAAACTGCAAGGGCTTCGATCTTTCTATCCCTAAATAATTTATGGCCAATTAATTTTAGCTGCCTAGTTGTCAGAATGAAAATTTTCACGGTAGCCATAAACAAGAAACTGTCCCTCGATTGATCTATGGTGCAAAATTGTTTAAGCTACCAATAGATCAAGAAAAATACAGTTCTTTTATGAAAGGATTTAGTGGAATCGTCACATAAATGCCTTTTTTTTTTTTGGCTATTCAAATGATTTCCTAAAGAATTTAGTTAATTGTATATATTTTATATATATGCCACGCTATTCGTGTTTTATTTGGAAACATTTAACTCTACTGATACGCATCAATAGCACCTTAATTCTTGGGAGCGAAGTACATGCACACATAAGCAATGTTCCACTATATAAATGATGATGTCATTGTTATGCCTGATACAGGTGGGACGTTACCCTCGGCATCTTATTAGTTTGTTCTTCAGGTTGCTATATCCATGGTATTGGCCCTCCTCTTGTTGGAACTTTGTGATTTCTTGCTTTCAGGCAATCTTTTACTCCTTGATGGGTTTTATATCTTCTATATGGGATAAGATTGCGAAGCCAAAGTCACAATAGATTCCCATGTACGTATAGAACCTGCATCTTATCTTCAGCTAGCGTGAATGCTTAACGCCTTGACGATTGCCTTTTTTTGTCGTTAGTGGAAATTTGTGTACAAACAAGCTTTGCTAATGCTGTGTATATTTGTTGACTATGGCAACAGGAAGCTTAGACTTCGAAGCAATATAAACGTTGGGAAATAAAAAAATGATGTAACGACGACTGCAGTTCTTTTTGTTCAAGTGTGAACAATGACTTAATAGCTATAGCACAGAATTTATCAAGTTGAGTAAGACGAGTGAAATAAAAACACTTATTATTGAAGTGGAAAGAGGTTAGGTCAACTGACTAAGGCTTTTATGCCCAGCTTACTTAAGGCTAGATCAAGTTTTTTTTATAAAATGAATTTAGTCAGCTTTTTTATGAATATTTATTAGTTAAAAAAAAGTTAGGTTTTAGGTTATTTAAAAAGTTTATAAAACATGATTGATTTATTTAAACAAATGTAATATTAATATTTTGTTGGTATACTATATTAATTTTTATAATGTATTAAACTTAATGTTTATTTAATTATCTAAATATTGTATCTTACAAATAAAGAGTAAAATTTATAAGTTTATTGAGGGTTATATTAATACATTATTGAGAAACTTAATTATAGAATAGTTTTAGTTTAATTATATTTTTAGTGTTTTGGATATTGTAATTACATGATTATGTTGACGAGCTACTAGATGATGATACGTGGAAGATGTGATTTTGGCATGTTGACGTATGTTTGCAATAATATAGCTATGTTATAGGATAGTATGTTTGTAAATTCTACTAAAAAGTTAAAAAAATGATAAATAAAAATCAAAATTATACCATCTGAAAGATAAATAAATAAACAAATAAATATATAGATTAAATTAAATAAATAAATTATCATGATGATTATGTTAAATTTTAAAATAATTTATATTATATAAATAAATTAGACTTATTTTTATAATGTCTAACTAACTTGTTTATGTCTTGTCTTGAATAATTTATTTTATATAAAAGAATTTACTATTAGTTAATTAATATATTTAAAGATTAATATCTATCTTATACGAATTAATACGAAATAATGTTTTAAATAGATTAGTCCTTTTGTAAATAAATTATATTTTTTAAATCAAAATCTTGTTAAACATACAACCTATTTTCAGTCCATTATACTCTTATATTATTTTCTTACAATTCGTCTTTGGGAGGATAAAAAATAATGGTATTCCTTACAAATAAGGAAAAAGAATTCTAAATAAATGTTTACTTCTGAAAAATGTGGCAGATGTGACTCTTGCTTTCTTACAAAAAAAATTGTCAATTTTTTTTTCGAAATCTAAACTAATATTTTATTATTTGTCGGAACTAAAACATTTAATCAACCCATTTTTCCATCTGTATTATTACATTATTTTTCTTGTTTTACACTTTCGTCTTGAATTTTATACTTGCCTGTCTGTAAAAGAAATTAGAAAACAAGAAATTAGAAAACAAGAGTTAGAAAACGAATCTATCAAAGTATTGGGACTGCAAAAGCACTTAAGAGCGAAAGCATAGGATTTAGTCATCCATTTACCACAGTATGATTAAATATGGCTCCACTTGAAAGAACTGTGATTTGTAGACCACGATTGAATATGCTGAACACGTTTGTCTAGGTGAACAGACATGGGAAGTGAAATTAATAGCAGCAAGGGAATCAGATTCTACATAGAGTTGTCGATATCCTTTATTCATAGCCACTTAAATACCATGCACCATAGCCCAAAAGTTCAGCCATTTGGAACTAGCCGCACATTATATTACGTGATTGATTACTGCCCAGTTAACTATCAGACTGCTGCCCAGTTCATAAAAATCTCATACTAGAGGATATACTTAAACAACAATAGCCTTTCCCACGGTTAGATGTATCTTGTTAAGTTTCACCAACGTTTGTTAACTTAAAAAGCCACTCTGACTAGCATAAGTATACTAGCACCTCTATCAACTGTCCCTCTCAGTTCCAACAAGTAAAATATAGCCTGAAAAAATGGACGAGCCCATAACTTCGACCCGCAATGACATTTCTCAAATATTCAGAACAAGGAAAGCAGGGTCGCCGCGGGTGTAAATTTTGCAACACAGACGAGGACTTGAACGAGCATGACGACGGACTGTAAAATAAATAGTAACACCAATAGCATCCCTAGCAAGCATAATAAATACCAACTCCTGCAGGACCTTAATCTCTCTCCAATGAAGACTATTTTTGAGAATTCAACTTTCAAAAAGGAAAAATCTACAGCTATAATAATTAAAATGATAAAGAAAACTTGATTTAAAAACCTTGTAATTGACTTTTGTTAATATTTATTTGAATGTTTTGATCAAGACACCTATAACATTTGTATTGTTAATTATGATCATCATTAAATTTAAGTAATATTTCACATTTTAAGTATAGTATACATTATATGAACTAAAAAAATTTGAAAATAACGACAAACCCGGTTTATCATCTTTGATAGGGGTAGCTACCAGAATTTAAAACATACAGATGATAATTCCATCTCACTAGAGAATAAGCCAAAATTGACCACGGTCATGAAAGATGTTCCCACCTATAAAAAGTAAGAACATCTTACGAAAACAAACCTTATCGGACTATATATCAAACAAGTAGAGCACGGGGCAAGGTCAGAATATATAACAAGAGATCGCATGACTATTATCTGGAGTTAAAAGAAGAGGCAGGGAATCTACCTTATTTAAAGATTCCACTGTATTCGTACGGTTTATAACCAAAACAACACAGCAGCTGTGGATGAAATCTGCAGCCTCCCACACTTTGTAGCCATACATTTCTTTGTGCATTGATAGACAAAATCATGGTTCCCACTTCCATAAACCATTTGTTAAAACAAATTAATAGCAATGAAAGCAAAGCTTGACCACAAATTACATGCTGACTTCTGTTTCTCAATCCATATTTTATACCCAAGGAAAATGAATAATAGACAACAGAAGCCCAAACTATGTGTCAAGTCTTAAAAGTTTTCACTCAAGAAATTCATTCCTTTTCCCTAAAATGTTGAGCAGTGACAAAGATACATAAACACATGGAATTCCATCACCGAGCCCCAAATAACCATAGATGTCATAGCAATAAGATAATACATGGGCAATTCCTTCAGTTCAATTGCATTGCCTCTGCATGATACTTATCCAAATCAGCATCAAGATCATCTGCAGATAACTTCTCGCCACGACCTCCCCCACCACGACCTCTTCCCCGTCCTCGATCCCTTCGAATGCCTTGCCCTCTTCCACCTGACCTTCTTAATGCCCCACCTCTTCCTTGTCCACTGAGCCAGACCAATAACACATACAGTCAACTTTAATGCAAAAAAACAATCACAACCAAAAAATTATTTCTTGATAAAACAGTAATCCCATCTCAAATTAAAATGTCAAAAACAAAATCCAGAAGAGAAAATAGAACAAAATATAGATCTTGTATGGGAAACAAAGAAACAGCCTTCTTGCACCCATATGATAGTATTCAAAATTAACTCTAGCATAGCAATTCACCTATTCAGGGTCACCTTAATAAAACAAAAATGACAGGACAGACAGTTATCTCAAAAGCAAAGCATATGGTAGGAATCAAACAGTTCAGATACTTCCAATATGTCAAAGGACCAATAAGAAATTGACTCAAAATTCCAAATATCCAAAAGCTTCAAGTCATTTTGAAGATTGAAAATTGCCAGCAACAGGGACAAAATACAAGAACTTTAAATCAAGAGAGGTTCACAACTCCAAAAATCAAATTAAATTAGAACAGTTGATTAAGCAAGTGTATACCTTCGAGGAACTCCATTCAAATTTCCAATAGCTCTGTTTGGAGCAGGAGCTACACCAGGTGTAGAAATGTTTGTTCCCACAATCTCTATCTTCATTGGTTTCCCATCTAATTGAACATTGTTGTATTTCTTTACAGCAGCTACAGCATCAGATCGTCGTGAAAATACTACTTCTGCCGTGCCCTATGAAAAAGAGTTTTTTTCTAAACTACTGCAGGACAGAACAAATTGATCAGAAGGACCAGATTATGCCAACAGGATAAGATACCTTCGATCTGCCACTCCTATCATAATGAACCACAAGCCGTTTCACGTCACCAACTTCAGCAAACAATTCCTGCTTAGTACGAAAATTGAATTTCAAACTTGGATCGTAAAACAGTCAGTGTGTAACACATTTTTTCTTATTTTGGAAGAATATATTATTACAAATAACTATTTGCTTTCTTTCTCAATAAAATAGTAAACTAGGCATATTAGATTTCTGGGTAGAATATATGCAGACCAGAGTAGTCAAAGGCATCAAAAGGCACACCTAACAGTCAGTTTGACAGTTGGGTATTGCTAGGACAGGGAAAGGACAACATATTTTATTTTAAAACGTAAGAGTTATACAAGGTTTATAAAACAAAACAAAAAAAGATTAGAACATCAAATTTATATTAATCTATCATTTTAAAATTATCAAACAAGACAATATTTATTAGAAATAAAAAAATTGTTGTCCCTTCCCTTTTCCTCCAAAACCCAACTCGCAAACATACCCTAAGGCACTGAGGCTAGGTGCTCTAAGGTATCGCCGCCTCTTGGTGCCTTAAGAGTTCCTTTCAAATGCAAGCAAAACATGACAATAGCACCTTATCATTAACAATAAAAAAAATGTTCTTTGAAAAACCAGACATCTAACTTGATAAATGATCTGTAATGCTACAAGGGGTGAAATAGAAGGTTAAAAGCTAGTTGTCACTCTCTGGGACCATTATCAGCAAGCAGATTATTATCTTGTAATTGAACTTCTTAATCATTTATTTTACAATGAAAATGATATCCTTGAGCAATCAATTTGTACGGAAAAGAAACAGAGTGAAAAATAACCAATATTTTACTATTCAATTTATATCCTTGTGCCATGTAGAGATTAGTTGGAAGCAAGGATACATGGTAGTTCCAAACTACCTAATAATTTATTGACTACTAGACATACAATTTTATAAGTTGTCCCCCTTAAAAACCCCAAAATGACTCTGGTTTCAGGGGCATTTTTTACTTGCAATGAGCCATTGGAAGAATGGCCATGAAGAACGATATTTCCCCACAATTTCTGAAAAAAAGCGCCACGATAGCCACAACAGGCAGGCACTCTGCAACGACTGCCTCAGGGGGAGCAGGGGGCTGCTCCACTCCACAACCCAGCAATCACAGCACTCACACAATTGAATACTCTGATTTCAATAAACTCCAACCTCAAATGTTTAGCATCCACCCTCATGTGAGATGTATGGAAGCGGTTGATTTTGGGGGCGGAAAAAAGCACAAATGCTCTCTTGGTAACTTTGGCAAAAATAGGCAATTATTTTTCTAAAATAAGTTGAACAAAAGTGCTTAGTTAAGTTGTTTAGTCAAACATATCCCATGAACATAATTATCGACCTTTTTTTCCAAAAAACGAGAAACAACTGTATAACCAGTTTGAAATTGATACAGCATCAGCCCTAAATAACAGATATTTTCACAAACATACACTTTAAAGTTCGCATAACAGTAACCCGTGCGCATCCCTCAAATAATTTGTCCAAGTACCTTCTTTCTTTATAAAATAAGAAGGGGCCTCTCTCAAAATATGCAAACACTATCAACAATTCAGAACAAGGACTCCTAACAAACTCCCAAATTCAGCGACGAAAACTCAAAATCATGCCAAATAAAAACAGACATAAGCACTGAGCCATGTGCAAAAAACAACGAGATGGTTAGTTATACCTTAATATCATCGTTGGAAACACCATAATCCAAATTGGAAATGTAAAGCTTGGTCCCAGTTTCTATGGAAGACGCACGACCACCTTGAGCCGGGAACCCCGCCACAGCCACATGCTGATCTGCAAACAAATCGTGCTGCCACGTCGACTCCGGCGCCTAAAACAAACGATAAATAAAATCCGAAGCAAAATTAGGGTTAGAAATCGAAAACCTAACGCATCAATCAAAATTAATTAAAAAGAAAAACAACGGGAAGAGGCACCTTAGCGGTGGCATAAGGTGCGGCGCGATTGGCGGCACGGTTGGGCAACCGGCGAGAAGGTCCGGGTCCGGAGGGTCGAGTCCGGCCACGAGAATTTCCGGATCGAGATTTTTTGTTGTTCTTGATGATGTCGTCGAGCGTCATATCCAAAGCTGCAGACATGTTTGCGGATTGAGGTTTAGGGTTTCGCCTTCAACGCCAGTCAAGCATGAAGGGATCTGATGAGAGAGAGTGAAAGGCCAAGTTTAGGGTTTCGTCGAGGGAAAGTTGACGGAGAAAGAAAGGGGACAAGGGTGATGGATAATGAGGTAGTGATAAGTGTGATCCTTACGTATTCACACAAATATTTTATTTAATCAATTTGATTTTTTTTTTAATTTATCACTTAATTGATTGTTTTAAACTCTATATTTTATTTAATCTAATTCGATTGAAAGTAATTTGAATTATATTAGTTTTTTATTTAATCTTACTTTTATTTTTTGATAACATATATATTAAATAAAATAAAAAATAATTTAAAATACCTCATTTATAAATTAGTAATTAATAATAGTATAATTCTTTGAATATACATTCTTTTAAATATATTTACCTTATATTTATGTATCTTTACTTAAATAGTTACAAAATATATTTAATGATATATTTTTATAAAAAAAATTAAGTTATATTATAATTTTATAAATATATAAAAAATATATAAATATGAGTAATATTATAAATTTATAAATAAAATTATATATATATATATATATATATATATATATATTCAATTCAATTTTGATTGGATTAATTTGATTTTTAAATTCAATAAAAAAATTGAATTTTTATTTTTGGTTTGTTTGGTTTACATTGATTTTTTTTAATTAAATTGGAACATTTCATGAATATCTCTAGAAATAAACATAGTCACTAATTAAATTTAATCAAGCACTCAATAAATAATTCAATAAAATATATTTTAAATTTTTTTTAAATTTCTATAAAGAAATATCATCTTTCAACAATGTGTATTCTCTCTAATAATAAAAAAATTCAGTAGAAAAATGACACAAGTTAAAAAAGAACAACATTTTTCATCTTCTCTTTATATATATGTCTCACTCGTATTAGACACTCTGATATAATAGAAGATTTACCTCCTCTTAACAAACATGAGATAGTATGATTAGCAAATAATCAAGTCCTTTAGGTACGCGATTAAAAATTAAAATCCTAAATTTACATGTATATGTTAGGAGATGTTAGCTTTTCAACTATACATCTCCACCTCAAAGAAATATATTGTCTCGTAAAAAAACATAACCTAAAACTGATGGTAAATACATTAAATACCATTCATTCACACAAAAGAAAAAAGGAAATAAAAAAAAATGCCACAAACTATGTTAGAGATAAATTAACTCATCAAAATAGAAATAAAATAATTGGTTAAGGATTGTATTAGGGTAATCTCCTCTCATACCCCAAATTAATGTTAACCCATGAGAAGCCAACAAAATGCGAAAGGTAGCTAAATGATTGTATTTCTCTTAAAATATTAGTTGTCAGCGAGAATCAAACATGTATGCCTACCAAAGTAAGCAAAATAATTAACACATTGCATCATAATGGTGATGAAGTCCTGGCCATTTGTAATTTTAAGCTACAAAGAAATTAAGACCACAGTAATGCACCAACATCGCAAGCAAACCAATTTTAATATTTTTTTATTTTAATACAGTGCAACAACATAATGCATATCTATCTTTAATTGGACAAAAATTGATTTGGTTAGTTTTCACTATGACACAACCATATAGGCGATTTATTTACATTAGTTTTTCTTTGACTTTATGAATTGAGCAAACCTTTATAACAACACTAAAACACGTTTATGCTACCATCTTCAGATTTGTACGCTAAAAAGACACTGATGTGAGAGGCGTGGTTGCATTATGGAGTGATCACTCTTCTCTTTTGTTACACATGTTAAAGTCATCTTGTTTTCAATTTTGTGGTTAGGATGGTATATTGAAGTTATATTTTAAACTATTCATCGGCAATTAGTTTTGGGTTGTCTACTTAAGTTGCGACTTGTATTTTGGAATCTCCCCCAATTTCATCGAATAATTGTATTATTATTTAAGTGTGAATTAATTTTCAAGATATGGTAGGTTGTACCCTTGATTGGAAGTTTTATTCTTCTTATTTTTTTGAGATAGCTCTTTTTTTATTTTTTTAATTGTAATTTCAATATTTAATGACTACGTCCTTAAATTTGTGAGCTTCTCATCCTTATAATTTACCTTTTTATTATAATAATCCTAGTATAAATTTATTTAATGATTTATTTCCTTATTTATTAGTAGGTTCTACCAAAATTTATAATTTTCAAGAATCTATATATTAATAGTAAAGAAAGTTTCAAGAAGAGAGTATTAGAAACTTTAATTCTTAAAAAAAATATTTTAGTTCTAACATGCCACTTATTTAAATAAATATAATATTAATAATTTTTGGTACTATTATATTAAATTTTTATAAAATATTAAAAATATATATTTATTTATTTTTTAAATATTAAATTTGTTGACATACGAGTAAAGTTCATAAATTTATTCTTTTTTATCTTAAATTGTAAATTAAGGTTTTTAGGTTTGTACCAATTGAAACCATAAAGAATATGAATATATATATATATATATATATATATTAATTATTTATTAAGTTGAGATAATGTGAATGAAAAAATTCCATTAATACCCATCATCAATACTAAAAGAAAGAAATTAGTTTTTTATGATCTGAACAAGACCCACATACCCCTTAATACATTTTTTTTGATGTTGAGAACATCCTAAGAGTTAGAAATTATGTATCGTTAAATGATAAATTTATATCTTATCTAGAGATTTTATTGTAATTAATCTTTAGATAAACTATCATAATGATCATATTAAATCTTAAACATAAATTTAGATAAGTTAAGCTTTATTTTTATGATTGTTTAACAAACCTATTTATGTATCTATCCCATGCCTTAAATAGAAATTATTTCAATTTTCATAATTTATGATCTCTTTTACCTAGAGTTTTTTTATTTGACTACCCGTGCATTAACATATTTAAAGATGTATCATATGTATCTTTAAAAGTTTAATTCGAAATAGACTTTTATATAGCTCCACTAAGATTCTTAAAAAAGAAATATATAACCAAAAAAAAAAAACTATTGACAATTTAACAAATCAAACTCATCCTTTAATTTTTAAAATAGTGCAAACTTTTTTCAACTTATAAAAGAAATATCTAACAAGAAAACTGACGATTGACAATTAACAACCCAAACTCATCCTTGAATTTTTTAAATAGTCCAAACTTTTTTTAACTTATAGCCTATAGCCCTATTTTCTTGCAATTTCTTTTTTGGGATGGTTAAAACAAAATATTATCTAAAAAATGTTTAATTTTGAAAATTGTGGCAGGTTCTTGTTTTTTACAACAAAAAAAAAACTTTTTTTGTCAATTTTTTAAAATAAAATCACGTTACAATTTAAAAAATGAGATCATTAGAATGCCTTTTTTAGACTAAAAACTAATATTTTCTTATTTATAGGAACTTAACCCATCCTTTTTCCCATCATTATTACATTTTCTTGTTTTACAGTTTCATCCAATTTTGTACTTCCCTCTCTGTTGAAGAAATTAAAAAAACAAGAGTAAAAATAGAATCTATCATATTACTGGGACTGCAACAGCATTAAAGGGCGGAAGCATTGATATCTTCATTCATATACCACAGGACATTAGAAAGCATAGCTTTGACAAGTTTCTAGCGCAGCAAGAAGGGATGGTATCAAAATCGAATATAAGGAAATATTCACTTGCCACTTCCAGGTCTGCTGTCAAAAACATTGCAATCCAGTCATTTTTTTGGGGGTGGTGAAACAAGACTAAACAGCCTAGAACCCACGCGGGAGGGCCACAGAAGCCTTATCCACTAACTAACACAATGAAAGATTACAAGTCCGGAATGAAGTCAAACACATTGCAAATAATATCTACAGTACGGCTATGCTTAACTACTCTAGCTTCATAGGACATGGCTCCATTTCAAAAAACTGCTAGTTGTAGAACACGATTTAATATGCCGAACAAGGGGATAACACGGATATATAGGTGAAAATCCAGAGAGAACGAAATTGATAATTCTACATGTAGTTTAGTTGTTCCAAGCCATTTGGATACCTTGCACAATAGCCCAAAGTTCAGCCACTTGGAACGAGCCGCGCATATTATATTGTGTGATTGATTATTGGCCAGCTGCCCCAATGACATAATATTCTATGGCTATCGGACTGCTGCTCATTGCATAAAAAACTCAAACTAAAGGATAACCGTTACATTAGGTTTAAAGGAAGTTAACAATACCCTTCCCACAGCTAGGGAAGGCATATGTATCATGGTATGTTTGACCAACGCCAGTTAACTTAAAATGCCACTCTGACTAGCACAAGCATAGCAAGCTCTTCTATCAACTGCCCCTCTCAGTTTCAACCAGTAAAATATGGCCTGAAAAAATGGACAAGCACATAACTTTAACCCGCAATGACAGTTCTCAAATTCAGAACAAGGGAAGCAGGGCCGCAGCGGGTATAAAATTCGCAACACACACAACAGGACCTGAATGAGCATGATGACCGAATGTAAAATAAATACTAACTCCAGCTGTGAGTGCTATCTTCGTCTGTAGATGTGTATCTTTGACCAATGCAATCAGCGGATGAAGTCAAATAGAACAGATGATTGATTCCATCTCACTAGATAATAAGCCAAAATTACCAGACAGTCAGGAAAGATGTTCTCACCTATAACAAGTATGAACATCTCAAGATAGCAACTTATTACACATCAAACAAGTATAGCACGGGGAAAGGCAAAATTATAATAATAACAAGAGCTCACATGACTCTTTTCTAGGGGGAGGGGGTGTTAAAAGAAGAGGCAGGGAATCTACCTTATTGAAGATTCCACTGTATTCGTATGGTTTATAACCAAAAACAAAGCAGCTGTGGGTGAATGAAATCTGCAGCCTCCCACATTTTGCGGCCAAACATTTCTTTGTGTATTGATAGACGAGATCATGGTTCCCACTTCCATAACTCACTTGTTAAAACAAATTAATGGCAATGAAAGCAAGCTTGACTGTAATATTACATGCGGCCTTCTGTTTCTTAATCCATATTTCATACCCAAGGAAAATGAATAAAAGACAACAGAAGCCAAACTCCATGTGTCAAGTCTACAAGTTTTCACTCAAGAAATTCATTTCCTTTCCCTAAAAAGTAGGGCAGCAACTAAGATACATAAACAAATACATGGTGGTCCATCACCAAGCCCTAATAACCATAGATGTAACAGCAACAAAATAAAACATGGGCAATTCCTTCAGTTCAATTGCATTGCCTCTGCATGATACTTCTCCAAATCAGCATCAAGATCATCTGCAGATAACTTTTCACCACGACCTCCTCCACCACGGCCTCCTCCACCACGACCTCTTCCCCGTCCTCGATCCCTTCGAATGCCTTGCCCTCTCCCACCCGACCTTCTTAATGCCCCATCTCTTCCTTGTCCACTGTGCCAGATCAATAACACATGCAGTCATCTTTAATGCAAAAACCATCACAACCAAAAAAAATTTATTTCTTGATAAAACATTGAATTCCATCTCATGACATAGGTATTGATTCAAATTAAAATGTCAAACACAAAATCCAGAAGAGAACTAGAGCAAAATATAGATCTTGTATGGGAAACAAAGAAACACAGCCTTCTTGCATCCATATGATAGTCATTAAAATTAAACCTAGAATAGCAAATCACCTATTCAGGGTCATTTTTACAAAGCAAAATGACAGGACAGACAGTTATCTCAACAGCATGCATATGGTAGGGCATCAAGCAGTTAACATACTTCCAATATGCCAAAGAATCAATAAATAATTGACTCAAAATTCCAAACATCCAAAAGCTTTCAATCATTTTGAAGACTGAAAATTGCTAGCAACGGGGACACTAGTAACAGTCATAAACTAATTGCAAACATCATAAAGCATAACTTATTAAGTTATCTAACAAGATCTAAAATAGATTCAATTTCAAATCATACAGCAATATATACACATCCAAAAATCACCAATCAAGTCTATAAGAAGAAGAAGAAGAAAGCCAATCCAAGAACATAGAATGCAAGAAAGATTCACAACTCCAAAAATCAAATTAATAAGATGATTAAAGAAGAGTCATTATGCAAGTGTATACCTTCGAGGAACTCCATTCAAATTTCCAATAGCGCCATTTACAGCAGGAGCTACACCAGGTGTAGAAATGTTTGTTCCCACAATCTCTATCATCATTGGTTTCCCATCTAATTGAACATTGTTGTATCTCTTTACAGCAGCTACAGCATCAGCTCGTCGTGAAAACACTACTTCTGCTGTACCCTACGAAAAAAGAGTTTGTCTAAAGTCTAAACTACTGCAGGACTGAACAAATTGATCAGAAGGCCCAGATGATGCCAACAGGATAAGTTACCTTGGATCTGCCACTCCTATCATAATGAACCACATGCCGTTTTATGTCACCAACTTCAGCAAACAATTCCTGCATAGTACGAAAATTGAATTTCAAATTTTGACCGTAAAACAGTAATAGCGTAGAACATTTTTTCTTATTTTGGAAGAATCTATGATTGCAAATAATATTTGCTTTCTTTCTCAATTAAATAGTAAACTAGGCATATTTCTCAGTAGAACATACACGGACCAGAGTAGCCAATGGCACCAAAAGGCACTCCTAAGGCTCTGTTTGAGAGTTAGCTATTGCAAGGACAGGGGAAGGGAGGACATTTTTTTATTTTTTAAACTTAAGTGTTATATAAGGTTTACAAATCTAAAAAAATAAGTAAGACATCAAATTTATATTAATCTATGTCATTTTAAAAAATATTCAAATAAGAGAATATTTATTAAAAAAAAAAAAAAAATTTCCTCCCTTCCCTTTTCCCCCAAAACCCAACTCCCAAACACACCCTATGGCACTTAGGCAAGGTGCTAGAAGGTATCAGCACCTTTTGGTGCCTTAAGAGTTCCTTTCTAATTCAAGCAAAACATGACATTAACACCTTATCAGTAAAAAACAAAAAATACTCTTTGAAAACCCAGACATCTAACTTGATAAATAAAAACTGTAATGCTACAAGGGGTGAAATAGAATGTTAAATAACTAGTTATCACTCTCCGGGACTATTATCAGCAAGCAGCTTATTATCTTGTAAATTGAACTTCTTAATCACTTATTTTACAATGGAAATGATATCCTCGAGCAATCAATTTATATGGAAAAGGAAAAGCAGTGCAAAATAATCAAATATTTATTTTATTTCAGTTTCAAATGTTAATGACTTTCTTTAGTAAGGCATATGCTCTTAATCACCTCACAACTCGAGGTGTTAAAAACCCCTGATGCCCTAAGAGCACTTTTCGCCTCTGGCTACCTTAAAGCAGACACAAAAATCATCCATTTTTCCTCCTTCAAAACCATTGTACAGTTAAAAACCTCTTATGCCCTAAGAGCACTTTTTGCCTTTTAACTAACTTGAAGCAGACACCAAAACCTCATAATTATTATCTAGTCAATTCGATTGCAATGTAGATGAGGGGTTTTAATTGTACAACGGTTTTGAAGGGGGGAGGGGAAAAGGAAGGGCAAATTTATCATCTACCATAAATTGATTTAAATTGAAGTTCACTTCATATTGTCCCTAAGATACATAGATGCACGTAGTAAGAACGATAAGGAGTGTTTCGAAGAGTTTTGCTGGAACTCATTTACGATCTTGAACATAATTAATGACACCTATACGTTGTTTTTAGCCTATTTCAATCAAAGTAGTTAATAGCTGATAGTGGCGCAGCAGGGCTGCCCCAAAAAATAACAATAGCGGGATAATGGATAGAGGAATGGCCACAATTCTAAAATATATATAGGGATTTTCTAACAAACTCCCAAATATCACCCACATGACTCGTACTAAAATTCAGCGACGAAAACTTCAGGTCATGCCAAATAAAAACAGACGGAAGAGCTGAGCCATGTACAAAAAACACGGAGATAGTTAGTTATTACCTTAATATCATCGTTGGAAACACCATAGTCCAAATTGGAAATGAAAAGCTTGGTCCCAGTTTCTATGGAAGACGCAGGACCACCTTGAGCCGGGAACCCTGCCACAGTCACATGCTGATCTGCATACAAATCGTGCTGCCACGTCGCCTCCGGCGCCTAAAACGGACAATAAACCAAATCCAGCGCAAAATTAGGGTTAAAAATCGAAAACCGAACGCGTCAAATAAAAATTAATTAAAAAAGTCAGCGAGAGGAGGTACCTTAGCGGTGGCATAAGGTACAGCACGGTTGGCGGCACGGTTGGGTAATCGGCGAGAAGGACCAGGTCCGGATCCGGAGGGTCGGGACCGGCCACGGAAGTTTCCGGATCCAGATTTTTTGTTGTTCTTGATGATGTCGTCGAGCGTCATATCCAGAGCTGCGGACATGTTTGCAGATTCAGGGTTAGGGTTTCGCGAAACCACCAACGGATCAGACGAGAGTGAAAGGGCGAGCTTAGCTTAGGGTTTCCTTGATGGGAGAGAGTGGAGGACGCAAATGCTGAGACAAGCTGTAAGCACAGTCTTAAGTATTTTTAATTACTCTCTCCGTCTAATCTTGTCAGGCAGGTAAAGATAATATCCAAATAACCAGATAAGGTTATTTTTAACGAAAATTTGTTCTCCAAATATATATATATATATATATATATATATATTCTGAGTAAGAGGTTGGCCAGTAACACACTAGCCATGTTTGCCGACAATCCAATCTAAAGAAAATATAGCAAATTGATCTTAAAATATCCAAAAACTAAATATTTATAGATTTTGTTTATCATATTTTTGCATAATGAATCAAATCATATCGGTTTTCGAATATACTTAGAAAACTGTTAAAACTTAACTAATATATTTTAATATATAAGTTGTTATATATTTTACGTATAACTCATTTATTTTTATGTTTTTATTTTATTTTATCAATTTTTTTATTTTATTTCTTTCTTATATTTAACCATAATAAATATATATGTATTTTTCTCCTAAGAATAAAGAAATCGTATCGTAAAATAATCAATCGATTGATATAGTTGTTTATCTTATGTAATCTTATTTATAAATAGGATTTATATATATATATCTTTCTTATTTTAAAAATAATATTTAATATTTAAAACTAAAGACATATTATAATAGAAAATTAAAATGTCTTTGATAAAAATCAAATTATCAAATACAATCTAAATCATGTTTTATCAACCAAATATTTTAAGAAAATAATTCAAATAAGTAATTTTTTAATTAAATAACTTTTTAATTCAAAATAAATTTAAACTTATCTACAGACAACTTACAACATATTTTTTGACACATTTTTCTAACACACTTTATGTGTGTTATTATTGATTATAGTTTATTTAAAATTATAAAATTTAAAGAGAAAAACCCATTGAATTAGACTTAAGATCCACGAAAATATATAGTCTTCGACAAATTTTAGTATATAATAAAGAATGTATTTAAAGAGTGTCTGAAATAAATATTGCTAGTATTTCCGGTAGTTGATCTTATGAGGAGGGTCGATGTAAGAATAATTCATTTTATTATAAATGATTGAAATATTATAAATTGGATAATGAATAATAAGGAAAAAGATTGCAGTGTTTTTATAAATAAAAACTACTTAAATAAATTGTCAAATCATATGCATGTAAGATTTCTTAAGGCTAATCCATTTGTGGTGATGTTTTTGTTTTCTTGTATAGTGGATGAGATGTCGTTTGTAGGATCATGTTCTTTTCACCCTGGCTCCAAACTGTCAAAGAACACATGTCATGTAATAGAGTACTTGGTCATGAATTGAGTTTAGACACCAACTTCTACGACATGTGATAGAGTACTTGGTCATTGATTGAGTATAGACACCAACTTCTAACTTTTACCGGAGGAAGGCCCTCAAACCCAAAGATGATGCCCAACATGTCCATAAAAATTCGGAAAGGTACAGATACTAAATAGGTATGCTATATTTTTAATATTATCATTCTTAAGGAGACTTGATTCCTCTGCAGTCAACTTCTCTCCAACTCTTCTCCATCACTAACTTTTCTTCATTTCTCTATTATCACGCTTCATTTCGATATTTTTGCACTCCTTTTCCTTTTGTTTTTTCTTCTATAGAGTCAACACCACAAGAATGGCTTGATTTCGTTCTTACGATGTCATTTTTGAATTTTTATAATGCAATATCATCTCTCAATATATCTTCTTCAATATTCAAAAATTTTAGTAGAAAAAAGACACACAAACAAATTAAATAATAAAAAATTAACACGCAAATATTTACTTTATGTGTTTTTATTATGGACTAAAGTACTGAAAAAAGATCGACACTCTTCTCAATCAACATGATATGATATGATATAATTAATAAATACCCAGACTCATCAAACATATGTCAATTTATATCTCCATCATAACATATATCATCTCGCTAATACACTTAAGTATTACACTCCTGAAAATAAGGACAGTTTCGTATAGAAAAAACAATTTTTATTTCTTGTTTCTTATTTTCAAGTTTATATAGGAAAAGCAGAGAATAAAAAATAAAAAAATACAATATTTGTATATATTTTTTGTTTCTTATACAAAATTTTGAAAACAGGAAAAAAAAAAAAAGCATTCATGTAGTAAAAAGTAAAAATATAAATCAAAATAAAAAAACATTTTATTAAAACAAACAGACCCAGTTTTTACTTCCTTCTCTGGTTAGGAGATTCTCCAATATCTTTATTGGTTAAAATATTCTCTTTTAAAACATCTGCTAAAATACATCCAAAACAGTAATTTTTTCATTGTGTTTTTATTCTTTTTTGCTACATTCAAACTAACGGAAACATCACCAAAATAAAGAAGAAACCATTAATCATGTACCATAGAAGGAATAATATCCTGCTCTATTACCAATTAAATCCATACACAACAGGATCCCCAAAGTTCATTTTTTCACTTACAATTTCCTTTAATAAAAATAAAACATATTCCTAACACGCCTAGAACAAACTTGGGGATACAGCAAGCAGGGGCATAAGATCCAAAATAAAAGGGTAAAATAGTCAATTCAAGAACTAGTGAACTTGGTGACGGCCTTGGTACCCTCAGAGACGGCGTGTTTGGCCAATTCTCCGGGCAGCACAAGCCTGACCGCAGTCTGAATTTCCCTTGAAGTGATGGTAGGCTTCTTGTTGTAGCGGGCAAGTCTAGAAGATTCCTGAGCAAGCTTCTCGAAAATGTCATTGATGAAACTGTTCATGATACCCATGGCCTTGCTTGAGATACCAATGTCTGGGTGAACTTGTTTCAGAACCTTGAAGATGTAGATCTTGTATGTCTCTACGCTCTTCTTGTTTCTCTTCTTCTTCTTGTCACCCCCGGCTCCTCCTTCCTTTGGAAGCTTCTTCCCTGCCTTTGGCTTCTTTTCAGCCGGCGCCTTCTCCGCCGCTGTCGACTTCTTCTCCTCCGCCGGTTTCTTCTCCGCGGGCTTCTTCTCTGCCTTTGGTGCCATCCCTAACTCAGAAATTTGATACTCCGAAGAGAATTAGGGTTTCGAATTGGGAATTAAAATTGCTCAAACAAAAGACTGGGTAAAGTTGTGTGTTGGAAACCTACGCAATGACGATTAATATAGGAAAAGGCTTTCGCGTTCTTATTGGTTACCGTGGTTTGGCGCAGATCGATGACGTGGATCTTCTTTATCCGTCTAATTACATTTTAAAGAAATATTATTAGAATAGACGGCTATGATTTAGATTGGTTCAACTGGGTTGTGGATTAATTGTGTTTTCACTTTAGTTTTCATTGCGTGCTTAATTGTTTTTCATCACGCGCCGGTTTTAGTTTTTCTTTTTACCCACAGTTTTTAGCACAAAGGCTTTGAATTTTGAATCCAAGTACAAAATTTCCTTATTCTGAAACTGAGATTGAATTCTATTTTCAGTACAGAGGTTCCGTAAATAGATTAAGTGTGTAATATTTTAAATAAATTTAATTTTTGAATATGCTTAATGATAAGTAGTTTTAAGATAATTTATATATTTTAAATGAATTTTTATAGTAAAATTATTACAAAAAATGGTAAAGGAATTATTTATCATATTCCTTTTAGTATTTAAATTAATTAATTAATTATTGGAAGTAAACTGTTAAAATAAAAAAAATAGCTAAAAAATTATTAGATTTTAGTCATAATTTTCAAAAATTTATTTTCTATAAAAAACTTTTATGAATTTAATTAAAATAATTAAAAATATATAATATCATTTAATTATATGTAAAAATGAATTTATTAATTTTTATAATTATACAATTACATGTTTGGTTAATTGGTTTTCAATTAAAAAGCCTCTAACGATTCAAAAAGTAAAACTATAACAAGTCCCTTGTTTGATTTTTACTTTTCAATTGGATCCATTATAAAATAAAATTTACCTCGGTTTTATCTTGAAACTCTGTTTATAATGAAAAGAAAGGAATCATTGTTTTTACAAACTAAAATTTATTTAAACTTAAGTTTTCAAACCTTAATCTAAATATGTATTTAAGAGACATTCTAAAAATAATTTCTGATTAATTCATAAGTTAACATTTTTTACATTTACGATGCATGACAACAAATCTTTTCTTTTTATTAAGATTTTAATATAAAATATGGAATAGAATTAAATAAAAATATTAGCATTTTTCTTCTACCAGTCAAATTATAACTAAAAATAATCAAGTATTATGTAACGTACATTAAACAATATTTTATAATATTTATATTTGACTATGAAGTTTGCTAGCTTAACAAAGTTATAAACTAATTAAAATGTAAGCCATGTTCTCATGTTCTATTCGATGTTACGTATGATTTTTTCTTAAAATAACATTTAATAAAATACTTTTTCCTTAAAATAAACTAGTTTAAAAAGCCACAAATAGCATTCTTTTCTTGATTTTCGTCTATCCTGTGGCATGCCAATGTGATTATTATTATTACGGAGTATTTGCAATCATTCTTATGAAACTTTTGAATTTATTTGGAAAAATCTATGGCTTTCTTGTAAAAATTTTAACTTATTTCAATGAGTTTTACAAAGATATTTATTAAAATAAAATTTCAACTTATTATAAAACTTCAGGCTGAAATTTATAAATAAATTCTCACATGATAAATTATTTTGTTAATTAACTAATTACACTTTACACTTAAAACTTATTTTCATGTTTATTGAAATTTGGATCAATATAACAAATCGAATCAAATCAATTAAATTTGATCTCTATTAATTTAATTATCAGATACTTTTATACCAAATCAAATCAATTAAATTAGTTAAATATTTGTAATTTATTCTTCTTAACAAATATATTCTAATTGTGATTTTAAATTGAAGAGATTTTATTAACAGGGATTTTCACATTTTGAATCGAGATTATGTGTTGTCAACCTAATGGCTCAAATAAATTTTAGTTAAAACTTATGGAGCAACTTTGGAGGAGAAATTAGTGTTTTCCTACCTCTGAATTTCTAATTTTGCCATTCGAACTTGGGTCAACTATCTTTCCCAAAATATGCAACAAATTCTAGGGGATGAGACCCTTCATAGTACAGCATGTGTAGAAGTAATTTTGAATTCTTTTATTGGAACCCCTCTTGGCATGGATACATCAAGATCAATTATGATGGTTCATGTAATCCTTATTCTAATTCTGGTGCTGTTGGAGGCATTGTTAGGGATGATAATGGTCAGTTCTTGATTTTTTTAACTATGCTCTTGGTAGTTGCTCTATAGTAAAAGCTGAACTTTGGGTTGTGCTTCATGGGATTCAACTCGCTAGATCCAGGGGTTTCTTAAAGCTTATTGCCGAAAGTGACTCTCAAGTGACAATTAACCAATCAACAACGGTTGTCTTGTTCATCACCCTTGCTTCCTTTTGGTCAAGGATGTTATTGGAGTTCTTAATTCCTCAATATCTTTCTCCTGTCGCCACATGCACCAAGAGATTAATGCTTGTGCTGATGCAATGGCAAAGTATAGATCCACTATAGAACTTGGTCTTAAGGTGTTTGATTTTCCTCCAGATTTTCTTGTTTGTTCGTTTGTTGGCTACTGCCTTGGCTACTATGTTTTTTTAGAAGTTAGTTTGATTTTGTTGCTATTTGAATTTTGTTAAGTCCTCCTTACATTAAAAAAAAAAACTTAATTCGAACTAATTCATTTTTCATCAAATTTATTTGGTTGGTATTTTTTTTAATTAGTTTTGAATTTTTTTTCCCATTCAAAATCAAAACAAATCATTTCTTAAGCAAAATTTATTGACTTTTTTAACTTATTTTTCTCCTACTTATCAAGCTTATAAATAATCTTTTATAATAAGAAAAAAAATGAGAAAAATAATAAAATAAGTTTATTTCATAAGTAAATGTTAGTTTATATATAAAGAATAACTAGGTTCAAGAGTGAAATGGTATACGGAACGGAACGCAAATAGAGATGGAAATAGACTAGGTAATATTAGTTTTTGCATAAAAAAATCTTTTATAAAACTAAAATCTAAACATGGCCTTATTTATCAATGATTTTTTTTAATGTCTTACTTGGTCTTTTTAAAAATATGGTATGATCTACTAACCTTATTTTATATTAAACTATATAAATAAATTAATAAAATTAATTTTTAAATAAATCAACAAGTAAAATAGATCATTATGTGTATTTTTAAATAAATCAATAAGCTTATTTTTAAACATGCTAACAATAATAATTTGTTTTTAAGAATAAAAAATTATTTTATTTTGATACAATAATATAAAATATTAAATATATAAATGTTATATATATATTAAAGTTTTGATTATACATAAAAAAATAAATAGATTAGTCTGTTAAGTTTAATAGCCTTTTTTTTATAAGCTCAAGTCTAGTGTATTTAAATAAATAAGTTATTTCAAAAGTCTAAACCTAGTATATTTTTTATTAAAAATGCTAGACTATGTTAGGTTCTAAAGATGTTAGGCCATGAATTTTTGTAAACTACTTGACATATTTTCATCCATAAACACAAGTTACCTTGAAGCTTGTGTCACTCCTATACCATGCTATAAACTTGTGCATTTTAAACACAATCTTGTCTAATCAAACACGAGAGGAGACGTTTTTAAACTAGAAGCTTCATTTGATTGCCAACACTAAGATCAATTATATGTTGAAGCATTTTTTTAGTATATTGTGATTTTATACTAGTTACCTTAAGACTTGTGTCACTCTTATACCATGCTATAAACTTGTGCATTTCAAACACAACCCTGCCTAGTTAAACACAAGAGAAAGCATTTTTAAACTAGAAGCTTCATTTGATTGCTAATCCTAAAATCAATTATATGTTGAAGCATTTTTTTAATATAATATAACTTTATATTGATAATGTAAATTATTGAATTAGAATCTCAAAAGTTAAATTAAGAAACATAATAAATGTTAGATAAAGTATGTAACAACACGATCATGCGATATCAAGGACAACATTTAGTCAAACACATAAAACTTACCAAATAAATTATGATTAGTCATTTGTTTTACGAAAAAAAATGTACTTTTAATTCCTATACTTTTTATTAATCATGGTAAAGGTCCTTGTACTCTTACATTAATGAATTTGGCCATTAAAATTTAAAAAACTTATAAATTTGGTATTTTTTCTAAAAATTCATCATATTTTTTAACAAGAGGAAAGAATGAATCTATTTGTTTTTTAAAATTTAAGAGTCAAATTCATCAATATAACAAATTCTGATTAAATTTAATAAAAAAAAAATATTTTCTATTACAAATATAAAATTGAATCAATGGTTACAAAGGACGTCGATGAGTTTACTTGACCACTCAAATAAAAAAATTTTACTTCTCCATATTTGGATTTTTAAAAATCTAAATATATTATTATTTTTAATCTAAATTTGTATCTCTTTTAGAGTTACATATAATTAGAAATTTTTTAATTAAATTTAGTTCACATAGTGGTACACACTTCTCGTTTCCAATTTTATATTATTTTTTATAATAAAAATAGTTTAAATTAAATTGATTTAAAATATAAAAAATATTTAATTATTTTTGAAATATTTATATTTAATAATACACATAAATTTTTCTATCCTAACTTCTTTTGGTTAAGTAACAAGCCTAAAAATGGTAAATGAAAACAAAAAAAAAATCAGTTTTTTTTTTTAACTAAAATCTCCTTGTTCTTTCTTATTTTGTGAGTTTTCGGCACACATATGTATTCAGGACATGGGTGATAATAGAGGCTAGGTGCAACAAGTTGACTTGTTTAACTCACTTTCCATGATGAATTGGGTTGGAATATTTAACCTACCATATTGTTTTTACTTACCAAAAAATGACTCATAATTGGTCAAGGCAGGCCTGTTGGACCAGCGGCTTTTAATTTTCTAAATTAGGTAAAAAATATTTAAAAAATTAGTGTAAGATTCCATACTTATATTTTATTTTGATATAAAAGTAATGTTAAGTTTATTATTGAATATTTAAGTTTGGAGATGATAAGTAGAGATAGATGCACATCTTAAATATTTGTTGTTATACAAATCAATTAGAAACATTAAGTAAAATGGTATAATTAAAAATTAGACTTAATTATGTTTTTAATTATATAAAATAAGTGAGTTTTAATTTTAGTTTATTGTAATAAAATTTAATCAATTTTTATTATTATAAAATTTGTAACAATTGATTTTGGTCTCTATAGAATGAACAAATTTTGATTTTGATCCTTAAAAAATATTTTTATTTGATTTTCATCCCTCTAAATTTTGAAATAATTATCTTTAATTTTTAATTTTCATTTTAAGATAGATAAATAACACTTATTTTAGAGATTTAAAAATTTTGTGAAAATATGATATATTAACATGATACCACAAATACTAATGTGTATAACTTGTAATGATTATTTAACCTTCTATTAAATATATGAGTAACTAATGACTATTACATAATAATAAAGATAAAAAATAATTATTCAAATTCTAGAAAGATAAAAATTAATAAAAAATTATATAAAAAATAAAATCAAAACTCCCCATTATTTTACCTGTACTGTACTGAAAAGATATTTAAACCTAAAAATCATTAAGATGATAGATAAAAGATATTAACTAATAGGAAGTTAGAAATATGTTTGTTTATACGATGGTTTTAGTTACATGCAGTGTATCAGCTTGCCTAAACGGGGCAAGCCCATATTCACGAAGCAGAAGAGGTTTGGGCTTTCTGACTAATGGGTAGGTGAGTTAAAACGGGTTGGGCCGACTGTTTTTCCAATTGTTGTCCACCATTACACATCTGCTATTTATTTTACTGTCCTTCTCACCTTGGCACAACTCGCTCCCTCTGTCGTAGGGCTCATCATGTCAAACAATTGGTAAACTCTCTATTCTCTCTTATCTTATTTCTTTTTTCATTCGTGCCACTTGAGTTGTTTTTTCACTTAGGATTATTCTCCATGAAAAGTAGAGTACAGGGTCCAAATACACGGAAATTAATTGAACAATAGACATAACAATTTTTTTCCGAAAAAATTTCTGTTGTTAATTAACCAAAACAAACAAATCAGTGAAAAAACACGAAGAATCAAGAATTGTCACAAATGAAAGTAAATCTTGAATTTTCGGAACTTTGATCATATTATAATTAATGCTTCATCATTTCCGATTTCACACGATTTTACATTCCTCTTCTAACAAATGTTACCTTCTCTGAGTTAGAGGGTCTTTTTGTCTCGAGTTCTAGAGTGCGATATTTTTGTTACTGCATAAATAACTAACTATTAGATCATATCTGTGCAGGTATTGATGTAGCAGCTTTAACATAACTACAGTGATAAGAGAGTCTTCAAAGCTCGACGAGGCAGTAGTTTAAATTGATATATAATAAGGTTCATGGTGCGCATGAGCCATGAGGTTAGGACCATAAGGCTCGCTGGTGATATCTATTGTGTTGTGTGTATGAAGAGTGAGAAGTAGAACCATGTAACTGGCTCGTGACTGACACCTCAAATACTTGCAATCCACCATTCATTTTGTGCATCAAAATTATTTGATTTGACTTGCTTTGCTCCCATTCCATGTGCATTTCTCTGTTCACATGAGTTGGTGCTACAGGCCACTTAATCATTTGGTTCCTACTTCCTAAGTGACTGCTTCCTTTCGGGGACAATGCCTTTCTGTACTCTTATTGTGGGGATTTGGTTTGGTCAGCATTGTGTGTGAAATTTAAAACTTTGTGTTGGTTGAGTCTCTGGAACCTTGGTTTTAGACAATTTGGTGATTAAACCGAATCTACTCAGGCTACAAAATAATACTCTTCTCTTTGGGAGAAAAAAGGATCTTAGTCTTTAGATGTCATTTCGCATGAGTTTTAAATAATGTTTTAGAGTGTGTTTCACTGTTTTGGTTAGCATGTTTGGCATTTACTTAAACTGCATATGACTGCTGGAAAGATCCAATGGCATGGGTGGTCTAGTTTTGGAGGCTCTGATAGCTAATTGAATAGTTCATGATCAAGTCACTATATCGTGTTTCTGGTATGAATTGAAAGTTCAGAGTTATGCATATAACCAGTGCATTAGCAAATGGCAGCGCTCTTCTTTTCCCTTTATCTCGATTTCTATGTGCCTGCCATCATTCACCAACCAAGTTGTTTGTTGCAGGTCTTCTACAACTTCTTTCATTTCTCCTTTCAATTATTTTAATTACTAATAATGATTGCACCTTTTGAGTTTTGATAATTGATCTCGGACTTTCAATTTTTAACTTAGTTTTTTATGTTTTTGTTTTGGAATGAAGGGCTTTCCTACAATACCAATGAACCAGTTCTGAGAGAAGTCTTTGGGCAACACGGTGAAATCATTGAAGGTAAAATCAAAGATCTTTTTCTTGTATTTTGGGTTCCCAAATTGATTATGTAATTATGTTGCTACCAATTCTTTATTTCCTTTTGCAGTTAAAGTAATATGTGACCACGTGACTGGGAAATCAAGAGGGTATGGATTCGTGCGGTTCGGTTCTGAAATTACAGCTGCTACAGCTCGCAAGAAATGAACGGCCAGGTTTTCAGTTGTTTTCTATTTCCCTTATTTGTTCAATATGAATTCACTTGTATATATCATTGTCTTAAAAATATGTGGGTTTTTTTGGCTAAAAATTTTGCTTTTATTTCACCTAACATTGTTGCATTGGACCTTGTTCCTTATCATTTATCAGATACTGGATGGCAGACGCATTCGGGTGAGTTATGCGCACAAAGGGTAGTCACCAAGTCTGTCAAACTACTCATAAGACAGTTTGTGGTTGTAACATTCAAATTCACATTCTACCTTTGATACACCAAGTCGATATTCATAGCTTCTAGTCCTTCAAAGCAAGTTGTCTATTTAATGACGTTCTAGATAGTCTCATTTTGTTCATGGTTTGAATTTATGCTCCTCGACCTTGAAAGACTAAAATACACGGTCGGTTGACGATTTCCTTTACTTAGCAGTAGCAGCAGAATGAGTGTGGTGCTTATAATGAGTTTAGCTATTCAAGTAATAATCATAGTAATAGATAAGTTCCTTAATATATTCTGACCTTTACATGAATCTGCGGATATTTGAAAATGGAATGACTATTTATTTGTTCTCACTGATAAGTGGTTGAAATGCAGAACTAATTGATTCAAATATCTTTGCATTACACCCTTTAATGCAGAGATTTCCTGGCTCTCCATGTTCAAACTGATCGGTGACCTAATTGTTGGCTCTTAGCTGTGAAAAGGGGTAGACTGTGTTTACCGATTATTTAGAGTAAATTCTTAAAATCAGGCATTTGTCTGAAAATTTAAAAATTCTTGATTAATTTCTGACTTTACAAAACCCATTCATTTTAATCCTTTATTAGTTTTATATTTTCACGGTCGTTTTTCAAGGAAAAAAAAATCAAGAGAATGTTTTGTCAAATGAAGAACTAGTGGTAGATTTTTAAAATCTCAATAATTAAAATGTTTTATTCATACAATAACCAAGGACTAATTTACATGTTTACTCTTCGAATATGAATGCGATACATTAAGAGTACCACGGAGGAAAAGCTATATCATGAATAATGAATTTAGAATCCTGATTAAATTATTTGTTGAATATATGATTAAATCTGTTACATGATTCTAGATAATATAAATATAGGCTTTCAACAAAGCAAATAGTAAAAAATAATTGTATGGCATAATAGTAAAAAAATTATATTATTAATCTTAAAATACTTCTCATTATATAATTATATAATTAGTGGTTGAGTCTTCATTATTTATCGATGTCTTCTAAGTAAATCGAATTAATATAACAATCCTTCTAAAAGAGCAATGAAATTGAGGAATGAAATTGTATAGTGAGTAGCGAAATCTTGTACTAGATAAATCCTTTTTTCATTGTTTGTCTCACGATAGAAAAATTTTCAAAGTTTGAGCATATAAAAAAATTTGATGATAAATTTTTATATTAATAGTATAAGATGAAGATTCTTTACATTATTAGTTTCAAATTAAAAACTGAGAATATATTAAAATCTAAATATGACAAATTGGTTTCTTATAATTCATAAAAGAGATTTTTATATTTCTACCATTCAATTAGATGACAAATCTATAAATATTCTTTTTGTGGTCTTTAAGTCAATATTAGGTGTTGTTCACGTTTGTAAGATGTAATTACAGAATGTACACATGTTTAGTCTGAGTTTGGAAAAAATCTCCTTTCTTTTGTCTTTCTTTCAGCTTTTATAGTTGTCTTAGTGGGTTACTTTTTCTTAGGTTGAGTATCTGATAATAGAAGTGTCTAATTCCTTCCCAAAGCGTTGACTGCATCTCCTAACCTCTGCCAAGTTCAGGGAGTAGGGGACGTCGCCTGTCAAGAATACATGTAGTTTGACATTTGTTCGCGTTAGTCAGCACCCTCTAACAGCATTAATTGTGATTTGTATTATCGCAACTAGGAACCAACTGGACGTTGTTGTAGCTTAAGAGACCGATCAGTCAATTGGTCCAAGTGTATAAAGTCTATTATCATTAATCACATTATTAGTAAGTTTAAATATATGTATTATGAATTATTCTATTTAAAAAAAAAGATCACAATTGATTTTAGTATCTTAACCATGACAAAGAATTAATTCTTAATGTATCAACAAATATATTCATCAATATTGTGACATTCTCAAAGTTATCAAATGCTCAATATTATTTCAAGAAAAAATAAATTTAATGGAATACAAAGATTCAATGGGGCATTATCTTATAGACCTTATAATCATCCTTCCATTGTGTCTGCAAGCGTAAAAGAATAAAATGTAAAGGTAGACAAGTAGTTTAAAATCAACTTTGCATATTAACTTTACATATGCTTTGTAAAAATTGTCACAAATCTTTCACCATATACAAAAATGTTTTTATAAAAAATTGACTTATCATCCTCGTCTTTTCATCATTAGTTACTTATCCTTCATTTATCGTCTCAAACGCTCAAATTAGAGAATAATAAAATAGGTGTTAAAAAATAAAACTTAAATAATTTATAATAAATCTCCTTTATTAATAATACAAGAGTCACGAGTTAATAAACTGATTACCACTTAATTGATTATGAAAAGTTACTTCATCCATTGAAATTTATATTTCAACTACATCAATCTTATCCATTCAATTTATTTATTAATATTTAAAATTGAACTTTAATGGGTAGATTTACAACTGCATGTGGTGTAGGTTTTTTAGTGAACCATAGACTATCAAGATCTAGTAACGGAGGAGTCAGTAGGGTAATTTATTTTTAAAATAAATTATTATTATTATCATCATATAATGAAATAAAATGTGAAATAGGATAAAACGTTTAGCTGGATAAAAGGTAAAGTATTCAGAGTTAAAAATGGAACAAATCGTAAGAAAGAAGCTAGTTAGAAAAAAATAAAAATAGATAACAGAATGAGAAATTACAATAAGTTAAAATACATAAAAATAGGGGAGACAAAATATAAATACTCTAAATGTATATTTAGAATTTTCTCAAAAACAAAAAAAATGCATTTCCACATTCTCACTTCAATGTAGGTCTGTCAGTGCAATATAAGACTAAAGGAATATATCTAACATGAATGAATAAACCCAACATCCACTATAAATTCTCGTAAACAAACACTTAGAAACAAACAAGAACTCCTCGCGTAAGAACTCACCATGTAATATATAAAGAATAATTAAGAAAAAAAATCAGATAAATTGGATTTTCAAACTCAACAAACATCTATAAAAAATACTTACACATTATTCGATGACAAAATTCTCAAATCATCGTTCTTATAAACTGGATTAACTTTTTTGACTTATATAAAGATTTCTTGTACATGCTTCCATGCCTTTTATTCATTCCCCCATCTAATAAATGATGAAAATTTGTGATTAAGCCTTTTGAACTGTTTTAAAAATTTTCAAATTTTTATATTGAACTAACATTTAAGATCACATGTTTAATACCTCATACAATTATCTGAAAACATCAAACAAACAAAAAAATAAAAAATAATATTAAATAACTTCTTGATAGATAAAAAATTTATTTTACCAGAACAAAATATTAAGCACAATTACATCTCTTATATATTTTCGATTACATTCTCAAAACAGTTAAAAAGGATGGCTTCAAACCATGGGAAGTTGCAGCCATATTTTATCCTGCAATATCTTTTCTAGAAGGATGCAAACAAGACAACCTTCCAAAAAATGTAGGAACTGTAGACCCAGTACTTGACCCAAGTATTCATCTTGACACAGCAAGACAAATCAGTACTGGGTTAAATTATGACAACAAATTCTTTCAATGTTTATCATAATTTCCAATAATAACTGATGATAGATTCAACAAATTTTTTACAAAATCAATTGTTTGCAAAGAAAAAGTAAATCAAAAGAGGTATCCAATGATAAAAGGCATAGTATTTCTAAGGGTCAATGATACGATTTTAGAAGATAAATACAACATGATCACATAACTGGTTAGAGAATCTTGAATGTATCTTAAATTCACATAATACCATACCAACATTCCCCACACCTTTACGCTTAAATGAAAATACTAAAAATTCAAATCTAAGCATAGATCATTGGATCTAATAGACATACATAGAACGAACTTTGAAGGGGGTAAAATAGTCAGTTCAAGAACTAGTGAACTTGGTTACAGCCTTGGTACCCTCCGAAACGGCGTGTTTGGCCAATTCTCCGGGCAGCACAAGCCTGACCGCAGTCTGAATTTCCCTTGAAGTGATGGTAGGCTTCTTGTTGTAGCGGGCAAGTCTAGAAGATTCCTGAGCAAGCTTCTCGAAAATGTCGTTGATGAAACTGTTCATGATACCCATGGCCTTGCTTGAGATACCAATGTCTGGGTGAACTTGTTTCAGAACCTTGAAGATGTAGATCTTGTATGTCTCTACGCTCTTCTTGTTTCTCTTCTTCTTCTTGTCACCCCCGGCTCCTCCTTCCTTTGGAAGCTTCTTCCCTGCCTTTGGCTTCTTTTCAGCCGGCGCCTTCTCTGCCGCCGTCGACTTCTTCTCCTCCGCCGGCTTCTTCTCGGCGGGCTTCTTCTCTGCCTTTGGTGCCATCGTTTCGGAAATTTGGTACTCCGAAGAGAGAATTAGGGTTTAGAATTGGGATTGGAATTACTCAAACAAAAGACCAGATGAAGTTGTGTATTGGAATCTGATGCAATGACTATTAATATAGGAAAAGGTTTTCGCATTCTTATTGGTTAAAGTGGTTTGACGCGGATCAATGACGTGGGTCTCCTTTGGCTATCCATTTACATTCCTAAACAAAATGAGAATAGACGGCTAGGATCTAAGATTGACTCGACGGGGTTGCGGATTGATGAGCTGGCTATAGATGACAGCTAAGATGTTTTTTTCACTTTTCATTTCACTTCCCCGCCAAATGAATATTCCCCCGCTTCAACAAGCGAGGTTCAGCATTTTTTGTGCCCGGTTTTTATCTTGAAACTAAGCGATTTTTTTTTGGTTAAAGATCTTTACAATGAAACTGGGATATGAGAAAAAACAAAACAGAAAATATATATATGAATTAGATTGTTTTTGTAAATTATGGTTTGATTGGTAGAAAAAAGGTTATTAGTCCTACTATTTAAATGTGTTAAGTAATTTAAATTAAGATAATGTTAATAAGTTCCTTTAAAATGTTCTTTAAGTAATTAAAAATAAAATAAGTTTAATGAAAAATATGTTAACAAAATATTCTTATGGTGATTTTGATTAAAAATTTGTTATTTAATTGATTCGTTAACAAATGTCTTTATAGCCCCCATTAGTACCACCCAATTAGGACTATAGTCAAAAGATTGAAATTTGAACAAAAAAAATAGTTTAGTTATTTTTATGATGACCGAAATTTTGAAATTAATTAATTAATTATATACAAATCTAACTTGCAACCAACTTTTTTTTTTTTAGTTTTATTATAAAAATAATTCAAACAAAAAGCATTATCTGAAATTACTTTTTACCTATTATGTTTAAGCATAAACTAAACATTAAAAAAATTATATATTCAACAAATTATTTTTTTAAAATTAATTACACAAAAGTTATTGATATAATCATGTCTGGTAAATTGAAATAATATCTTTCGCAAAGTGAAGCAAAATGTATTTGAACCAGATAATTTGCCTAATTCAAAATTCATTTCAACTGAGAATTGGTTTAAATTAGGATTTTATCATGAAACTATGTAGCTTTTCACGAAGATAACCCAGAGACATACATGTCCTTTAACTTTCACACAAGTTTTCACACCCAAATTGATATTATCATGTTATTTTCATTTCTAGTTGAGTTCCAATCCAATTGATTGATTGTCAAACTCTTTGTTAATAGTAGGATGTTAACTTATAAACTACAATGACATGAGGTAGCGTACTTTATAATTGTGTTGTATTCTTTTACCAAGTTTTTTGGACTCATTCAAATTGAATTTTATTTCTTTTTTAGCAAATTGTTTTCTTATATCTGACATAAATTGTTCTCTTAACTAATTTTTTTTTCACTAATTCATACAAAAAGTAGTTTAGTTTTTTTAGTTTGTTTTGGTTCTTAAAAAAAGATCAGTTCTTTATAAAAATATATAAGTTCAGTTAAGTTTTTTTTTATAAAAATAATTCAATTCTTTATAAGAAGTAAATTTTATAATTCCATTCAATTTGTTTCTTTAATAATTCTATTTTTTTATACCCTAATTGTTAAATGTATGAATTAACTTATTTATGTTTTATTACAATTGTGTTGTTTATCTTTCTAACAATGAAAATGACTTCTTTTTATATGTACATTGTTCTTGCACGAATATGCACAAATCTTCTTCTCCCAACTATTGGAATTTTCAATACAATTTGTTATTTCTTTACTGTTGTACTGAATCTTTTTAATCTGTCAAATATATTTTTCTTGACATGCCACCGACTTGCTAATAGTGACTGTCAATCTCTTTGGATTCTATTCATACACACTTTTTTTATTTATCTTCTAATTTAAGTTTATATTTTTTAAAATAAGGATAATATAGAAATACAATAATAATTCTTTGCAGCCAATGCTTTCTTCCAACTATTATTCTACGTTGCTTCAGGCCCTGTTTAAATGTATCACCGCAGTCAATTAGTCCCAATTTCTATTATAGATTGCTCAAAAGGATCTAAACTGATTTTGTGCATGTTCAGTTCAAACACAATGCACCAGAGAGCCTTGCATGCTTCGATTAAGGGAGTAGTTCAGTTATTTGATGATGATCCACTGTTGTTGGGCATCAAAGAATTCCATAACGATATGATAAATATAAAAATTTTTTGAAAAGCTGTATTCAATTAAATTGTATGTATGGTTTGGAAGGAGATTTTTTATATCTTAAAAACACATTCCACCACTTTTTTTTATTATCAAGATTTTGATATATTCCAAAAAAAAAATTAGTCTGCATTATCAGAAAACAATTACTCAATTTAGATATGGATTATTCGCAAATAAAATGAATAGATTTCAAAAAAAAAAAACTCCACGAACAATAAAAACGAATAAAAAATAAAAAATCAATTTATCCAACTTTTGGCTATTAAAACACATCTTTGACAAAAATAATTACTAAGAGATTAAGAGAGGTACTTTCCCATTCTTTTAGGCTGAAAGAGAAAAGATTCCTAAGGAATATAAAAAAAAAATAGGTATTCTATTTCTATCATTATTATATTACATATACCAATTCTTTATCATTATTATATTACATATACCAATTCTTTTGGTTGTTATAGGAAAAATCCAAATGATTATTAGGCCAATTCAAAAGACAACAGTAAAACAAAGGAACATTATTATAACTCCAAAACAAAAAGGAAGACAAAATTATCAAAAGAAAAATCAATCTGACTTAAATATCAAAATGTAACAGCAAGTATAAGGCTGATGAGATAAGTCTATTGGTGCTAAATCCAGATTCGGAGGGTGCCAGTGAGTGATTTTCCTTCTGGGAAAAGCAACGTGAAGGAATGCTATGCTAAACATTTGGTAGTTTGTCCTCCTACCAAAACAAAGGATCCATTGCAGCTCATACATACCATATAAACATCTGGTTATTCAAATTACTACCATAAATAGATATTACTACCCACCCTGGAGAATTTATAAACAAATAAAAATCTTCATTTTAAGGAGTATGGTTCACATTCAGTGTACAAGGTTTAACTAACACTAACTCCACTTAGACTTTTCATAGAAGATTGATCCTTTATATTTTCAAAACGTTGATGAATTACAAGGTTTTCAATATTGACAATTGCAGTCATAACTTGTCCAGCAATATCTTTTCAGAGACATAAGTACTGTAACCCCAAATTAAAGTATGAATTCAGCCCCAGTAAATAACCAAATCAGTGTTGTGGTAAATTAAACTACAAAACTTGGCAAGCTGGCAAGCCATTGATACTAAAAAAATTTTAAAACAAAAACTCATGTTTCAAATATATAAACACAAATCAGTTACACTCATCCAATCACATGCACAATTGACCATTCCATGTACCATAGCAACAATATGTGCCACTATACCATCAATTCTACCACTTCCATACACTAAAGAACATCCTAATCCCATTTCTTCAGTTACAAAATAAAGGAACAAAAAAAAAAAAACTACTGATTTAAATCTAAGCACAGTTCAATAGATCTAAGAGATACATAGAACAAACTTGGGTGGCAACAACTAGGAAACAAGATCCCAAGTAAAGGGGTAAAGTAGTCAGCTTAAGAACTAGTGAACTTGGTCACAGCCTTGGTACCCTCAGATACAGCGTGTTTGGCCAATTCTCCAGGCAGAACAAGCCTGACGGCAGTCTGAATTTCCCTTGAAGTGATGGTGGGCTTCTTGTTGTAGCGGGCAAGTCTAGAAGATTCCTGAGCAAGCTTCTCGAAAATGTCATTGATGAAACTGTTCATGATACCCATAGCCTTGCTTGAGATACCAATGTCTGGGTGAACTTGTTTCAGAACCTTGAAGATGTAGATCTTATATGTCTCTACGCTCTTCTTGTTTCTCTTCTTCTTCTTGTCACCCCCAGCTCCTCCTTCCTTTGGAAGCTTCTTTCCTGCCTTTGGCTTCTTCTCCGCCGGAGCCTTCTCTGCCACTGTCGACTTCTTCTCCTCTGCTGGCTTCTTCTCTGCGGGCTTTTTCTCCGCCTTCGGTGCCATCGCTAACTCAAAATTTTGGTACTGTGAAGAGAATAGGGTTTCGAATTGGGAATTAGAATTGCTTAGACCAAAGACTGGGCAAAGTTGTGTGTTGAAAACAATGGCAACGACCATTAATATAGAAAAGGTTTTCGCGTTCTTATTGGTTGCAGGGTTTGCCGCGGATCGATGACATGGATTTTCCTTATATGTCCATTTACATTCCTAAACAAACACGAGAATAGACGGCTATGATTTAAGATGGATGGGGTGCGGATTGATGAGGTGGCGATTCAGGACCCTGTAGACCGACGGATGAGATGCTTTTTCTCTTTTTACTCAAAACTGGAATCTTTCATTTCATTTTCCAGATTTCATTACGCGCCCAAATCCACATCTCCCCCTCAGCGCTTGAAGCGTTTTTTTGCGCGGTTTATCTTCAAAAATTAAAACCCGGCGAATTTTAGTTTTAGTTAAAAATAAAAATATTTACAGTGGAAACTGGAATATGAGGAAACAAATAATCTATATGAATTAGATTGCTTTTAAAGATTCTAATTTTATTGATGAGTGATTTTATTTTATTTTTTCAAAAATTTAAAGTAAATGGGTTTTTGTGAAAAAGTGTTCAAAATATCTCTTTACGTTGATATCTAATAAAAAATTATATTAATTGATTAACTTACAAAACACGCATTAGTAATTTTCGGTTATAAAAATATAATTAAAAGAATGAAATCTCAACAAGTAAATAACATTTTGATGATAATTTTTATTATTTTGGGTTCTTCATTTTTTTTCTCTAACAATTAATTAATTTAAATATAAAATTAATTATTACAACTAACTTAATATTTTTTAAAAATTTATTATAAAAAAGTCTTTTAAACCATGCAAACAAAAACTATTGTCTTAACATTACTCATCATCTAACATATTTAAACATAAATTTTAATTTACATATTTTGATTATAATAATCAGTTATATCTATAATTAATTAATAAAATTATCTATTTTGACAAATAGTCCGATATACAATTTTATATAGTTAAAAAAATGTTTTTTAAATTGATAACACACGTGAAAATATATATATATATATAATATATATATATATCACTTCCTATATGAGTTTAGATTTAAAAAATGTGATATATTTAATTACAATGTGATAGAATGAGTTTTTATGTACTTTATTCTATGCTTTAGTTGTGGTTGAGATTATATAATTATTTAATGTTCATAATTATACACTCAATTATGACTGATTTTAAATTATATTAATTATGAAATTTTTATCTTTAATTTTTTTTTCCTCGTGCATGTACCGAATTGAACAACACATGAAAATAAAAATAATAAATCATCAAATGACGAATTCACAATGAAATATTGATAAAATATTTTGAATTGAGATGCTAGTGAGTAGAATATCTAACACCGTACTTTTCATTACTTATATAATATAATGTTATTCGTAATTATCTATTTAAATATATGAGTGTTTAATTTTATCTTGTTGTTAATTAATAAAGTTTCATATATACGAGAAAACATGTTATTGATCTTGATATTTTTTTTTTTCTTTTATACGTATTGAACTGAACATGTGACAAACAATTAATACTTCATCAAATAATAAATTTACATGAAACATTAGACAAAATCTTTTAAATTGGGATGGTAACAAGTAGAATATATTATATCATAATTATTGATGTTTATTTCATATAATGTCATTTGTAATTATCTATTTAAATATGTGAATATTTAAGTTACGCATTGTTGATAATTAATAAAACTATATATGAGAAAACATATTTTAGGCTCAAAAATGGAGCTTCTGAGTAAAAAATAAGAAAGAGTTTTTTTGTTTGTGTTTTGAGCGTAAATACACTCAGGTAATTGGATACAGTTATGCTTAAGCAAACACGTATATGCTAAATACGTAATGAGTAAATACACGATGCTATTGTGTGACTTTATAAGGGATGACCTATAGAACCCTTTGTATAAATCAATTTCCTAAAAATGTTGCTGGTTTCTCTGCAAAAGGTTAGAGAAGATAACTCTCGCATATGACATCATAATAGCATGAAGGACGACCATGGTAGCAATGATCGCTTTGAGTGTATATATTCCATGTGAAGGGGATGATAAATATTGTTCAATGGCACGTGAGTAGTTATGTACAAAGGGATTGATCACAAAATTATTGAATGACATACTTTGATTTTTTGGATGAGACGTTAGTTTATATCTTGAATATATTTATGAAAAATTATATGTATTGGTTATATTAATGGGAGATTGAACTCCTTATATTGGGATTATATGTTTATGGTGTAATTCCATGTGAAATTAATTGTGTTGTGGTGATATTTGATTGTAATTTTATATACAAAATATTATAATATTCATCATCACACTATGGTTTAAAAAGAATTATCTATTCTTATATTTAATAAGGACCAATAATGCATGTTATATATATTATATATTTAGTAAAAAAAATTGATACAAACAAACATAAAAGCCTAGTATTCAAGTAATATTTTTTATAAAAAAAAGATATAATTATATTTAGTAAAAAAATAAGATATCAATCAATAAATAAATTATATAGGTAAAATAATTTTGGTAAACATAAAAACATTTTAACGTCACAAAATCCTTCATTTGCATGTATCATTCCCTCTTTTATTCTCTCCATAGGTATTAAATAGCATGGTTATGTCTATGGATAATTTTTTAAAATAAAATTTATGGAGTATATAATTATTGATATGGTAATTTAAATACACTTAAAAAGAATCACGAGTCACGTTGGATCCTTTGGTAATTCAATTAAAACATTAAAATTTGTTATAACTAAGTTGAAAATTCAATCTTAAATCATTTCAACATAATCACGCAAGACTAGTAGTTATATAATCATTTTAAAATGTAATGTTTCAATTTCTGTAATCATTTTAAAATGTAATGTTTCAATTATTGAAATTGATTAATAATGTATATATATCCATATACATGTAATATTTTAACTAAATAAACACATATCTTCGTATAGGTGTGAGTAAGGGATAAAATACGAACTATAATACTTATATACCATCTTGTCTTCTTTAAATTTTGCAACTAAATATTCGACACGAAACTTATCCGCACTAAGTGAATATATATCTTGCGTATCTATAAATTTGTGGATTCATATAAGATATTGATAGAATTGTCATCTTTAATCTGAATGTTTGGGACGAAAATGAAAAATAAATGAAATATGAGCCCTAAAATTATTATGTCCATGTTATTTATCCCGTAGAATTCCTCTGTCATACTTAATTTGCACTAAAAACTATAATGTCTAGACCACAGGCTAAACAAAACTTAATCAAATAGGTTATGTGCATACTAAGCATATCACATAGGCAAACCAATTTCCCGGCTTATTGATTAATAGGTAGACTTGCATACTTAAATGTTACACCATCAAAGCCTCTGTGCCAACCTAAGTATGACAGAAAAAAACTTGTATACATAGGTAAAACTTGTTACAAATTGAAAAAATACAGCTTAACGAATATCTATGGGTAAAATAAAGTAGATTTATTTTTATCTGCCTAGTAACGAAGTGATACACATGCACGTCGCTAGTTGCAATTTGAAATCACTAAAATATCTCTAATTATAAAGTAAGTTATTTTAATTTATTTTTAAAATAATATATATTTAAAATTATTTATTTATATTTTAATATCACTATAAAATAAATAAATTTTAATTATTGTTGTAAATTTTTTACTTTGACCATTTCAGATAACACTAATTAGTATTGTAATATTACATCGGCATGTGATATTTATATATTTTTTTTCTAAATCCTTTAAATGAGTATTATTTATATATATTAAAAAATATATTTTTTGAATTTTGAGGTAATGAAAATTAAAGATAATTATTTTACAAAGACTATAATAAAAAATCATTCATTGATCAAAAAATTATTTCAAATTTTATAAAAATAAAAAATAATTTTTTTTACCATAATAAAAATCAAAATCTTCTAATTTTAGACAATAATGAAAATTATTATATGCGATCCCATTTCCTTCCTTATACCAACTCCCTTAACATTTTGTTTAAAGCATTTTTTTTTCTACAACTTTCATCTCCAATAAAAAGAAAATCTCAAACCAATTTCAATGCCCTAAAATTAAAAAAATGCAAGATAAGAAGAAAAAAATTTTGATATATTAGCTCCATACTACATACAAACTAAGTCAAGTTTAAGTTATCAATTTAACTGTTAATTTATAAAACAGGCATGTACGATTTTCTTAGAGGACATTTATTTTTAAGTATAATAGTGCATTTATAGAAATCACATTTTCAAAAATACTATAACTAAAATGTTATTTTGGAGTATATTTAAAACTTTATTTAGTTAAATTTTAATACTTTTAATAATACTTGTTAATCTTAAAAATGACTAGAATAAAAAATAAGAGTAAAAATGAAACTTATTATTAGATTAAAAAATAACATATCATATTCGTGTAAGAATACAACTTTTTCATATTTTGCAATGAGAAAAAAAATAAAATAAAACACAGTAAGTTATTTTCTAGGTATGAACAGTACTTTGGTTTTTTTTAAAAATGTTATTTATTTTTATTTTAAAATTACATATATGAGAATAAAATTTTAAACCTTAAAATAAACATATTCTTATAATTAATTTGTAACGGGCTCAAATTAACCCATTTAACCTCTTTTGGTTGACCAACAAATGATTCTTTTTGGAATTTCTTAGGTCCTTTTTCCCTTCGGCTCTCAAAACAGTGAAACTACACAATTCGTAGTAGTACAATGTGGTAGTACAGTAGTAAATTAGTACAAACGCGTAAGAGATGCTTCTACTATTTCTTTTTCTAGTTCATCGAGACACTATCTGTCGGTATGTCTATGCAATTTATACAAATAATTTATTTATTTATTTATAATAGAAATCAACGAATGTTCGATCACAAATTTAAATGTGGAAGCCAGCACACTACTGATCTCTCTTTCTCGTCGAGTTCAGGAATTACAAAAATTGGGTAACAGTATAGAGGATTAGGGATAAATTGACAAATTTATTTGCGCCATTTAAGGTCTAGGCCACGATGAAAACCAAGAAACCGTGAAAATTGTTGTCTTCCTTAAGCCGCATTTGATCCGGGAGTTCTACAGATGACAAAACTGTTTCAGATCCCAGAGTTAAGGAACTTGTGCTCACGATTAAAATTAAATATTTCGCTTCATCATCACCGTTGTTATTGAAAAGCTTTAAATTTTTGGAATCAAATGGCACTTATCATCGCGACACGTTATTACCTAAGAAGAGGACACAGACATACGATAGAACATACCATATCTCGCAAATTTATGATATTATTCTAGGCAGTTTTCTAAATGCCAGAACAGATCAAACTTAAAACAAGAAAAGTTTAGAAAGAAAAAATAAGCAAAAATGAGGATAGCATTGCAAAAGGGTGCACAACAGGACACATAAAAAGCTTAATTAGAATCTCTTGTGAGCAACCATAACTTAGTATTGTTTCACGGAGCTGCATACATAGTTGAAATTAATATTTTCAAAATCACTACGTCGTCTTTCTTCGGAAAATAAAAGGTATAGAGGAGCAAGGATCATATATCTCATCCTGTTCCTAAAGGGTGTCACTGCCAAAGGATCATCAGTTGCCCAAATGATCAAACAAGTCGGAAGACTTGCAGTTATCATTGGTTGATCACCACTTCTATGTCACCATCCTCGTCTTCACCGTTGTTCATCTCGCAGCTGCATGCCTCAATTGCTACCCGAATTTCCATCTTCAACTATATTAGAATGCTATTTCGAATAGGATTGTTTCCGAATGAAGGTACCTGTGAAATAAAAAAAAAAAAAAACTGTGATAAAACACACTTAGCTAAGCAATTATGGAAAGCAAGGTTATGAATAGAGGATTGCTGAAAGAGAGGAAGGGAAAGAGAGTTTTGTAAACTATAAAGGGGAAGGGAAGGGTATCCTTTTGGGTATGGAGGGGGGTGGGTGGGGGCATAGACAGAGGATCTTCTAAGCATATGCCTAGAGCATTAACTTGCTGGCCCATTCTTTTTCACATATGCCTTTGGCATCTTTTCTATGAATTAATATAATTATATTGTTGAACATGGATGTACCTAAATTAAAGATTGCAGTTGTTTGCTATTTTTTTTCTTCTTTTCCTTTTAAAAATTAAATAAAATGTTCATCGTCTTGGCTTTCACTCTATATATGAAATGTTTATTTTTCTTGCGATTTGATATGTCATTCGTTCATTACTGAATTTGCTTCTTAAATCATAATTTCAAAAACAGAAAGATGACAAAATGAAAAAGGCCAAAAATGGGTCCTCTCGTTTTCCTTGATAAATAGGAAAGGTTATTCCTGGGGTCATGAACTCATGGGTACAATTGATTGGTGTCCAATAGCACATGGCACACACTAGCGAGTTGCATTTAGCCAAATTAATAGCGATTGTTTGATAAATTAATTATAAAATTAGTTGAAAAATATATAAGAGAAATAAATTATGGATTTCCATTATAAAATAATTTTATATAATTTTTTAATCATAATATATAATTTATAATAAATTTCTTGACTTCTATAATAATAATTTAAAAATTATATCAATAATAATTTATAATTGGATATAATGTAAAATTATTTTATGTGGGAAAATAATTATTAAATTTAATATAAAATGATATTAAAATAATAATGATTGGGTAGTTGAGATAAAATGATTTCTTTTTTCTAAAATCAAGCGCTACATAGAGTACCATTTTAAAAAATATTGCAAAAATGTTAAATATAGCAAAAGCTAGTTTAAAAGCATTGGGAAACACGCATTAAAGTCAATTATGAAGAATTTATGATTTGCATTGAGTTTTTTTTCTTTCACACCTTTTTCTATTTTAATTTGTTAGATTTATAACTAATTTTGTTTTATAAATTTGTAACGGTTGTTATTATAAGATATTTTTGCACACAAGATATTTATGCTAGATAAATAGGTTTAATATATAAATTTAATGAAATTTTAAACCATTACATCAATCCATTCAAACGTAGAGTTCATTAAATAAGTATATATATTTTTATTATCGTTTAACCTGACTTAAAAACAAAAACTTTTGTGAATTTTTTTCATAGTAATAATAAATTTAAATTTAAATTTAAAATTTAATACCAACTATCCAAATTTCTTCGCACTAGACTGATTCAATGGTCAACTAATATATCAACCAATTAATTAAAAATATTAGAAGAGAATGAAATTTAAATATTCTTTTACATAATTTTACTTTTTACATATATTATCAGTTTTGACATTAATCGCTGTGCGTGTGGCCAACAATGGAGTACGAATATCCGTGGCATTGAATTTTACTTCAGAGGAAAGAAATTAAATGGAGAAAAATAAATAAATTTAAACTAAAGAAAAAATATATATTTTTATATATACATCATTATTTATGATTTTTCATTTATTCTATTCTCTCCTCTCACTTTATTGGATTTTTTTTTTCTTGATAAACATTTCTAATGTCACATGCATAACAATTTAGAGAGAAAATGTGACTTTAATATTTTCAATTGCATGTCAGTTAAATATATAAATAAGATTATTTTAGAATTTTATCTCAGTCATTTAATGATTTGAACCACAAAGACCGACTAAGTGTTCAAAAATTTTAAAAATACTTATAATGATCTACATTTCAATTTTATTTTCGTTCTTGTATAGGTTGATTGAAAAATAAATTTTTTTAATAATATATAATTAATTTTATTAAACATTAAATCAAGTCAATATTTAAGATTTAACTTATCATTAATGGTGTTGTTTTTAGATTTATCGATAAAAAATATTTTTTAAAATAATTATGTATCGTTTTTAGTAAAATTCTAAATATTCTTTACAAATATTGTATATAATTATATTTATCTGGAGATTAATGCAACATAGATAAAAAAAATGAGGAAAGTGTAACAAAAATAAGAATTTTTTATCTAAAAATATTAAATTACAAAATATTAGTACGGGCGTGTAACTTTATCTTTACCTTTTATTTTATTTTATCTTTATCTGTTATTCTATTTTATCTACACGACCGTGCAAGTCCCAAATGACTCATTTTGTATATTATAAAAAGAGATAGTTTGGAGATTGTATAACTTACTTGTGATACTTCCGACATATGTCATTTTACTTCATCCTTTCATACACCACAACCTCAATCATTCAAAGTGTTTCTGCGTTCAAGACTCCCTATAAAACATGTAAAAATAAGGCAAAAAGTGCGACATATAATAAAGAAACAAAACCCCAAGCTACTACGATATATAGTTTTTTTTTACTATTATGTCTGTATATATTTTCATCATGTATATGAGTAAGTAGTTTATTTTTAAGGATTATGATCTAGTTGTGCTTATAATTATTTATTATTCTTTTTAATATAATTTTTTATTTACCTTCACTACTTAAATTATCTTATTATATATTTTATAAACAAATATTTTTTGCATGATGATAAACTAGTTAGACGCAGTTGCACCTTAACTAGTTGATTAAACTATAGGATAGTTGAGTTTAGAGAAATTGTATGGCCAACCTTTTTCTTATACATTTGATTCAACTAGCAATAATGATTTATGTGAACCTCCAGCTTACTGAAATATATGTTTCTAAATGACAAAAAAGAACTATTGTAAGGTAAAGAATACTAGGGTGGTATACCAAGTTTTCCAGTAACATTAAAAAGTATAGTCAATAATGCACAAATGTAAAGTAAGAGAATTGCATAAATTGATATCAATAGGGAAAAACATAACAAAATCAATGTTAATGTAATTACATTTACTTGTAATCATTATTCTCTTAATTATGATTAAATGTCACGTAAATGTATGTGTATATATATATGTGTGTGTGATAGTTTAGCTATTTTAGTGAATTTACAGTTTGCCTAATTTAGTAGGCTAAAAGTTAGTTTCATATCTTATTTGGAAAGTTTCACATCACTTGCCTTAATCTTGTGTACAAATTATATTTTGTTAGATAACTTTATTTATCGTTAATTAATTTTAAGCTGAAATCTAACATAGTATTATAACTTATAGCTCATTTTAGTCATTGTCTGTTATAGTAGACATAATGGTCATTACTTGTTCGATTACACAATCTCAGTTATTACTAACTAGTTTTACACACTTAGTTTTAAGATGAACTATGATAACCAAAACTTTTAATTTAAAAAAGAACTAAAAACAATATTCATTCTCATTTTCTTGTTTTTACTTTACTTCCTATACTTAAATCTTTTATAATTTTTATTGTTTAATATACACCACAACTTCTTAAAAACTGTTATACTAATATATTTGATACGATATATAAACTCACATCCTTATTACTACTCCAATATGATATGTTTGTCCTTAGGCATTAACTAAATTGCATCACTTACATGCAAAAATAATAAAAAAAAAAAAATTAGTAAACTTATTTTAGTTACTAAAAATGAATAATATTGTCACATTGGTCTTTGAAACTATTCTTTTAAATAAATAATGTAAAGTGTAATTTATTAATTATATTAGTTCATTTTAAAAAAATGTATAATTTATGCAATAATATTAATACATGATTAGAGACTAAATAATGATACATATTTATGTTTAAAACTTAAATAAAATAATTAAAAATTTTCATAGACTTAATTATTTAAAATTTCTTTCATTTCAAAGATTTTTAAAACAATCCATTATCTATTTAAAAACTGTAGGTTACAGAAAAAGAATATAAGAGATTATGAGTAACTAAAGATTATGGGCTTAAAATAAACAATTATAAGAAACAATAAATTAAAGACTAAAGAGATAGCGGTGATTATACCAATGAAAGATATAATTTATTTAAAAGCAAATTCGTTTCAGATTAGCTGTAATATGTTCTTAACTGTTATAGGCATAAATATATAACTTCTCACCATACTTTTACCTTTGTGTTTTGAATTTTTGTGCACTTTTCCTATAGTTATGGAAAACCTATTCAAGCATAAACATCAAATTTATTAGTTTTCTAAGGAGAAGAACTTATTGCTTTTGCTCCATTCATTAAGACCAAGTCATGTTTTCCTTAAAAATGAAAGAAACAGGGATTAGTTTTTATTTCAGCAATAATGTCTAGAAGTTTTGTCCTCGTTGATCAGGTCAAGGCTGTATCAGTCTTTATCGGTATGGTTTAAAACTTGTATTAAAAATTTTCATACTAATATATATGACTCTTAGGTGACACTCAATGTCTTAAGCCATATCGCTCGAAATTCTAAATTAGAAGTATGAACACTAATAATAATAGAACGAATATTATTATATTGATTTATTTGGTAGGACAAAACTCTAATAATTAACTACACCCAACTGTTGGGTTTTGCGGGGAGAAAGGGAACATATAAAAACATGTCATAATTTTAATTTCCATCTATAATATACGATGTAATATAGCATATACATTCAAAACGGTGAAATTTAAGTATTATGTAAAATGTTCTATATTTTTATTTTGTTGTAGTGGTTACAAATTTCTTTTCTCTATATATTATAAAATTATTTGTCTGAATAACAAATTAAAATTCAACTAATGCTATTAGTAAAATTAAATTTGATATACATTTTTTATAATTATTTTCTTCGCACAATAATTAAAAAGATACGATTAAAAAATATTACTAGACTAATTAATATCATTACATTAAATGTTTGGAACAGAGAATATCTCTGACTCTAAAGTAGCTTTGGCGTTAAATATTACGAGCTAACACACTTTTAAATATTACGAGCTAACATATTTTTAAATATTACGATGGAACAATTAATTACATGTTTATTTGAATTATTTGTAAGATTTTTTCCTTCTCTAAAATAATTTAAATCAAACATATATTTTGTTGAAGATTGGCAATTTGTTGGTTAACATCATCTATTGCAAGTTAACCAAGTTCATGCACGAGACCACTTTTTTCTAGGTCAAGTTACTCTTTTTTCTATCTTATATCTATTTAAGTTTCAATTTAGTCTTTTATATTATTTTTTTTCTCAATTTATTTTTTCATCTCGCTCTCTTTGTTTCTTAAGCAGCGACGGAACTGCTTTAGAAAGTTTGGGCAGTTGCCTTCACAAGATTTTTATTTTATTAATAAAATATATATGTATAGTTATAAATTACTCTAATAATTTAGAATATAGTTAACAATAATAATAATATGAGTATTGTTCCCACTGATTAATATATGCGAATATTTCTCCACAATATACAAATTTTCAATCCATCGCTGTTGTTAGGTTATATATATATAATAAATTTATTGGTTTTAGTTTAACATTTTCTATTTATGCCTGAATACAATATGCACTTAATTGACATGTTTTTACAATATTACCATGTTTGTGAATTGTGTTTTATTCAGATAATCATATTCTATAATTTTAATTTGATTTATTTTTCAATTTATAAAACAAGTATCATTAACATCTATCTTTAGTACATATATTAAGAGATCAAACACGTAATATTTAAAAATTCTAAAAATATATAATATTTAGGTAATTATGATAATTTATATATACAAGTTATTATGATATATATTAAAATTTTAATTCAACATCATGTACTATTCTCTTCATTTTTTGTATTTTTATTAAGGAATCTTAATAATATAATTTTTAACATTCTTTAGTGTTATTTTATTGTTAGATAATATTTAATGTCAATCTAATTAAATAATTGGTAAAACTTACAATGCAATTCTTTTAATATTCGAGTATTATTTAATAGTTTTATATACCGTTTTTAATCAACACTCGAATTTTATCTTAATAATTGATAATACCCTTCATTTTTTTATGCGAATTACTATAATGAAATTATAATTTTAATTATCAACACCATCAAAATCACACCAATCATATTTAAGTTCTATCTTTAAATAACTCTAATTCCCACAAAGGATAATATAAAAATTCATGGAATGATAAAGTATTAAAAAAGAAAAAAGGTAAAATATATTTTTAATTTTTATAAATATAATTAAATTAAAATTTATTTTTCCATTAATTTGAGTCATAAAAAATTATTTATTTTTAAATATAAGTCTTATTATCACTTATTGGTAATTTGATGTGTATTTGGATTCATTATGCGACATACTATAAAATATTCATTGACATAAAATGATTAGATATACGTCGTGTTGTCATTAACCCTATATTTGTCTTGAGGTAGAGAGAAATGAAAGAAAGAGATATATGATTAAAATATAAAAAATTTACATTGTTTGCTTTACAGAGAAATTAGAAATGAAATTTTTTGGCTACTAAAAAGTTCCCATGAAATCGAGGAAAAATGTGTCGGGTTGTATTTTTTTTTAAATAGATAATTTTTACAACATAAAAATATAAATAATTGTTCGTTTAAAAACAATATAGTAAAAAGTTTGAAAAGTTTGAGTTATACTTTTTAATTAATATAATTTTATATAATTAATTTAATTATTTTCACCACTTTTTTACTCATTTAAATAAGTGGAGATAAACTTATTAACTTTTTCCTTCTTATTATTATTTACAATCTATTTTTTATTTCATTTCTGTTTTTTTCTGGTCAATTTTTTATTTCTCTTTTATTTTTACAATTTTTATTTATTTTTCTAATTCAAACAAGACATAAGTGATAAGAAAAATTACTTTTAGAAAATTTAAGTTTTATGAAAAATAAATAATTTCAAACAAATTTAGTTATATTTAAGTGTAAAATTAAGGTAACTCTTGTTGCTATTGCGATCCGAAAAACTCATTTTGGGTGAGAAGAGATATAGAAAGAAAAAAAAAAGTAGAAAGACAGTGATTAGTTATGATAAGGAGACAGATGGAAGGCATCATAAATGACTGAATGGGCTCAAGGTGGTTTAAGCTAAGATGAGTTTGAATCATTTAAATGCAATCTCATTTTTAACAGGTTAGGTTAGAGAGAACTTGTCTCACTTTATGTATTTATTTTCTAATCTATTTATATATTTTATATAGATGATATATTGAATTATAATCACATTTAAATGCAAACTATATGTAGTATTTAATAAATAACAAATATCTTAAAATATAGTGTGTTTTAAGAGTTAAATTATTTGTCTGTTAATATTTTGATTTAATTATTATAATTAAAATTATTTAATTATTAAAACAATAAATTTATTTTTTAATTAATATAAAAAGAAAATTATAACACATATAACTTATAATATACAATGTATAGTACATAACTTCTCAAATCCGAACTCTTCATAAGTTGAGAAAAAATCAAACCGACTTTGACTCTCAAAATTAGGTTGGAATTAGAGGGGGTACTGGCATATTGAATTTTAATTACCATATTTAAAAATGATAACTATAATGAAAAAATATAAAAAAATAAAAAGAGATGAAGGAAAAAATATTAATTAAAGTTAGCATGGTTATAGCATGCATAAGAGGCACAATAATCGGGGGCAGCATCAAAGTACTAGGTTGCAAGCATCTCCACCTTGTTGTCACTGTTTCTTCTCCTCATTTTTATTTTCTAATTAAAAAAAAAAGAAACAAAGATAAGCAGCGCTATTTTCTCTAAAATCTCCATCTTCCTTCACTTCTGAACTTTGGACGAGATCCCATTCTCTCCCATTTCCGATCTCACCATATTTCACACACTCGACACTCTTTCGACACATTCATATCAAAATTATAACTTGAAAGTTCATGGCTGCTCCACCGGCAAGGGCTCGTGCCGATTACGATTATCTCATCAAGCTTCTCTTGATCGGTGACAGCGGTAAATTAACTCTTCTTTTTTAATTTATTTATTGCTAAAAAACAAAGACAAGGAAAAAACAAATGTCATTTTAGAATGGGGCTATTTTTCTTTGTAATGATAAATTATGAATTTTTCACTAGGGATTCCCTTTTTGTAATTTCGCCTTCTTTTTTTTTTTTTATCTCGAATCGCTGAGTTTGGAGTTTGTGGCAAATGCACATCTAGTTTTTTTTTTTTTTTGAAAAATGGGATTTGTTTAAATCACGAAAAATTTGATCTTTTCCTGATCTGGTTTGGTTTGAGTCAGCATTTGAATTACTGTTTCTGTTGTTGTGACGCAAATTTTGGTGTGAAGAGGTTGAATTGCAAATTCGTGCTGATCTGTGGTTATCGTTTAAAATTAACCTTTCTCTTTGATCCATTAATAATTTGTTTCATTCAGTATTGCATCTACCAGATGTTCTTGTGCTTTGTTTTCTTGTGTTGGTTATACCTTCCATTTTCTTTTTCCCCTAAACAGAAGAGTTATGGCATTGGTTGATGTTTCACCAAGGGTTAGAATTTAGAAGTATTTTAATGGCCATTGAAGAAATCACAATGGAATAGTTGTGTTGCTTTTGTGTGAAACATACCTGTTAAGTTAATTTCTTTATGTTTTGTCTTTTTGCAGGTGTTGGAAAAAGTTGCCTCCTTCTGCGTTTCTCTGATGGTTCTTTCACTACTAGTTTCATCACAACTATAGGGTATTTTTTTACAGCTTAGGAGTAAAATTTGTTTGCAAGAAGTTTCTCTCTCTAACATCACAAGGCCTACCTTCCTTATGTAGCATTGATTTTAAGATAAGAACCATTGAGCTTGATGGAAAACGGATCAAGCTCCAAATTTGGGATACTGCAGGGCAGGAGCGATTTCGCACAATTACAACTGGTAAGCTTTATGATTCCTACAGGTATTGTTATATTGATTTTAGTATCATTGTATGTGACACATGGAAACTCATTGCTTAGAAGTTGGCATCTGGTTTATGTCACTTCGTGATGTAGGATTACAAGGCAGTGAAAGAAAAAAGGGAGAAATTGTTTAGATAAAAATATAAACATAAAGAAAATTAGAGAAAAGAGTGACAGGATAGAAAGGGAAGTAACCAGTGAGAAACATCACAATTCTTATTCACCATCAGATCTGATATGTCAGACTATATAGGCATTTTGCAGTTCAAGTTTGAAGATAATAATTCTAAATCCATAGGATATGACTAAAGTTGAATCCCCTAAGTTATGTCCCATGCTGAAGCCTAAAATAGTCTCCTTCTCCCTGTTTTTGATTGCCATTGTTTCCACTGCAAACCTTGTAGAATTTATAGTTGAAAAAGTTTCTGGGAGGCATGGAGCAGCTTCCATGTGGACTTTTTACCCAAGTTAATTATTGTCTCATTTGACTTAATTGATGTAAAGATACTAGTGAGCCCTAGTTTAATTTATGTGAGATGATTATTATGGAGATTCATTTAGGATATGTTTTGGAGTTAGGTGGGGGTGGAGGGGAAGGGAGGGAAGGACAAATATTTCATTTTTAAATTAAGAGATTTATATAATGTTTATAAAAATAAACAAAAAATTAACACATGGAGTTTATGCTGGTCTATCGCAGAAATGAAAAATTTGTCCTTACCTTCCTTTTGTTCCAAAATCTAACTCCTAAACATGCCCTTAGTATTGATGTGTCAAGAGTTAACCTTCTGATGTAACTGTCCTTTACCATTGTTTCGCTCATGTTAATTGTTATTTTTGTTACCCTAAAATTCTTGTTTCTTTCATTGTTTTTTCAAAAAATTGTAGAAGTGTGAGTATTTGTCATTTAAGTTTTTTGTGCTACATATCTTTTCCTAAAATCTTTTTTCTTTTTTTGGGCAGCTTACTATCGTGGTGCTATGGGCATATTGTTAGTCTATGATGTTACAGATGAAGCATCATTTAACAGTAAAGTTCCCAGCTGTTGCTTAAGTTTGAAATTTGCAAATCTGTACACAACTCTTCAAACTTTAAAGGCTTTTCCATCTGGAATATTCATACAACTTCTGTTAATTTCAGATATCAGGAATTGGATTCGCAATATTGAGCAACATGCATCAGACAATGTTAACAAAATACTGGTAGGGAACAAAGCTGATATGGATGAAAGCAAAAGGGTAAGCAAACTTAGTTGGCAATGTTAATGAAACCCCTTCTTTGTTTTTTCCTTGCACCTTTTACATCTTGCAAGAGCAAAGTAAGGACCTTCCAAACACCAATTTGATTTTGAATAACAGAGTTGCAGAGCTAAGAGCAAAAGGGCTTAAATAACCAATCATTACTATCATGAAGTGTTCTTCCATCATTGTTTTGCAAGTTTTTCTTATGGTTGAACTTCATCACTGAGGATGTTAGAGAAACCATGTTTCTGAGAGTGAATGGGTCGATTTTTTGTTGCTGGGATGGGGAGGTCCGAAAGGGGTCGAGTTTTGATTTGATGCTATAAATTGAATTAGTAACATTTTGGAGCCTCCTATCACTTATGTATGCATGCATGCGTGTCAGATTTGAAATGCTTGTGATTATAACATACCTTCTCTTTCTTTTAAGGCTGTGCCTACGTCCAAGGGCCAAGCACTGGCTGACGAGTATGGAATCAAATTCTTTGAAACTGTAAGTGGTGTATACTTAAAAATGTGGAAACCCCTGAACTTCTATGTTATTATGCTCATGAAAAACACTATTGCAGAGTGCAAAGACAAATCTAAATGTGGAGGAAGTTTTCTTCTCAATAGCAAGAGATATAAAACAAAGGCTGGCTGACACTGACTCCAAGGCAGAGGTATTTGAACTTCCTCTCAATACTTTTATGGGTTATTATTATTACTAATATCATACACTCAACTCTTCCATTTCACTTTCACCCCATTTTTCTTCCTATCTCTCATATTCCATCACATAATTTATTACATCTCTCTCTCTTCCTTCTACTCATACACTCCAAAAGCTCTCATGTCTCCTCTCAAGTTGAATTCTGGTGATATTTTCATTGCAGCCATCAACAATCAAAATCAACCAAGACCAGGCAGGAGGAGCTGGGCAGGCTGCTCAAAAATCGGCTTGTTGTGGTTGAGGACAAATGTTACAAATTGGAGGCAACATTATTGTCCAAGAACAAGAAGGAAAGAAGAAATTACGTGTATAATGATCATGATGCTGACTTGTGCTTAACCTTGTCATTCTTTATAAATTTGTGTGTGATAAGTAGTTTCTGACTTTTTAACAAATTACATTAAATCCAAAACTAAACGTGATTGTGGTGATTGCATGGCTAACTGCCCCTCACATTCTTTGGTTGGGGGTCGCGAGATCCATTGAAATTGAAATTTTTTTCCTTTGACTGTATAAATGCGATGGCTTGTGCTGGATTGGTACACATTTTGAAATTTTGTTATCTGCCAATAGACAATGCGATGAAATATAAATGCAACCCGAATACTTAATTACCGTACCTAAAGTTGATATAAAAAATGTATGAAGCCTGGTAAAAATTAAATCAGGTGTACCTATAGTTCACTAGTACTTCTGCGTTGTGACTTACTTAATATGTAGCAATGCTGCGAGAGAAATTAACAGGGTATTGTCGCCAACATTGTCCGACTTATTTTACACAACGATCGGTTTCATGAATATTCATCATTAAGTATTAGTATTGTTCCTAGAAAAAAAAAGTGCTGCAACACAACATATAAAAGAAAACTAAGGATTATTGGTTAGAAGGTCAACATCACATTGATCTTTGTCTTCAAGTTGTCCCAAGAAAGGTTAGTTACCCATGATAAGAATACAAAACTAGGACGGATAAACTTCTTTTAATAAGTACTAGAAAAGAATATGAAGGTAAAATAAATTGAATTTTTTTTCAAGTTATAATCCATCTATATACTTAATTTTTATAGAAATTATTTCATTTAACTTGTGCAAAAGTTACAATGTATAAGTTAATTTAGTTCATAAAAAAAAGTTAAATATATTTTATTTTCTTATTTTTTATATAAATACTTATAAAAATTGTTTATCAAAGGATTTATCTCAATCTCAAAATTAAAGATAAAGAATGCAATAAATAATTTGGGCAAGAAATAAGATTTATGGAGCTGTTAAGGCCTTTTCTTTGAAGAAGGTAAATTGCCTCCAGATGTAATGAGACCTTAGTTGCTTGGACCTTGAGAATATTAATGAATCCAAACCTATCAACTATTATAATTTTTTGAAAAAGGTTATCTCAATAATTATTGTTTAAGGTTGAAACCATACATGGGACAACTTATCTCCCCTTTTTAGAGTGCTTTTGTGGGTGGAGGCTTATGCAGAATGATATATAATTATTGCTCATGATTTTTTTCATGCTTTAAGGAAGCACATGGTACTATGGTAGGAAAAGAGGATCAACTGTCAAATTGGATATGAACAAAGCTTATGACAGAATGGAATGACCTTTTATTGAAAGGGTTTTACTTGCTTTGGTTTTGAAGAGGGTTGAGTCAAAAAGTTATTCTGTTAATAGTCTTTCTATCCTGCAAGTTCAGCATAAATGAGCATGTCAATTCTACATTTTACCCTCGAAGAGGCCTCATGCAAGGAAACTCATACTTGTTTATTCTTGTTTCAAAGCTGTCTCTCTACTTTTTTCAAAAAGCGGAACATGATTAATCTTAGGGATTCACCTCTCCCTTGTCCCATTATATCACATTTTGTAGATGATACTATCCTACTTTTTAAAGCCTCCTAGGAAGAAATTTATTAGGTTATAAAGCTGCTTAATATTTATTCTCAGGCTTCTGGCCAGCGTATTAATATTTCCAAATCTGATATGGTTTGTTGCAATTTTGTTCCTAATAATGTTAAATATCCACAAAAAATAACCTTAACCCTACTAAGTAGTGTTTGTTTGTGTCAAATGTATAACTTTTGTTGGACTGGTGCCATTTGTTGGGTTTAGGCCTGCTTAGCCTTTTGTTGCTTCGTTGGGCCTCAATGCCTTTAATGAATGGTCCCAAATATAAAAACATACAGAGCACAAGCAAACGGAAATTATTTGCTCACGTTCAATCGCAACCTTCCTTTCTCAAATCCATTGCCAACCTAAGAGGAACTATTAGATTTACTTGAATTTATCTTGTATATTTGGAGATAAATAAAAAACAGTTACATAAGAACATTAGCTTTCTCGATAATGTAATAGATAATTCTGTTCACCAGAGCACCTAGCAGGCTAATACCACTGATTTGTACATAGCTAATTATAAAGCTTCCAATATTTTAAGCAACGCCTCCAAAGGTTGCGGAGGCATAAAAAGACACAGGAAAAATAGTAAAAACTGACATATCTTACTATGCACACTAGAATCTATCCTAAGTTACGTTTTCACAAAGGGTTGGGACTTATAGGTTAAGTTCTTCCTTTCCATAAATGCGTTGAAGCTCCCGTGTTGCTGCTTGAAATGATTCTGGATAAAGTTGACAGGAGAGAAAAAAAAATGGATAAGAGATATACCAAACAAAAACAAACAGTAAAACCTTGCCTACGCGTGTATGAATGTGTTTCTATCATTGTGTGTAAGGTGGACACAAGGATTTCATTACCTTTCCAATTGCGAAATGCTTTCTGATTAATTGGTGCACCAAAAACTGTTTGAATTGTATCAAACAACAAACTTTCGGGGGTACTCCTCAATTCCTGTACTATTTGATAAATGGTCTTCCCATTCTCAAAATAAATGTGATTGTTTGGATGTTTTGTTTTGCAGCCAGCATGTCTCTCGAACTCGTAAGCATTCAGAACCTGATATAGTAAAGTATCAGTCGATGAGTAACCTATCATAGATTTTAAGGTTTGGTCAGGGTGTACACCAGTGGATTACTAACCTTGGAATGGTTACATGACTTACATCCACAAAGATAACCAGAGCCTTTTATAATTCCACGAAGTTCCTTCATCCATGCAGGAATATGAGTATAGCTTATTAAACAACATTTCAAACAGAAGTAATCAACAATAAAGACCAAAGTTTACCTCCCGTGCCACTGAGATATACTTTACAGGAACACCATCAAGCATACCAGTAGATATCAAGCTCCTGACATTAGAAGGGAAGCTGTTTGGAGCTTCTTTCCTTGCTGTTTTGAAATCTTGTTTATTCTTGGACACAGTTTCAGACTTCACTTTTGCTGCCTGAAGAGTGCTTGCAACTGCATCAGAACTTGACACATCCAACTCTTTCTCATGGGCTGTTGTTGACACATGAACTGAAGATTGATTATATAATTGATCATACTCTGCTGCAGGCCTACCCACAGAGATAATATCCCTTTCATCTGGGAACCCACCAAAAGAAATTATATTTGTGTCCTCTTTATTATAGGATTCACTAATTGATACGATTGAGTCATCTCCTTTGATAAAAGGGGAACTAAATGATCTGACATTTGCATCCCCTCTGCTATAGGCGAGTCCCATTAAGGTGGTATCACCATCCTTGTCAAAGGCTTGCCCTATTGATGCAGACCTTGTCTCAACTTCCCTGTTATAGGTCTGATGTAGATCACAGTTACTCTGCCTACAAAAGTTATGTCCCTCTGGAGCCTGTACATCATCTTCCTTAACCTGATTTACCTTAACTTTTTTTATTCCACCAAAATTTACACATGCTTCAGAATCTTCAATAGAATGAGATATAGACAAGCCAAAAGATGCATCATCTCCATATTGATTGGCGATCATCTTTGATCTCACATTAGAATCATCAGCCAGAACATAAGAAGTATTCTTTTCAGTGAAATTGACAGGCCTGGTTTTAGACCCAAATAATCGGCCAATAAATTGGTTTGGAACTGAATGAAAATTGGGATTGTTCTCCCAGGGAGGAAAATTTATATTTGAAAATCCAGGACTAGATTTTTCATCAGCATCTTCTACAGCTTGTTTCTTGTTTGGAAAAAAATCTACTTCAGCAGAGTCAACAAACCATTGATGAGGTCGTTTTGGTTCAATTTTGGAAGGACTATCAAATACTGTCTCTCTGTCATTAACATGTCCAGAATCCTTTACCATCCAAAATCCCTTGTTTTGCAAAGACTGCAGAAAAAAAAAAAACCCTTCAACTATGGTTCACATAATTGTACATCTTAAAAAAATTGTCTTTCTTTATTTCACTCACTCAATCAAAATGGCACAAGATAAAGGAGAATAATCACATTCTCTATAAACAAGGGGGAGGGATTAATTATAATTAACCATTTTAGTGATTTTCAATGTGATTTTTTTCAAGATATTATTGGGTTATCCTAGGCAATAATTATGGTAGGAATAAAATCCTATTAACATATTTTAAGGATTAGTTAGGTTCTCAAATGTTCACTCAGGTTCCATAATGCCTATAAAAAGGGCTTGCTATGTATAAAATGGGATAAAACTTCTATTTGGAATCATAAATATTAGTCCAAGGATTTTTCCATATTTCATCTGGTGAATTTCAGAGTTATAATCAATCCAGGTTGTATGAGGAAATCAAGTCAGGTAAAGGATCTCAACTATTGATGAGGAAATCAAGGGATTTGATTATAAGAAAGTGATAGTTGGTTATAAATGTTCCTATACCTAATCATATCATCAACTGTTAATTTTTTTATATTCTCCTCAACAGTTAGACCCCTCGCTTTTTCGTCTGATGTGTCCCATGCCATTTGTGTAAACTTAACCATCACAGACTCTCAAGCATCAACACTACCCTCAAAGAAAAAATAAATAAATGCATGATTAGCTCCTTAATTCCAATTTCCAATAAGAAACAAACAAACACAGCACTATGCTACATTTCAATCCAACGTGAACTCGACTACTTGTGAGACTGATTCAGCCCTTACAGAGGAACACAAGTTACAAAACGTACAACAGAAATCTTAAGCAAAAAGAAAGAGAGTAATCAAGGCATAATCTAATCAATCCAGTAATACTGGAACAATTATAATTACCATTTGCTTCAACTTTTGCAGGTGAAAATAATGCCGAAAAATCTTCGCTGCGACTTCAAGTGATAAAAATTGCGCCAACAACTCCTGCAACAAGAGAAATCCCCTCTCAACACGGTTCACAAGCATCCTTCAAGCTCAACATCGAAGGAAAACGCAAACACAGCAGGTGCCCAAAGGGAATAAACTAAATAAATAAACGCTCACATTTCATTGATATTATATTCTCAAATAAAGAAAATGAAGAAACTACGTATTATTGTCAATCAAAGGAATTTTCACCAAACAAAATTCAAAGAAATTCGAATAGAACAGAATTCATCAGGTGATGCTATTCGAGCTCAGGAATTGGGAACAAGCGATCGATTACCTTGGTAAATGGTAATAATACTGACTAATAGCATAGAAGCTTCAGGAAGATTTTACGATCCATGCCCTCGGTGATGGCCGGAACCCTAACTAGACGATCTTTCCGACGCCGGTGAACGCAGGACACTTTTCAAGGAGAGTACATACATATTCATATCATATGATAGGGTGTGTGAGGAGCACTCGATCTTTTCTCATCCAAGGGATATAAGATAGGATGAACCTATGTTGAGCATAACTCACTGTTGGGTTTCTCGATGACGTACACGTGTATCGTAGAAAATAAATCTGGACCGTTGCTTAACTGGATCAACTTCTACAACATCTAATTGGTTCGGTGTAAGAGAGACTGCAGGAGGAGAAATTTTATACCAAAATCCAATCCAACTGTAACACATACCACGTAAATTGAATTGAATATATGCCTTTGATTAATTTATAATTCTTTATAGATTGGAATGGTTTTCACGAAAGACGTAACAATTAAATTCAAAAATCGAAAATCCAAAATCCAAAAAATTAAAAATGAAAACTTTGAATAAATAAAATTTATTCTTTATTAGATTACATTAAATTTCAGATTAAACCTATACAGTACTTTATTTATAAAGTTATCAAATCATCCATATTTCTATAAGTAAATATTTTAAAGGATTATATGCTAATTTATTTTTTATAATTTTATCATCTAAATTATATTTTATTATTCTAATATTATTTATAAATTCATTAATTTTTAAGTACTTAATTTTTTTATATAGTGTAATTCGTGTATTTTGTTCTAAATGCTTGTACATGTGGTAGAAGATTGAACACCACCCAAATTTGGTTGTAAAAAAAAAGAAAAGAAAAAAAAACACAACACCACCGAGGCCCAGTCTTACATGCGCAACATATGTTTTGAGATTTAGATTCTTTTCTAACTTTCAGAAAAAAAAAAAGTATTAGTAGGAAAAAAATTAAGAAAGGATGGGAAGTTAGAAGTGATGGAGACATGCTAGTGAGAGAAGCGTGGGAAATTATATTTGCATCCTCTTTTTTCGCTTTTTTTTTTGTATTTTGTATATCTTTCTAAAAACTAATTTCTTGAACATATATTTAATAATAGGTAAATATAAGAAATTTAGTTTTTGGAAGATACTTTATGACATCGAATTCCAAATTTCAGAATGTTATAAAATTTTAACCGTTTCATAACACAGTAAGAGGAAACAAGTTATGAGTTACTAGAGGAGCAACACATGACAGCAAGTGGATGAGCCAAAAATAAGAAAGGAATAAAGATACGAGATATGGTGATTGCTCTGCATTTGCATTATTGGCATTATGAGATTGTGGTGATCGTAAACTACGTAATAATTTTTTGGCATCCACATAGTAACAGGGAAATTGTATCAACTTCGTGATGCCCATTTGAAGAGATAATAAAAAAAAAAAAAAAGTTTTCAGAAGGCGCTTGCTTGACTGTGTTTTGAAAATTAGTTTTAGAAAATAATCAATTGTATTCCAGGGTTTTTCAGAATATATAACAACATTTTAAAAATTAGTTTTCAATAAATTTACGAAATTAAAAATATAAAGCTGAGAGGATGACAAAACTAAGAAGCAAGCCCAATAAAGTAATAGAGGGAAGATGAGATGTATGGAGTGAGTGAGAGAAGACAGAAAGAGAAAGATGTAGAAAGATAAGACTATCAGTTAATAAAGAATGAAATAATAATTTTTTTTTAATAAAGTGACACAGAAAGAGAAAACTGTACAAATGGATTTGTGAGTCTTTCTTCATTTTATAATTTTTTAATAAATAGCATTTTGTGAGTCTTTTCGAATTACATTTTCTTATATTTAATAGCAATACCATTCTAATTTTTAATGATTATGAAAATTTTGTTTCCTGAATTAATCTTGGGTCACAATTTGACCCCCCCAAATTAATCCTAGGTCACAATTTAACACAAAGATCACAATTGAATTTTAGTTAGCAAATTTGAGGATTTTGATTCTTAATTTGTTACATCCTTGGTAATTACACCTGTAATTAGTTACATGCAAACCAACAATATATAAAGGATATTTTATAAACTGGATGTAGACTACTTAATTTAACCAAAAAATTAGTGAATCATTATCATACTCAGTCCAAATAAACTACACAACTAATATTGAAAAAATTGGTAAAAAAAACTGTAAAGTCAATAAAAAAAATCAATTCACAATAAATTAACAAAAAAAAAACTTAATATAACATCATTTAAAAGAAATGAAAATTTGGCCAAAGGTATAAACTTGCTATTATTAATGAATATTACTATATATTATTAAAAGTTGAACCTAAGTATTATGGATTATGATATATTTAATTTTGACTTATGGAATTACTTTGAAGCTTAAGAACATGTTTCATATTTAGTTTTTTTGGATTTGTTACTTGTATGGATAAATGTAACATGAATAAATATGAGTTTGATTGATACTCGATTGAAGAAGGTTTAGATTAATATGTGTATAGAATAATTTTTATTTTATATAACTAAAATTTATAATAAATAAATATTTATGAATATATAAAATATATTATAATTAGAATTCATATATATAGAGAGGGAGAGGAAGGAGAGAGGTTATGAATTTTAATTATAATATATTTTATATATTTATAAGTATTTATTTATTATAAATTTTTATTATATAAAATAAAAATTATTCTATGCACATGTTAAAATATTAGTTTAAAGAACAAGAGAGTTAATAAGAAGAGATTAAAAAAGAATTTAAAATTATTTTATACAAAATAAACAAGTTAATTAAGACAAGTTTACCGTTGTATTCAAATTTTTTCTTGACTTGTTTATTTGAACTTGAACACCACTGATTAAGACTAAGTCATTTTAATTTTTTTAATATAATATAATAATTTTAATATTATATATAAAATTGTAGAATAAAAAATAAAAATATAAATTAAAATATATTTTATAATATATATTTAAAATAAATATCATATTGTATAAAATACTATCAGTTAAATAAAAGTATTTTATTATTAATTTACAAGTACTCAAAAATTTATATTTTAAGAAATATATAAGATTAAACCGAGTTTGGATGACTTGAAATTCAATTCATCTTTAAAATACATCTAATTTCAAAATTCAAATTCCTAAAAATCAACATGACCAAAAATTAGATTAAATGATTTATATTAAATCATATTCACTCACACCCCAAAATTGAGTTAGAAAATAACTTTATATACTTTGTTAAAAATATAACTTTCCCACCGTCAAAATAATAATAAAAAAACAGAATAAAACATGCTATAAGTACTTTCATGGTAAGTAAAAAAAAAAAAAAGTTTTTCAAAAATCATAACATACGTGAGAATATTATATTTTAAAGTTGACATATGAGTAACAGGAAACAAGCATTAAGCATAATCCTGGCACAAACTTCACCCAACGATTCCATTCACTCATTGCCACTACTCAAAAGTCTAAAGTCGTATATTTCCAAACGCCACCGTTCCGATTCTCACTCCTCTCTCTCACACACACAGTCTCTGCCAAACAAACATTGATCAATCTAAAAACCAACATTATTCATCAATCTTAAGTTTAAACTAAAAGACAAATGAATCACAATACACTCATCGTTGGAAAAAAAGAAAGCTGCTTGGTAGAGGCACATTTGGAGATGTCTATCTTGGCTTTAATAAGTGTTGTATATGTTCTTTACACCAAAAGTTCTTTATCCTATATATATCCATATATCTTTCTTCTACTTTTAAATCTATTATCGTATGCATCTTATAAATTCTTTGGTTAAAATGTTTTGTCACGTTAGGGAACGTGGTGAAATGTGTGCTATGAAAGAAGTTACTCTCTTTTCATACGATGTCAAATCTAGAGAAAGTGCTCAGCAATTAATATGGGTAAATTGATTTCACTTCCCTTTTGTTCTCCAACATTGACTTAGGAAATTTTTTGTGGGAACTCAATGATGCTTATTCTCTTTGTCACTTATTCACTTTTAAAACTTTAAATTTTACTGCTGCCACATAATGATTAGTTTTCTAGACTTTTGATGCATCTATCACTTAAATTGCATTTCTTGTAAACGGACATCAAAGGAGCAAATATACTGCTAGATTGTAATGGCCGGGGCGTAAGCTTGGAGATAAAAATTATCCTTTTTATTTGCATTTAACCTAATGGTAAGATATGAAAATTGGAACAATAGGGATATAGTTAATAAATAATTTTGTCTTTTAAGTACACGGTAAAGAGTTTGATGTTTAAGTTTTTATATCTTGAAAATATTTAATAAGAAAAATCGACCTTTTAAGTAGATTTTAGATATATTAGTCTTTGACTTTTAACAGAGATATTATGAGTTAAAAAAATATATACAAAATTTGGTTTTTGTTGTTTAGTGAAATTATGAATAAAGGTTTAAAAATCACTAATTCACCGACTCAAGGGAGTTGCTATTTCCATTTTAGTGGGGTTTATTCATGTTCCAGTTTATCATGTATGGCTCCAACTTGAAAAAAAAGATAATTGTGAATCCAAAAGACAAAAATGAAGACACTAATTAGGAACTCTTTCCTTTTATTTTTTTTTGTTTTTCCTTTTAATTACAAAAATATCAGGTTATTTTCAGTTTGTTCCATGTTTTCAAAAGATTGGACAGAAAACAGTGAATCAAATTTGTATTGTTTTCTGTTTTCATTACACAAACTTTTGAAAACAAGAAATTGAAAATGAAAACATTTTCCCATACCAAACGCCTCCTTAGGTTCTTTTGGTTTTATTGAGTTCATGGGATATTGTTTGTTTTCCAACATAATTGCCATTTGATATCGCATCTGGTATAAATAATCGCAAGGTTGAAATATTTTCTCTGTTAGTTTCAGTTCTTTATGGATTCAATTACATCTTGGTTTTGTGACTTGATGGCTTCACATTCTGAATTTTCAGGTTATAAAGAACTTTGATGGTTGAAACCTTGGTGTTGATATTTGGAGCCCTGGATGCAGAGTTTTGGAAATGGCTACAACTAAACCTCCTTGGAGTAACTATGAAGGGATTTGAAATTTATGTCAATATATTGGAACTTGTAGATAGCTTTTTCCCTTTTCCTATTATTTTATGTAGTTTTTTCTTTTCATTCCTAAAGCATTGATGATATTTCTTGTATTAATCTATGCCTTGACTTGCTGTATATTATTGTCTTTGCATGTTAACAAAACAAGATGCTGCCATGTTCATAATTGGTAATAGCTCCCAACAATCTCATATCATCTCTCTAGTGAAGGAAATGATTTTGTTACGAAATGCGTACAACGTAAACCATCCTTTTGTAAAATGTGTTGGACCATCGCTGAGTATGAATAGTTCAATTAATAATCTCAAGCTTAAATTTTAAGTATGAAAATAGGTAAACATTCAGAAAGAGAATTTGATTACCTATAATAATTCTATTCAATTCGAATAATATTTTTTCCTGTAAATTCGATTTGATTAATATTTTCTCCCACAAAAAGTAGCTATGTTGTTTAAAAAAAATGCGTTATACTTTTAGAAATACTTATCGTGACTAATTAGTAATTCATGGAGCGATTTCCAATAAAAATTAGAAATTCTACCGGATGATTGCATTTTGATTGATAAGTAATGTTGGTTTATCAAAGTTATATTGGGTTTGTGTTTCCTCAATAGTAAAAAAAATATAATATATTTTTAGTTGACATGAGATGACATGTATAGCTCATAGTTGGAATTATTTCTATTTTTTATTATATATATATATAAAAGAAAATATCAAATTAGTTTAAAAATAACTCTAAAAGTATTATTTTTTATCATCATCATTTGTAATAAAATGAATTATAAAAATGAAAAATAACTCTCTTTAAATTACATTGTGACCCATTCTTTTAAATACAATATTTTTTTAGAGCACATTCCTTGTGTAGTTAAAATTTTTAAAAGGAAAGAAAGAAAAAATAAGGAGATTATTCTTATTTTCCATATTTACTAATTTACCTCTCTTCACAGTTTCTTCACGTATACACATCTCCTTTTTTACACTATCACACCCTTCTAGCTGGGGTTAGTCAACAGTCGAGTTCGTTCCAATTCGGGGTTTAATCTGTTGAAAATCAAGCTGTTATAAATATGGTCGGTCACTCATCATTTGATCCTCGATTTGAGTCAGTTTCGTTTTGAATTAGCAGTTTTTATCATGTGCTTTAATTTTGGTTATGGACCATTGTGGGGCCAAGTTATTTTTTTGGTTCTATACAAATTTAATCAATTCTTTTTTGGTTTACTTGTCCTCTTCTTGTACAGGGCCTCTATTTGTAATGACTCATTTAAGATTTTAATTTTAACTTCTGAAAACATGATAACATTTTGGTTTTATGTTTTAATTTTAATTTTCCAATACCTGTTAGCATTTTAAAATATACATGCAAGATTATTATTGGGCCTCATCAATTTTCTGAGTCTTTTTTTGTTCAATTAAAATGAATCATGATTCTTGGATATTTTATTCTCTCTTAGTTGGTTGGGTTTGGATTTCGACGGATGCAGAGGCTCAAAACCGTACCTGCTTATTAAAACTCATTCAAACTCGTTTTTTCACTCGCCCAACCCGTTTATTCGCTTGAACCAACACAAAGAGCATTTTTTGTAATTGATTTTTTCGAGTATGGTTCGGATGTCGGTTCCATGCCCACCCCTACTCCTAGCAACATGTTCTTCTGTTGTCCATTTTTGTTAAACAAAATCATGTTGAGAACGAAAAATTTAGCAACATGTTCTATCTGTTCTTTTGTGAAAAGAACTATAGAAAATATAATATCCAATTGGCTTATCTTCCTTCTGTGCTCTTTCGGATTAAGAGCATTATTTTTGGATGGATGGCATCATAAATTAAACCGAACTTTAACATCGTTATTTTGGAGAGGAAACTGAACTTAACGTGGCTATTCTGGAAAGGAAACTGAACTTTAAAATGGTTATTCATATAACTCTATTATAGAACATCATTTTTTAAAGTCTATTAACACCTTGTTATGTAGTTTAATTTAGTTTATTTAAATTCGTAAGGATTTAGTATGGATATAGGAACAAATGCAAGACGTAATTCGCCATGTTGTTGTGCAGCATGTTTGTATTTTCGTTTAACAAATATAACTTTAACGCATTTCTGTTTAAAATTATATAATATAATTTTTACGATCAATTCATTTGACGTAATATATATATATATATTTGGAAACGTATGTCCAAACAAATTGGTTATTGCAAGACGTGATTACATCATTGCTTTTCATGCTGTTATAACATGAAGACATAGTGAACTAATCATTATATGGACAAATCATGGATACTTTCGGGAGTAAAAGTGGCGCGGGACAAGGGAGAATAAATTTCTCTTCTGGTGTTTGTTAAATAACTCATTAAAAACGATTGTGTATCGTTTTTACGCCATAACTCATAAGGGCATAATAGTAAATTTCAGTTGTTCCTTTTTTTTTTTTTACTCCTTACAAAACAAAAAAAGGGAAAACCGAAGTTAAAATACCGCTCTTTTTCAAACTAGACAACGATTTTGATTTTACTCCCTTTCCTCATCTTTTCCCGAATTTATAAAAATCCTTACCATATATTGTTACCAGCCACACTCTTCTTTCCTGAATTTATAATAGATATTTTTTAAAGGTTTAAGACATCATCATTAAGTACTGAATTTTTAATTGAATTTGTGAATAAAAATATAATGAAATTATTAATTTTCTATAATTTTTATAATTAAATCTTTAAAGTTAATTTAGATCAATTTAAAATCACTAAAAAATAAATTTATAACAATTTTATTAATTTAAAGAACCTAATTATAAAAAATTAAAGATACGATCAGAATTTATAAAAATGAAAAAATAAATTAAAAATTGTAAAATAATTAAGGTGAGATCTTTTAAATACTAGTGACGTGGTGAGATGATTTAAATATAATGAAGTATACTAAAAAGTAAAATAAGAAAAAGGAAAAAAGGGCAATTAGCACCGCCACACAAGAGGCATATAACGCCAGGAATGGAAACACATGGCCCTCTTACACAGTTATAGGTCAAAACCTAAACATAAAAATGGACAAGGGCTACAAGCTTTCTTCCCATATCTAACCTTCCCAAGACGTTTCTGCCCTCAGTGCTGTGACCTGCAAATTGCAAAGCTCTACACCATTATATTGCTGCCTCCTACATGATTAGTTTAGTACTCATCCTATCTGCTTCCCGTATTTATACATTCTTCCACACTGCTCCCTCTAATTAACCTCACTTCTCTTCTCTTCCATATAGTATCAATTTATTGTTGTGCCTCAAATCTTTTGCTCCCATGTTGGTCACTGCTAACAATATGCGTGGAAGCACCTTCTTCTTTCTTTGTTGCTACTGTCTTAGACTTCCGCGGTATGCACTTTGCTCGCACTACTTCTCCTTCATGCTCTACGATTTGTAACCGGGAACCGCTGCAAGGAGCAAGAGACCACATTATTGATAAACCAATTTATGTCACTGTCGTAATCATAAAGGCAACTTTTAATCATGTCATCTAATGACATTTTGTCCGATCATCAAAAACTTTGTTACACGATAATAATTACTAATTTACTATTAAGTTCTTTAATAACACGCCAAATTGCCAGTACATGATTGATTAAATGATAGTATAAAAAGCACTCAGCAATCAAAACAGAGCATGTAATATCTGAATGTATAGACGTACTCATTACCCCGATGCAGCCCAGTTGCCGCTGATTTCGTACTGCTAGTATAATTATAGGTGGCAAACTGGCATGTTTATTTATGAAAAGCCAATGATCAACTCTTTGGATGCTTTAAATTAGACCCCACATGCAGAAGCTGACAAATACTAAATGGGAGCCAAGACAAAAAGACGAGTATGAATAATTGCATCGTTAACTAAAATTTAACAAGTATATAATTAATTTACCATACATACTGGCCTATGCAAGATGGAACAGGACAGACACGCCACTGTTAAGTATCAGCATCTTATGCTACGGTGCAAAAGTAATTATAACTAGCTACTAGCTATTCATTTGTGTAAATTGAACAATTTTCGGACCCAATTGCTGAGCAGGTTTATAAACGAAAAAAATAAAAATCAAATGACACTTACAATATCTTTAAAAAGTTTAAGAATGACTACTTAGGCTTTCATTTTCAGCTAGAAATTAGTAGGAGGCTACATGATGAACAAGCAGAATGGACAACATCCGGAGACAGAGGAAGTTAGAACCCTACCCTGTTCTGACAATAATACATAGATATACAAACATTTGAAACCCTAATGTATGCAGTTTAATTCAGGATTTTTTAAAATAACTTAAAATATTCTAAATCACTCGTAATTTCTCCTTGTAATGACCCCTGGGGCCTCCTCTTCATCGAAAAAAATAAAAATAAAATAGGACCATCTGCAAATTGAATGCCTACTTAATAAAACCTTAAAGAAAACTAATGACATAAATAACATTTTATATGGAAATTATAGTATTATAATAGAAAATGTGAACTATATACCTCATTTATAGAGTGTATGATAGAAAAAAAGGAGAAATAAAAAAATAAAAGAGAGATTAATAAATATAATAAATGATGTGATAAAAAATAAAATAAAAATAAAAAATAAGATGAAACTGATATGAAAAAAAAAATTTAGGTATATAAATATAATTATCCTAATATAATAATCTGACCTACAGAATTGTAAAAATATTTTTATATGTCTTAAACTCGAATAAAAATCTGACCTACGTGTTCAACTCCAAAAACATTTTTTATGTCTTCAAATCTCAAGATGCTTTCTATGTCCTCGAAGCATTAACATATGCTTAAGAATAATTTTTTATTTAACCTATGGAGCAGAGAAACTGTATGAATGTCAATGTCCACATTCTCCAACGTTGCTAATTACTAGGTACACACGGGCACGGATCGCAAACTTTAGTTCACAAAGGAATTTACAAAATTCACCTTAAAACATTGGTTAGAAATAATTGTTAAATAAAAGCTAAAACATGATAGTATTAGATCACAAAAATAATTTAATTCAATTCTTTTAATTGCAAAGCGGTGTCAAAATTCATGTAGCAGCAAAAAATGAGTGTCTAATTCACTAAACTTGTTTACTAAATAAAGTAACATACCTATCTGCATTGTAAGAAGATGACCTCTTCAAAGCAGGGGATTCCATTTTCTTGGTTTCGATCAAGCTGCCACTAAAATATTCTTTATCTTCCAACCTCACCGCGCTCAAATCCGGAATTTCCATCGATGTCCCCGTTTCCTTTCCCGCATGATTCCCTGCTCCGCGGGGCATCCTGGACTTGTAGTGCCCAACCAACGAGAACCCTTGATCCTTCACCGAGTTGGCCCCACACTCCTTAAAAGACACCGCGCCGCACGATAACAATTGTAACAGAACCGACGATGCTCTCATCCTACCACTAGGACAGCTGTCCACCGTCAGATTCTCCTTCTCGGATTCCGAAGACCGCAATCCGAGACGTCCATCCGCCTTCATTAGCGTCTCCAAGGTCTCGGGGCTCGAATCGGACGGTGGAGGTGAGATCTCCTCCCTACTCAGTTCCGTAGTGTGATTGTTATTATGACAAGTCACGTGCGGGACCCTCTCCCCCTCCATTTCCGCTTCAATTCCATTCTTCTCTTGAATCTCTTCCACTTCCTCCTCCCTCGCCGCCCTCCTCCGCCTCCGCTTGTCCTCCGTCTGAGTCGCCGCGTCGGCGGCGATCTTCCCGGCCGAGTCGCCGAACGATTCCGACTTGTAAACTCGGTACTCGTTCAAATCGATGGAGCTCCACGACTGGTTGCGTCGCCGCATGATCTTCACCGGCGAATCGGAGTCTTCCTTCGATTTGTCAACCCTAACGGCGGCGGCGGCGTGGTCGACAATCTCCGATCCTTTGAGAATGTAGTCTTGCCCCTGCGTCGGGTAGATGAAATCGTTCTCCGACAAATCGTGCCAAACGAAGCCGTTTTTGTAGCTCCTGTGTCACCGGCATTAATATCAATTAAATAAAACAAAAAAAAAGGAAAACGAATTTGAATTAGAGCGGAGACAGAACGGTACCGTTTGGCGGACCAAGAGTACATGGTGGCCATGCCTTTCCCTCGGAGAGCGTTCAAGCGGTTGATAACGTCTATGAGGTAGAGACCGTGAGATGAAGAGAGAGGAACCTCCATGAAATGAGGGTGCTCGAGTTGGCCGTTCCGGGAGAGGTAGTAAACGACGGAGACTTTTCTCGCCGTCTTGGGCTTTGGCTCGGCCCAAACCTTGGTTCTCTCTGGACTTGTTTCTCTTTCTGTCCATTTCTTCGGGACTTGAAGCTCCGTCGTTACTCTTCCCCTGGAACTGGAAGTGAGCGACATTTCTCTTCGCTGCAAAACCTGGATGGAGATTGCGTTACTAGAGAATGAAAGCGATGTACCGAAGCGGCGGGAAAGTAGAGAAACGAAAGAGCGTAAAAGCGCAGAGAGAAGAATTGGATTTTGAAGAGCGAGTTGCGTTGTGCGTGTTTTTAAGAGGTGTTTGGCGTGTGCTGTGGGAGGGAGAGAGATAATTCAAATTGTGGATGCCAAAGACAACAGCTACCAAACAAGGAATGGCTGTTTGGGATTCAGTACTGGCAGACCTGTGACTGTGACAGTAGAATTCTCTTTAGTTTAATGCGTTTGCTTCAACGCGCAGAAAAAGCAGAACGCCGTCGTAACGGCTTTGTTTGTTCCTTCCTTCTTTTTACTCCATTTCAAATCAATATTCATCCAGATACTAAAATTTGAATCCATATTTTATAATAACGTGAATTATTTAATATAATAACTATTTTTATGTGTACTCATCAAATTTAAAACCTGTCCTCATTCTGATCCTAATAAGTTTGCTAAACTCAACTTATTGCGTTTCAGGATTATGACAGTAACTCCCCATTTTTCTCTCGCGCTAATATAGTGCAGAAAACAAAAATTGCTCACCCCATTTTCAAAAATTACAATGAAGACTTTTGTTCCATCTTGCTTGTCGTGTTACCAATCTCTGACCAAATAAATTTACGGAATATCTATTTGACAGCAAGTAATAGAAGCCAAAAGATACGAAAATTCGGACACTTCCATTTTTATCTGAAAATTCAAAATTCCGACTTCAACTGTTTGCATTTAATACTTGAGTTGAATGATAGTACATATGTGTATATTATATATTATATATTATATATTATTATTATTATTATTACACCGTTTATCTCACGTACTAGTTTTATTATTAAATTATAGTCAGTTTCATTTTTTTGTGGTCCCGCGGTTTAATGAAAGCGTTGGCAAAAGTCTACGTTTATATTGCTTTTCTTCTTCTTCTTTTCTATGAAATTTCAACTACTTTTCCTTTGAAAAATTCAAATGATTTCATCTGGGTTGACCGCTCAGACTTGTACACCTAACTTTGACTATAGCGAGTTATGAAGTCGCGGTTCTCTCACGGCATCTTTCAAGTTAATTAAACCTAGATGCCTAACGAGTTTAGGGGCCTAACATTTTCAGATTTATTGAATTCTATGCCATGAAAAGAGTGGGTCCCAATCCAGATGGCGATTATTTACGGGATGGATGCGATCGTTGACAATGCCCAAATGTTCCCAATGCCTCCTAAAAAGAAGATATCCATCTATCCAACCACAACCTAGAACTGGAACTAGAACCATATTATATAATGTTAGTATTACAGTATGATTTTTTTTTTTATTTCTAATCCAAATAATGGTGTTTGTAGATGGACGTGAGGCTAGGTGAATTGTTACAGGGTGGTGATTTAAATTTGTGGAAGAAAAAATGAAGAGAGTGAAGGGAGTGAAAGTATGGTGACCCCACTGGAGCATGTGCATGATGGATGAGAGAGTAGGAAAGAGCAATGTGTTATGTGTGGTTCATTTCCGACGAGGACGCGACTATGAAATTCATAAATAAAATAGAATGATTTCGGAAACTGGCGAGGCGTGTATAAATGGGAAATGGTCGGTTGGTCCAATATATCGGCACAACCGTCCAAGTGATGGATCGAAATTGGCATCAACAAACTCATTCAAGGTCACATGCATTTGCCAATGCCTCTCAACAACGCTTATGTTGTTCCCACCTCTTCACTCCATGACCATCATGCCAATATTTATTTACTCAATGCTAATATTACAATTTCACAATTACATGTCTGTCATAAATTACTAACATATTATAAACATGTTGTTAATTACGTTAATATTTTTAGTCTAGAAACCATTTGTGACCTTATATATATTGTACTCGAGGAATAGTTGGTTTATGTTACAAAAATTCAACCAAGTGTGGCAGATGCATGTGGTGGAGTAATGGTAGTTGCCAGGTGGAGCCGAATTCTTTGTAGTTTGTAATTTAATTACTTATTTATAGAGCAAAAAAAGAGCAGGAAATGATATTGCAGATATGTCTTGAATTTTGATCTTAGAAAAATCTTGATATTGTGGTTACGATTGGGGAGTGAAATTGAAATAATTGGCTAAGAAATTAGTGAGATATGGGAGAGGAAGTTACGAGAGTGAAAACATGGAGATCACGTGAATTCCATATGCGGTGACAAATAATTTGGGCATATATATATACCGGAGAAGAGAATGAGTGTCATGGAAATTGAAAGGACATGAGACAATTGTTTAAAAAAAGGTGAATGGGATGAGAACGACTTTTCAACGTTATAAGAGATTCAACAATCCAACTTTTGTTGTAGATGACGTGTAATTTGTTTTTCTCATAGCGATGTAGTGTGTGTTTGGAGGAGTGACAAAGTGAAGTTAAATAGATTCATTTTTCTTGTTCAAAGTAAAACAATTCATTGTTACTTCCAAATTTTTACTTTTCTTTACGCGATTTTTGGGTGTCTGGTCCATCCAAACACACCGCCGGGAAGGGTAGATTTGATATAAGGATGAAATATTTGTCAACGAAGATTGGTTTACTTAAAAAAGAGGAAATACATATTTCACACATAACATGAGGATTTTCTTAGTGTTTCGAAAATCGGACTAGAATGAAAAAAAACAATGAATTGTCTAGAGTTTTATGCAAATAAATTATAAAACTTAGAGTTAGATTGAAAAAACCAATGAATTGTCTGGAGTTCAGTGTAAATAAACTACAAAACTGAACTTGAGAAAAATCGATAAAAAATCAATCACAATATGTCAATAAAAATATTTAATGTGATGTTATAATAATTTTTTAAATTAAAAATTAATATAATTTTTTGTTATTTTTTATTCTAGATGTAAATTTACACGTTATTGTTAATATATGGACATTATTTTGTATCGTTAAAATTTTGATTTAATTATTAAAATATATTTAATTTAAATTTTTATTTTACTAATATTAGTTCAACAACAATTTGGTTATGATTCAACCATTACATGTTAAACTCTTTTTTTTTTTTTTTAAAAAAAATGAATAAAAATTTCCTAAATCAATAATCTCTAAAGAAGATTACACAAGATAAATTGATCGATAACAAAAAATAATAAAACAATTATGTGAAAAGTAAAAAAAAAAGGTTATCTATTATAATACTTGTGATAATAAGTTTAGATAAAACATCCTCTATTTAATTTCTCTTATGATAAAGATGGAAAAGAACATATCTTAAAAGAATCAGTTTTTTAATATATAATAATTCTAAGTTTCAGTAATGATGACTTGAAGTCTATTAAAGTGTAATCAAAATTAAGGGTTGTTTGATAGTGTAATTCAATGCAAATATGATAAAAGATAAATGATAAGTGTTTCTTAACACTCCATAATTAACTAAAATAATAGAGAAAAAATTTCATGAGTTGAATATTACAGCATATATATTAAACTAGTATCTTTATCAATTTAATGACTAATTTAATTTTAAAAATAATAATTAATAAATACCTCTGTAAACCTTCTTTAAATCTAAGAATATATACGACCCTCATTTTATATTTTCCAATATCTCATGTGATAAGAGAGAGACAATTTTTTTCTTAATATTCAATTTAATGGGCTACTCTTTATATTTTAGTCCAGAATTTAATACCGTAGGATATTCTATTATTATTATTTTTTTATCAACTAGTCTAGTCTATTCGAGCTTCAGTGTTTTTCTCAAAAAGACGCGAATGTCATTGAATAAAAACTCCCTAACATTCTGGGCCATCTAAATCATCAAGTTTTATACCTGGGCTTGGCTAAATTGAATGGCCCATATCCTCGTGCATGTGAGCTAGGCCTATTTAGCTATGTTTTGAAACGGTGCCGCGAAATAAATGTCAAATTATTAGAAATCAATATCCAAACTTAATCAATTTGATTAAAATTTTCAAATCTATAAAGTTGGTCTAAACCAATAGACGCAATGAAACATGAATGACCTCAAAACCACAATTTTCAACTATACATTTTCTATGTCCCTTTCTCACTCAAATTAACGTGACTAAACGAGACAAAGTGAATTATTGAAAAATAAAAACTTAAATTGACATTAACTTGTGCTAGAATTAGCAATAAATTTTCTTTATGGCAATCATATGTGAATTTTTTTATTATGATTCACGAACATTCTATTTCATTCTTAGAATATATGTCTGGTCAGAGAATTTTTTTTAAAAAGGTCGATCTTTCATTTTTTTTTTTAAATTGAAGGGGATAAAATATTTACAAATGATTAACTGGAATAGAATGAACAGAAGAGGAAAGATTTTTTATTTTATTTTAATTATATCTTGTTTAACTTAAAAACTAAGGAAGGAAAATCAATGGTCCGAAATTTTCTCTTTCTCTGTTTTTCCTTTTCATTATTGGGAGAGTTTAAAAGGAAGGAAAGTAGGTTATAATTTTTAGATTTTACTAACTATTTTTTCTTAAAAAGTTATTTTACTTCTCTATTAATACATATTTTTCCTACCCTCCTATTCCAAACCAAACAAAGGATCCTCTCCTTTTTTTTTTTCTCATAAGCTAAACCAAATAAGATATTATCTTTTTCTTTCTTCTTCCTTTTCTCATTTCATTAGAATCTGTCCCCTCTCAACCCCACTATAATAAAAATAAACAAAAGATGGTTATAAGGTTATATAATAATATTTTATTTTATCGTATTTACTTTGAAGGTAAAAAAAAAAGAAGAGAGAATGTCTATTTAAATAAAATTTCACCTTCCATATTAAATTCTCTTTCCTAACGTGTCATGTAACCTTAATTAAAGAAAGTTTATGGAGATTTCAATGAATAGAAAAAGAAAAGAAAAATAATTTTCTTACACTTTCCAAATTGTATACATTTTGTTAGGTAAAAAGTGAAAAAATATAATTAATGATTATGAAAATAATAAAACAATATAAAATATATGTAAAAACTATAAAAATTAGCAACAAAAAAAAAAAGATAATATGAGATCTTATTTAATATCACTTAAAAATTTTGACTCCTCCAAAATTTAATTTAAGAGGCAAAGAAGGTTGTCTCCAATTATATTTTCTCTTTTGTGCATATTTCTGGGACTTAGTTTTTGTTAATAATTAGAGTAGTAGAATTGTTATGTGAGTAGTGTGAAGACCTTTGGGTGGACTTGGATAGAATAATGATATGCACGACTTTTGTTGCTTTAAAAATCTAACAAGATGTAATCTGCTTTTGCGTTTGTGGGCTGAGTGGAAGTGCTTCTGAGTGCAGCAGTCCCCACCTCCAATAGTTCCAACCAAATCTTTCCTATGTGACAAATGACGAACACGCTTACATAACCAATATTCTCAGGTATCAATAGTACACACCAATTTGGGCCCATTACAAGCTAATAATTATTTGGATTCCAGTCTCCTCATTCAAGCAACCAAGCCCAAAAGCAATCTTGCTTCAAAGTCCCATTCTTCCCTTTTTGCACATAAGGACAAATTTATCCAATTACTCTAGTTAACTTGTTATAACACTACACGCATCATAAGATGAGTGAACTTGTTAATCACGATTTAACTTGTTATCACGGAAACTTTGCTACATATATTATATATAATAATATTCTTTGTTGTGCGGCAGTTCAAGTGCACGATGATTTTTTCATGGATTACTTTCCAACAAGGATAGCAGAATTTTAATTTCCGAGTGCATATAGCATCTCTCTAATTTCTCTTCATTTATATCTGGAAAGAAAGTTCCTATATTTTTTTAAATATTCCAAAAATGACGTGGCTACGCATAGGTCACATTCTATTTCTACTAAGACAATATCTCTGATATTCTTCTTGTTTTTTTTTTTTTAATACCGCTTTCCTTTTTTTTTTTTTTAATCTTGAAAGTCTTTTAAGATTTGATTTTTTGGGTGATTAATTTAGGGACCTACCTCATATGTGCATGATAAGTTGCGTGTGCTATCCACTAATTAAGAAGAATAAAATATGCTTATTAATAATTTATTATTATGCGGTTGTGCTTTCCATTATATGATGACCATTCATTTAGCAACAAGCAAGCAAGGAAGGAAGGAAGAAATTGACGTGAGAGTTATCTCCAGTTCTGTCACCAGCATTGTTCACTCACCACCAGTCATTTCCAAATTCCAAGTTCTGCAATTTATAAATCAATAGTATATTACTGTTAATTGCATTGTATTCTTAAATATGTCATATTCGTTAATTTGATCCTGCAGACTAACTAGTTGCCCAATGTACGGCACTGCTACCAAGTTTGAATGCTCATCATGACAAACAAGAACTATAACCACTGAGTTTCTTTTTTTGTGTGTGTATGTCTACACAGATACAAACCATATATGCCTTTGAATATGACCTTACGAACAAAACTATACTATCAAACTCGTGTTTATCTTGTTATCCGTCGGCTAATAAAAAAGTTATGATTAGATAATAGGTATAATTTTTAAGTAATTATTATAAAATCAATAAATTTATGATACATATTAATTTATTATTAAATAATAATTAATAGAATTAATAAATTTATCATACATATTAATGATTAAATGATAATATAAAAATTATTTATTCTATCAATACATAATATTTTTTTCCTATGAAAAAACTCGTGTATGCATAACGATTATGTTATTTTAAACGCACGAAATAAGAGTATATATGTCTTGAGAATATTTGAGTAAAATTGGATTAAGATTATTATTAATAACAATATGATGAAGAGAATATTATATGCTTAAATTAAATCAATGATAATCATGAAATTAGTATTTATTTTAATTTATAAACATGATTATAGTAGAGATAAAATTGTTAAAATTTTATATTCTAATAATTGATATGAGTTAATATTATAAAATAATTATATTATCTATTTATTATTAAAGAATTTTATTTTATGTGGTCAAATTAAGTGAGTTTATTAGATTATTAAATAAGATGATGTGAACATATAAAAAAAACTAAAATCTCATTAGTAACTTAAAAGATTGGATTGAAGAATAACATAAAATTATTGATTACCTTTATTCATGATGGATATTTTAGTATTTTGTCTCAAAAAAGTAATTAATATTAATGGATAAAAGTATTTATCTCATCTCTTAATAACCTCCACGTTGTAGAAATTATGATTTTTGAAATACATATATTTTTATGATTATATAACTTTCGCCTAAATATCTTCTGTCTTTGTGTTCTATTTCTAAATTACAACTAAATTCATAATAACTATAAAGAATGTGAAATATATATGTTTGTTCTCATGTATCAACTACAAATTAGTGGGTTTGTTTATTTTTTTAAGCTTTGTCTAATATACACTGGTGACAATATTATACAACTGACTTTAGGTTAATCATAGTCATGTAAAAAATTTAGATCAATTAAGAAACATAGAAATTCATAAAAACACTTGTCTAATAAGTTATATATTTAGAATATTCTTAAATAAGATAATAAATCTCTAGTCCAACAGTATTCACAACTTCCCAATCATAAACATAATTTAACATTAATTCGCTAATGATTAGTTAAAGAATATATTAAACATAGATAAAGATTGTTCAAATTTATAAACTTTACTTGTATTGAATGAGTGATTTCAATTATAGATATTTTCTCTAAAATTCGTCCATCCAAACCCAATGGAATTTAGTAAACATGGAGAAAGTAACAAAAGCACAGAAAAAGATTAATATAAGAGATGATGATTACATTGAAACTCCAACATCTTTTCTTAAGGCACAAATGTTCAATGGGTGGAAGAGAGAATGAGAAATTTCATTGTGAATGTCATAACTCATTTCTCTACATTAAATTACGCTTATATAGGGTCAATATATACTACCTTTAATGTTTCAAGCACTCTATGCAATATTGACAAATTTCCACGCTAATGCTTAACAATGAGGTTCAATGCTTAAATATTAGACCACTAAATCATATCAAATTTGTACCACTTTGGTGCTACAATGGCGCTTCTAACACTGACTATTATGTTGCTTTTTGTCTTATAGTGTTTGGAGTAACGCTTTTCCTTATTTAAGCACACCTAGCACTAGCCAAATCTTGATATGTTTGTCAATCAGAGCTTGTTCAACATCTTTTTGATCTTGTTCTAGAGCTTAATGTTAGGACTTTGGCGCTAAGCACCGATCTTGATGCTTCTAATATTGAGACATATTTTTTCAATGTTTCGTTTTTCCATGTAAAAAACAACAAAAACTAAGATAAATATTGATATTTACGTGAATATAATTAGTTTAATGAGCCTTCTATCTTTTCTTAATATTTTCTATTGTTCAATCATTTAAGTCGTAATTTATTTAAATTTTATATAAAAAATAGGCACATAAATTCATGAAATATTAATTTATTACCACCTACATCTAATGGTATGCAAATTACCCTTTTTTCGTAAACCTTAAACCTCTGGTTTCGACATATTAAAAATTTCAATAAAACCCTAAATACAAAGATTGTTAAATAGAAAGCACGATAAATCTATGTACACGTGATCACCTCATGATTCTCACTTTAGAGTTGATACGCTAAATACAAAACCAAATTACCTACTTTAGATAATTACATCAATAAACATGAAATGCAACAATTTAATTCCGACAATCATAGGAAGAATACGAAATTATCCTTTCTTATTGAGAGAACAACAACTCGCTTTGTGTACTCATGAAGAACACTACAGGAAGAACATGAAGTTTCTTCCTTAAAGAAATCGAACAATTGTTTACTTAATTTTGCCTATTTCACTTCTCACGATTTGTATTTACTTTTCTTTAATTAAGTATAACCACATGTCACAACGAACTTCTTAAATTTGTGATAGATGGTGTATTGAGGTGGCCTTTCACCTGAACACTTCATAAGAGCTAGATAACAATAAGTATGAATATGAACAAAATATGACAAAACTTCCTTTCGCAAACAAGTAATGAACAATAATTCTATATATAGTAAACACGAAATAAAAAAATACATTGGATACGGTCCATTTGTCCGGGATTTAATAATGAAATCAGGTGCTTTCTTTCTTATTCAGTAGCAGCACCAGATAATATTTTTATCACCAAAAAAAAGTTGCACCACCTGATGCGAAAATGTGGTACACAATAAAGACCAATATGAGTTCTCTTTTAAAAAAATAAATAAAAAGCCAACCCGAACAACATTATAAGGCGTATCACATTTTTTATATTATCGTCGTATCGTGACATTAAAATTGAGATAGTCCAATAATGTTTGGGTCCATATCACGTGGAGTAAAAAAAATTCCATCAACTTGTTTGAAGAATCTGTTTAACAAAATATACAGAGGCAGTCTATAGTACTCATCAACATTTATTAACTTTATATATAATATTATTTTTTTATATAATCGTGAAATTATGATTATATATTATGTTAAATATGACAAGTTAAATTTAATAAAAATATTTTTTGTTTGCATTTTGGAGTGAAAGTTACATTAATTGAATAGATCGATTTAAGGATGAACTATATTTGGGCCAAATTCGTTGAATATTTATTGTGCCTCCATTGGATTAGATGTTAGTCCAGAAGAGCAACAACAAAAATTAGTTGAATAGTTCTTATTTTTATATATTTTAAAATTATGTTAATTTTAATTTTTATTCATGAAGTATAATAGTTTTATATTAATCTAATAACAACAAATTTCAATTTAATAAGAAAATTTGAAAAATATTAACTAATAAAAATTATTTAATAATATAAGAATAACTTTAAATTATACTGATGTAATCTAATCTGTCATAAAAAATAAAAGGAGGGACAAAATTTAGCGTTTGTAGAAGAAAATTGTAAAGGATTGAGATATTTAGCGTTTGTTGTTGTTGCTTGGTCGTCCTACCTGGGATACGTTTGGGTTAGTTTTTTTTTTTTTTTAACTTAAAAGCTATTTTAAAATTAAAATTGGAAATAATGACTTAAAAATAAAATTTGTTTGTTTATTTTTACTTTTTAACTTAAAAATTTATTTTAAGTTCAAATCTATTTAGTAAAAATAATAATTTTTTTAATTTTATTTAAAATTAATTATTTTGTCTAATGAAAAGTATAATTATAATTAAAAAATTATGTAAAATGAATTTAATTTACATAAAATTATTTTAATAATAATAATAATAAAATAATAAATTACAAAATTTTAAAATTAATTAAAAATTTTATTTAATGATGTTTTTCAAATAATATATAAAATTAGTAAATTACAAATAATAAAATATTTAAGTTATTATATATTGTTAAATAAATAAATAAATAAATTTATTTAGACAAAATTATATTATATTAAACATTTAAAAAATAACTTGTGATTAATATATATATATATATATATATAATATTGTAGGTACTTACACACCGAAAGTTAAAAGTCACGTACATTGTTGAGAAGTTTTAATCAAAAGAAGTTAAAAAAGAAAATAAAAATAAAAATCGAATTTAACATTCGAAAATAAGCTTTGCATAAGTTGATGAATAACTATTTTAATTAGTTCTTTTTTTAATATTTACACTTACAAAATAAGAATTTTAAAATTATAAAAGTTTTTATAAAAGAGTATTTGACTTAACTTAAATAAGTCGAGACAAACACTATTTTAATTTATTTATGTCTAAAATATATTATAATTTTAAAAAATATAATATTTTTATTCAAAATTTTAATTTTAGTCTTTATACTTAGTAACAATAACATATTTAAAAAATGAAAATTCTTGAGTGATGATTAAAAATACGTAAAATAAAAGATTAAAAAAATTAAAAACAGAAAAAATATCAAATTTTATTTTTATTTATTTCATGGAAAAAGAACACATGGGACCCTTTGATTATCTTCTAATAAACGGTCAAGGCCATGAGACAGAGAGAGAAATTAAGTGGTGTACCCACAAATTGGTGGCATCCACCTCACTAGACTATTTTTTGGCCATTCTCTTCTCTCAATATTTTTCTCCACTAATAAGAAACCTCAAAGTGATAGCAGCTGTAATTGTCAAATTCAATTTCATGTTACAATTTATTCAATTATTCCAACGGAATTTGGTTTAAAATCTAGGTTATTAGAAATTCATTTGTTGTAAGAATGTCTTCTAACTATACCATACAGTATTAACTTAAAGATCAATATATTACATGAAATCACGTAGCGTGACAAAAGAATTTATTCTATAAACAGTGGAAGATGTTGTTATTGAAGTAATAAATTAATTAAGGTGGCGAATTGACTTTGTTTTTAAAAGAGAATTGAAACACGTCACACAAAACAGCTATCAAATGATGCCATATTCCACTCTGACTATATATCTACTTATCATGTTGTAAATTTCTAGTTCATGAATAACACTGATCAACTTGACATTTGTAAAATTCTGAATCACACAGAAAAGCAAGCCCGAATTCTATGTCCAATTAGAATCATTTGAGTGTCTCCTTAGTTTAATTTAATGTTCACCTCCACTGAGTTTCCGAATGCAACCAATTTCGGATCTTTCTAGAGAATTATGTACTCCAAAACATGTTTGGTCTAATCACATAAGCTGAAAAGTATATACGATATGGCGATCTTATTCTAATGTTGTAAATGGGTTACTAATTATCAAATAACAAATCAAGCTTTATGATATAGAATTTCAGGTAAACTTTTACCGGGACCAACTATACTCACAAAATTTAAGCAATTAATAAAGTGAAATTAAGATGTTTTCCTTTTCCTATGAGGTAGAGACTCTGGCGCAATATTTCTTTCTAGCTAGAATGTGAGTGGGTAACTATGAAGCATTGGGAGGTTCAAGTTAGAGTGGATATATATAAGGAGAATTGTTAGAGGATGGAGTAATTGCACAATCTTCTTCATCACACTTCCTTCTATGTACATGGAAATGGATGTTTTGCCGTGAAAGTTGACGATCTTACTTTATTCTTTTAAATTTTAATTTTAGAAAATTATATTAATAAAATTTATAAAAAAAAAACTAAGATTTCATGCAGGGGTGAAGTTATTGCGGAGAATTGATTTCTTTTTGGATAAATAGAGAAATCACATTATTTCCATTCATAAACAAAAGTCAAAAGTGGAATAGAGATGCGTTCAGGGGTGTCTCTATAATCAGTTATAGTGTACATGGTGGGCATGTGCCTTTGACGTGTAAGGGTGTATATATATGTATAAGTGACCAAGGTCTTTGCCGAATGATCTATTTGATTAACGGAAGGGATTTTAACTTGCCGATAAATTTTAATTTAGTTAGAGATTTTAATTGGACACTATGAGATAGTTTTTTTTTTTTTTCGTTGACAAGAAAAGAGAATACGATAGATTTTAGAAAATAATTTATTTTTCTACTCCTATAATTTTAAATTTCAAAATACAAATTAAATTTCATTAATATGATGTGTCAATATATACAAATTAAACTCAGTAATTAATATTTGACTATTAAAATTAATGAGTTTTATATTTTCAACAAAAAAGATTTTTTTAATAGTTATAAATTATCTAATTTACTTTTAAAAGGTAATGTGAAAAACTTAATTTTAAAACTTAATTATACAAATTTTGCTACTTGATTTACATCATAAAAATAAGAAAATAATGGTTAAATGAGTTTTTAAGTCCTTCTTATATAAATAAATATTTTATTTAGTTCTTCTAATTTTATTTTTTTTAAATAATCCTTGTAATATTTAATTGAGATCTTGATTAGTTCTAAAATTATTTTAATATAATTTTGTTTTACTAATAATACAATTCAAAGAGCATCGTACGATGAAAGTTGTAAGTTGTATTTGTGGGGATTATTATCTATCATTGGCCTTTATGGTAGAATCAATCAAGGTCTGAGAGACAATGGTTTACCTTGTGGCAGATGTTAGTCGTTCAAGTTTGCATATCTCTAATTAGTGAATTTAGCCAATACAAAGTTATATAATAGCACTTAATTTTTTTTATTCTGCAGTTTGATCTATGCTATGATTTATCATTCATAGATGTTGATAAGGGTGAGGTTCAAACGAAGAAAGGCTTATGGCGGATACCTACACACCCAAAGACAAGGAAAGACGTAGTAACCGACAACATGCTTTGGGGAATTGAAAATAAGCATAGAGGGACAACCTTTCGAACTATTGTTGAATCCACGAGTAGGCAGCAAACAACTTGATGAACTAAAACATCTTAGTAACCAAAGAAAAATAAAGCAAAAGTGATTCTTGTAGTAGCAGTGAGCGAATGGAGGCAGCCTAAACCAAGAAAACGAGATTGTGGAAGAGCTATACATGTCTAATATCCATAAGAAACTACGAGTTCATCAAACGGTGAGTATCTCCTTTCCAATATGGTTTTTTTTCCATACGCAAAGTCAGGATTGAAACCCTTAACATCTTGATTAAGAAACACAAGCAGCCACCACTTACCACTAATATTGTTTCATTTCATAAAGTATTCTAACCACGTGCAATAGAACTTTTCATTGCTCGAAAAAAAAAAACAATTAGTTTTCTAAGAACATATATTAACTGTTAGTTAACAAATTTATTTAATAATATAAAAAAACTGAACCAAGTTGTTGTACCCCAATTTTGTCTAGTCAGCATGTGGGTCCCTCTTCGTTTGTCCAGACTTGGGAGAATATGAAATAAAGACACTTAAGCTAGAAAAGGAAGGACAAAAGAGAGGAAGGAGGAGTTGTAGGCCAATCATTCTTCCTGAAAGAGGAAAGACAATGACAACTAAAGGAAGAAGGATGAGAAGACGACCTTCGTGCCTCTTTCCCCAGGCCTACACAAAAATGGCAGGTGTTGACACCCGTTGAAGCCCCCAGGGTCTGCCACCTTGAATCTTGGAAGTTGCTTTTCCACCGAGTCAACCAAGGCTAAGGATGAGCAGTCACCACCGCATTAAATGAGAATGAGAGAAGTAAACCCTTAGAAAGCATCGTGGCATTAATGAGCTTAGGGAAGGAGCCACCGCATTAATGGAGGAGATCTCCTTGAAGATTCGCGATGGTGACCCAAGTGTGAGAGGTGTGCCTATAAAAGGACCCGCGCTTGAACGAAGAGGGGGTCCCCTTTTGGCTAGGTTTAGAAGTTTTGAGAGGAAGAGTTCGAAAACGAGGAGACCTTTGGGCACAAAAAGTCCAAAAATCCTCATTTTATTTCAAGCTTTCGTAGACGAATGAATGAGCAGTGAAAGAAGAAAAATTGTAGAGGTTTTGCAGAAGAAGTTCAGCCACTCTACGACAATCTTGAGCTCTCTAAATATAAGGTAAGTGTTTTCGAAATCTACTTCTGCACGTCCATTTAGAAACCAAAAATCCTAAGCCAACAAACTCCTAAGCACCTCATCTTAAGCTTCCCAGCTACCCCTTCCCTAAACTCTTTGGGCACCATTGGAAAGCCCACTTCATCTACTTTATTCATCTCTGTAGATGCCAACGAACAATTTGCTCCTTCTAAACCTTTTTTGAACGCCAATGGAAAGTCCATCTTCACCTAACCCATGGGTGCCTAACGGATAACCCATCCCTTCCCACTTTTCAAACACAAACACATGCTTAGCCTCCTGAAGCCGAGTCAGTTTCGACTCCTTCTCCTACCATTGGGCTGACTCCGTCTAGTAGACTCTGTCTTGGCCGACTCTATTTGCGGCCAACTCCATTTGGCTGACTCTGTCTTGGCCGACTCTGTCTTGACTGAATTCGTTTGGCCGACTCTCCACCTAACCATCCATGCTGAGAATTACGTAAACTTTGATTTCTCCATTGCCATGTGAGATACGTGTAAAAGCAAGAGACAACTCTTATCAAGTTATTCATGCAGAAAAATAAAAAAAAAATCTTGCGTCCATCCTTTGTAAATATCTTCCATTAGAAAGGCATAAACCATAACTTAGAAGTCATCCTATTTCATGCGTCTAGTAAATGTAACTACCTTATGGTAGACGTATTGGGATTCTAGTAATCCCTATACGTAACCAATTCCCGAACCTGAACTTTGATTCTTAAACCTGTCTTATCTACTCTAAATTTTCCTGACGTTTTCCATAAAAATGCTGATGGTAATTCTGCAAAATCATTATTTCTTTCTTGAAAGGAATTCAGATTAAAAACTTTGATTTTTCACCTACTGCATCGCAGTCTAGATTACGAGACAAGTAAAATCACAAACATTCCTACAAGTACCAAATTTCAAACAAACAGTTTCTTCTTTCTTTTATCTTTATGTTAGTCTTTAAGTTAGTTTTGACATCTTAAAAATAACCTATAAACAAAATATTTAAAAATGTTCTCTCCACGATAGTTCTAAAAGAAACATTAATATATGAGTGAAAATTCTGGATGATATTTTATTATCTTAAAATTAAATTTCTATTATCGTGAAATTAGTTCTACATAGGGTAGGAATGACACTCCTTTTATTGTGGAAGGAGTATCGTTTTGAAAAATCATAATATTTTTTTTTGTCTTGTGAGATACAATAATCTAAATCTAATCTTGATTAAGGAACTCATCAATAAAGTTCAATCATAAACCTAAAAAAAAAGTCTTTCAACCTCAAACCAAATAAGTAATTAAGGCTAGTGAATTGTAGTTGTACCCGAAGACTAGGGAGAGTACAAAATCTATATCATAGTATCCTAAGGGCTAAGGCCTTTTATTTTATTTACTCATATTGCGACTTATTTATTTTCCCGAAATGGAATGGAACAGCCTGAAGCGGACCGACATGGTTCCAGCCTAATCGTAAATCCTGTTTGGTGCTGGGACACCAACCCAACATTTGGTTCTGAATTTCTTTAGTATACAATACCAGTGACAATTTTTCATCTGAATTATTAACAATAGCTGGTGGGATTTTCCCTTTCTATCACGAGAGTAAAGATCGCCTATAAAAACATCTCAATGATTTCTTCCTATTCTCCACTTTTAAAGTTTGATTTGTTTAATTCGACTTTCCCTTGTTGGAAAACCCGGGCCTCCTATTTCTTTATTAAAGTCAAGGAGCGCATCAATTCATCAATTTGTGTAATAAAAGATCAACTTGCTACCTAGAGTCATTTCCCTCCACCCATTTATTCTATATATAATCCTATACCTTACTAAATGTACATTATTTTCAACTAAATATAATTTTTCAGTTCACTCTAAATTCACCTAAACATTTTTTCCGAGACTCATTAGCAGCACTTCAAATTGAGGCCATCTCAATCTGTCATGGATAAAGTTGATTAATGCGTGGTAAATGAATAATCTGTACCTGAAAAAAATTATTACATAATCTTACACCATCCATAATTTTGTAAATTTCCCTTTTTTAAAATCTTCATAAATATATGATATTTATATATTCTAAATTTTAAATAAAAACTCAATATTTTTATATTTTTAATAAAATGACACATATATTTTTTTTTTTTATTTAACAAAATCACACGTACATCTATTCTTTAATACTATAAAGAAACAAATGTCTGGTTAAAAACTAAATATAAGTATTATTTTAAAAGACTTCGAGAGGTAAGTGATATTTTTCCTATTTTCAACTAATTTCTAATTAATATATATAACAGAAAATTTAATTTTAATTTTTAATAAAATTTAATTATGAATCATGTAAGGATGAGTAGTCGACATCATGAATATTATGGTGAATCATGTTAAATTTTCTCCTCACACAGGCCAGGCCGGGTAAAGATCACTATTTGCTAAACTGATAGTGAATCCAAAACAGTAAATTTGTTTCATCAAACACTCCTATATGGATAAACAATAATCATGAATAATGATTAAGAAGTCGGTGTTGTGGGTACAAAAAAAAAAGTAATCCGGAAAGTTACATCGAAAGATTGATCTATTTCCTTGATTTATTACAGCCCATGTAATAGTAGGTGACGTCACCATCCAAAATCGCCCATAGCAATTGATGAATGAGCATGCGTGCACCACATGAACGGTGGATATGCAAACTTTGCTTATTATAAAAAATAAAACTCATAGCTTGTGAACAGTGACAAAAACACATATAAATACTGCTAATACCCACACAGGTCCCGTATGTATATCAAGTGAAGAAAGTTGATTTCCTAGTCAAAGAAGATGGTTCAGCAAGAAATTCGAAGGGGTCCCTGGACAGAGCAGGAGGACTACAAATTGGTGTATTGTGTTAACATATTTGGAGATCGTAGATGGGACTTTATAGCTAAGGAATCAGGTTTGAAGGTGGAGGGAGAGAATAAATAGGTATGAATATTTGGATATGCTAAATTTCACATGAAGCACCCTTTAACCACCTCCTTCTGTTGTAGGTTTGAATAGAACTGGTAAGAGTTGCAGGTTACGCTGGGTTAATTACCTCCACCCTGATCTCAAACGAGGCAAGCTCACACTCCAAGAAGAGCACCTCGTCATGGAGCTTCACTCCAAATTGGGAAATAGGTTTGATTTGAGAACATGCAGAAACTATACGCTTCTCATCACTCACAATTTTAACTTCTTTTAATCTTTTCCTACCCAATACTACACTACTTATGTCATTTTTATAGTTTTGGAAAAAAACTCTTCTTGTAAGTCAATTTTATGAGGTTGGATTAGATACTGAATATAATATATACGTAAGAGACAATTTTATGTTACAGTTAGTTGTGAAGACTTTTATATCATTGATTGTTCAGCTTATTTTGTTAATTGGTTACATTGAATTTTGTTAGTGCTTACTGTGATGATCCCTTTGCAGATGGTCGAGAATTGCTCGCAAGTTGCCGGGACGCACGGACAATGAGATTAAGAATTATTGGAGGACTCACATGAGGAAGAAAAAGGCTCAAGAGAAAAAGCGAGCATCGTCATCAACTGTGTCTTCTAGTTGTTGTCAATCTTCAGTGTCCTCAAACAACAATCATGTTGTGGATTCACATGATGGTTCCAAAGAGGGTGGAGAAGAAAGCTTTTATGACACAGGTGGACATGATGGTGACATGATGGGGTTAGTTAACGTTGGAGAAGACCAAGTTGGTGAAAAGGGTTATTCCTACTCTATGGATGATATATGGAAAGAAATTGTTGTGTCAGAAGAAGAGAATGTTTATAATCTGCAACCTGTCTATGATGGGCACAGTGAGGAAGGATGCAACTTCTCTTGTCCACCACCTTCAATTATGCCTTCTCCATCATGGGATGAGTACAATTCTTCTCACCTTCTATGGGTCATGGATGAAGAAGAAAGTAACAAGGTGTTATTCCCTACACTAAGTGACCAATATTTTTCCTGCTATGAACAAGGAAGCGCATTTCTAACTGGCTAATTAAGATTCTTTTTTTTTTATTATTATTATTTTCTCTTTTTCAATTATCAATATTTTGTTGTTCTTATGTGTGCCATCTGTCACAATAAGAAGGCTTAACCTGTACAGCATAGTATCTTTAAGCTTTCAGCATGGTCCTCCATAGTGTGACACAGCTGTGATCAATCTCAAGCGTAACTGTAGTCTATGTCATCAATGTTTGTGGTTTTACTTTAAAGAAACATCCAATAGGGAGGTGGTAGCTAGCTAGTGGTATGTTCTCAATGTAAGATCTACATCAAGCACTTGTTTACAATTAAGTTTTAATTTATCTGATTTGGATGCCTATCAATTATACCACTTTCATTTTAATTATATTAATTTATAATTTATTAGCAGCCACTACAACTAATGCGTGAATAATCTATAGCTCTATACAACTTTCCGATCACAACCGTATCGATGCACCACAAACAGATCGAGCAGAAGTCAACATAGCGCATTAATAAACTTTTGGTTCAAATTTATTGTGAGAAAATAATTTTGTTCCTTAATTATCCGCTATATTTTTATAGTTTGAGAATATAACATATTTTTTAATATATTTTATTATTTATTGAAATTTATTATAAATAAATTTTGCGGGGTCTTCTCATTTAATGAACATCTATATTGATTATGTAAATTTTAATAAATTTTAATTAATAATATAGTATTAGAAAGAATGTGCTTAAAAAATTATTAAATAGTCTTAAATTATTGTAGTCTCTATTAATCTTCGTGTGACCCCTAAGTAAATATTTTTATTTTTAAAAAATTTAAAAATTTAAATACGTACATATTCGTAAATATTGATTGAGATAATATTTATTAATGATAATTACCTAATAATTTTTGTGTTAGAGTTTGTTGTTAATTATCGCTGTTTTTTTTCCAGTTTACTATATTGGAGCTTGCTGCTGATTTTGTTTGATAAGAGTGATTTGTAATAATATCAACAATAAAGAGACTACGGCACATTTGACTGCCAAAATATCATGTGTTAAATTGATTTTCGAATTTTAATTAGAATTATTATCGAGGTAAAAAAAATTAAAGATTTTATTTTTTAATTCATTAAAACCGTTAGGAATTCAAAGTGTATGTTACTAATTTTCCTAAGAATTATTGGACTGGCTATACTATGAATTTAGGTCGAATTCACTGTTTTTGGAAGAATAGTGGTTCGGAAGCTAGAAGTCAAAATGTGGAAGAAAAGAAGAAGAAGAAGGCAGGAGCAGTTTTTAGGTCAGTTATCCAACTGTCGATGATATGTTATACACCGAGAACTGTCACAAACTTGAGTAGTACGTTAATGATAGGATACTGGACTAGTGCTTGTAGCTCAAATAGAAAGTATAAATAGGAGAATCTCATGTAAAATAGGTTCTCCATCATCAAAATCTTTTTTTCATCCACTTATTTTCTCTTTATAGATTTATTTACAATATATCTTTAAATTCAACCGTTTACATCCTTTTATGTATATTTAGTTCTTTACCCCAATTCCTTTATCGTATTTCACTCAGGAGTAACGCCACATAGCTTCATTCAGCCACTTAGTTATTAGAACTTTTTTTTTTTTTGAGTAGACTAAGACTTTATATTGAGGAACAAAATTTCTTTCTCAAAAAGATCAGTTACAGATTGTTGGGTAGAAATGAATTGAGTGAGAAATTAAGATTGGGTAGAAATGAATTGGATGAAAAATTAAGATGAGAGGATAAAAATATAGTAAATATTACAAGTGAAGTTGTTTAGTTGAGATAAAATAGTGATAACGAAATAAAAAAAATTGGTATATCCTACCTTATGTTCTAAAGTAGTAAGAAATGATGTGAAAATTATTCTCCCATTTATTAAAGGTGATAAAATGATTGTTAAAAATATAAAATGAATGGTTGGATTTGATAAGTTAAAATATATAAATGGTATTACCTATTTTGACTCGAATTTTCTATAGGTATATATTTATTGATTGGACTATCTTGATCAAATTTTTTTTTAAATTTATATAAATTTTAAAAAGTAAAAAATATCATATCAAAATAGAGCTAGTAGTATTTAACCTACAAATCTACAACTCAGTGGGTTAACTCAATTTAACCAACTATTTTTAATATCTATTTTGTAAGAGTTCAAAATAATCTATCTTGCTCATTAAATCTACTCATTAGATCAAATCAAAATTGACACTTCTATCTAAATATTTATATTATAAATTCTATATTATAGGTTATAAATTTAAAGTTTAATTATATTAATTATTTAAAATCAAAAAGTAAAGCTTTTTTTCTTTTTGGATTATCTAGTCCTGACTTAAATAGTGTACTTTGATTAAATTGGAAAGTTAGATTAATGAATATGCATGCTAGCTGAATTGGACACCACTTATCACAATATTTTGTTAACATTGACCTAACAGTACATTTTTTTAATTAACTTTGCAAATAGGAGCACTTACGTATCATGTATTGATTAAAAATTAAAAGTAAGAATCAAACCTAAAAAACTACTTAGTGTGCTTCAATTCTTTAGAAAGACAATGGACGCATTTAAAACAATATTATTCACTTTAACCGAATTCTGAATTGTTTGCATGTTTGAATTTGTTGAGAGTTTAAAAGAAATTTTCAAAAGCAACCAATTCTTATATTTTTATTTTGTGTATTGAAATTTGTAAATGTGTATTGGATTCACAAAATCTTTTTTTTTTTTAAATCCAAACATAGTCCGTATTGTTTGAAGCACACTTTGTCTACATTGAAATTTGAGATCTCTTTAAGGTTGTATTACTCTTTGACATAACTTTATTATTATAAACATCCATTAAGTTTTTGAAAAAAGTACTGAGGCTAAAATTAATGACTATTTTACCAAAGTGTCAGTATTTTTTTTTATTTTATATTTTAGTTTTATACAGACAAAAAAAGTATATTAATATGACAATATCTATTATTTAATGAGTTCATTTAATTATCGTTTTTATCGATGAAAATTTTATCTTTGTTTTATGAATAAAAAAAATTATTAATAACAATAACATTAGTTGCATTAATAACAACTTCATATGATTCAGAATCTCTGTCATGAGCTCAAGGTTTTTTTAGCAATAATATTATCTTATTTTGATGTATAACTAAATAATTTTACTTAGAAATTAAATAAGATTAAATGTGAATGAATATATTTTAGAAATTATATAAATAAGTGAGGTTGATCTAACATTTATTGTTTGAACTAATTCAGAACTTTAGACCAAAAGGTAATCTAATCTGCCAAGAGTCAAATTGAAACAAAACTTTTTTCTAGGGTGATAATAGTTGACAAATAGTTGTTAATAACTTATTCAACTAGTGGGATCAATCAAAACAGCAAAATGATTTTGGTTTGAATTGTATGGGTGGTTTCTTTGTTAGGTAATTAGCAAATATTGCTATAAATTCTTGTTGAGCATTATATGATGTCATGATTGATTAGAAATACATGTTTTTTTTTTTGTTTTCTGTACAAATAAAATACTACGTGAATTGAAATAATTTTTTTAATAAAATCACTTATTAATTATTTTGTCCGTCCATTTTTATCTGTCCTTTACACTATATCTGGATAGAAAAAGAAGTAGAGAGAAGAAAACGAGGTAAATAAATAAAAGAAAAAAATGAAGTAAAAACGATTAGTTTGTATGTTATTTAGTTTGAGAGAAAAGAAAGAAGGACATAAGAGAGAGGAAATTCTCTTTATTTATTTAATTGAATAAAAAGATGGGAACGAGAGAAACATTATTTTAATATATACATAATGATAAATTGTTAAAAGAATTATTTTTCGTTTTCATCTTTTATTTTCTTTTAATAATATATATGTGTATAGAGATATTAGTATAAGAATTTTATTTGTAGGATTCCTCAACTTTTTCCTCTTTATCCTGATTTTTCTATTCATATCATGAAAATTTTGTTTTTTCTTTTTCAGAAGTTAAGTGATCGAAACCCTTTGCAAGTTAAGAAGATTATAAATTTTAGCAAAGATTTACGGTGGAATTTATATATTGTATAACAACAAAGAAAATTTAAGAATCAAATTCAAATAAACTAATATGAATAGAAGATTCGACTAGATACATCAGTGTGTTTGCTTAAATTTTCTTTTGTTTGTTACATATCCCGTTTCACTTTCATCTTCTAAACTTCTATGCAAATAAAAAATGAGCACTGTTATACTGTACGAAAAAAATTTATACGCAATCACACGAATGTGAAATAAATAAATAAAGAAACACATAATCATTTAAAGAAGGGAGAAAATAAAAATAATTTTTTATTAGGATGAGAACATGTGACATTCATTTACTTTTTTGTATTGTTAGATTTCGTACCATTAATCAATTTCCATAAAAAAAAAATACAGTTAAATTTATTGTATAAAAATTTAAAAAATTATTAAATAATCTTAATTAAAAAATACATTTTATTGAATTGTTATTTTTATTTAAGTACTTAAAATATCATAATCCTTTTACTTATTTCATTTTCACTCATAAATAACAGAGACAACGTTAGAAAAAGTAATTAATAATTTTTAAAAATTTTAAAACAAACAGATAAAATTAGGCAAATATTTAAAATTTGATTATATCATAGTGTGTTATAAGAAATGAAATATATGGATGGTTAGGGGCTGGGCCGCGAGTTAATGGAAAATGAAGGCATAATATAGCGAAGGCGAAGGCGAAGAGGAAATGAGCATATCCAATCCATAACGAGAAAATAGAAATCGAGAGAGTGAGAATGTCTCGTATCTCCACACTCTATCTTCTCGCTTACAACACCTTTCAGGCCATTGGATGGTACAATACAATACGATACAATTCTTCATCTCATCTCTTTCTTTCCGCTTCTCACTCTCTAATTTCTCTCTCACAGGGCGCTTTCTTTAACGAAGATTTTGTGCAATCTTCTCGCCACCGCCTCCATCACCGGAACCTACGCTTCCGCCGGCAATTTAATCTGTTAGTTCATTCCTAAACTCGCCTTTTCGCAATTGAACTATTCAATACATTGTGAAAAACAAACACGACTTATTGTATAATTGCTCGAAGGTTTTCTGCAATGCGCCGCGTTCTTGGAAGTTATACACGGAGCCATTGGTGCGTTTTACTTGAGAGTAGAAAACGATTTTAATTTAAAATTTAAGAAGCAAATTTAACGTTGATGTGGTGGAATTTCAGGTATTGTACCCAGTGGGGTGTTGTTTCCTCTTATGCAATGGGGAGGAAGGACTCACTTTGTGCTTGCGATTGTTCGGAAACTTGATGAGGTTTTATGGCTCACTTTCAGTTCTTGTCTTTTTGTTTTGCCTTAAATCTAGATTCTGCAGCACTAAAATGGAAAGTCTTAACCCAAGGCCAAAAGTAATGGTTTTCTATGAAATGTTTTACTTTTTTGGTTAAATTTTTTTTTTTAATTTCTTTCTATTCTTTAACAAGTGCGACGTGTGTTGGCAAGAGTTGTTTTTAATAATGTAATACCATTTCTGCTGCTTTCATTTACATATGACTTTTCATAAGCACGCTTAAGAAAATAAGGAGAAGAAAATGAACTCGGCCTCTGGGATAAACTAAAATGACTTTTTCATAACTTGATTTTTAACTTATTAGAAAATCTTAATTCAATTTTCTTTCTTCTTATAAGTGTTTTTAGATCAATGTTTCTAAATAGGATCTAAACTCCTAAATTAGTTTTTGAAACTGTTTAGGTCAAACATTTTAGAGTGTGTTTGGTTTTTTGGTGGGAAGAATGAGAATTGATTTTGACTGTAGTGAAACTTAATTTTATAAAAACATAGATGCTTAGTTGTTATTATTAGGCAAAATTGATTATGCCTCAAAACTTCTATTTAATTAGAAGTGATAAAAAGTAGTTTTTGCTTTGAGTTAAAATATTTATATTAATAGTGTGTTTGGTAACACGTGATATCCTTTTCCCTAATACTTATAGGAAAAAAAAAATAGAAAAAAAAATGAAATAAATTTATTCATAGGTTAAAATTAGCTTTTGTGTAAACTAATTTGTAGAAGCTCTTTCATATTAAATTCTCTAAGAAGGAAAAAGTTTCAACAAATTAGTTTATATATAGGTTAATTTTAGCTTTTTTTTCTTCTCATTTTCCTCTTTTATAAATGTTTATGGAGAAATTTATCCAAAACAGACATTAATATTTATTGCTTATGTGCTTTCTTGATGTCCTTAATGGGTAAAAGATGGAGATACGAGTCATTCTAACTTATGTGCAATCAAGCTATAAGCTTTATAGAAAACTTGCTTTCAAGATAAAACATTTAAATATAAATCACTTAAAAATCAATTTTAATCAAAACTAATTTCATTCAAAATCAATTTTAGAATTGATCATCCAAATACACACTTAGTCTAGATTTTAAAAATCTTCAGCAACTCCGTAACTTTATAAAATGACATTTACTTTTGTTCTTTTGGGTGTATAATGATAGTAAAAAAGAATTAAAATAAATGATTTTTTGTAAGTCAAGTAATCTGAACTAATAGATAATTTTTAAAATCTTAGGGACTGAAATGCATGACTCTTGAGGACTAATCTCAAAGTTTACTCCTTCTTTATGCAATTATTGACAACCAGATACAGATGCTAACTCTGGCCTTTTGATGCATGCTTCCTGTAGCTCCAGGAATTACCTTCAGTTTTTATCACTTTTCTTGCATGGAGCATGGGTGAGGTAATTTGTTTATTTTTTTATTGGATGTAGTGTATTTAATTTTCTATCATTACCTTCTCGTTTAAACTTTAAACAGTTGTAAGTTACAATACCATTTAAAGCAACCATTCATGATATGTAATGTTACATACTCATGTACGTATCAAGGAAAAAAGAGACATTGTTGATAATGTCTATGATGTTTTTAGTAGACCAGTAATAGGAAAGTGACTTCATAGCACACGAAAAGTTCACTTTTTAACAGATTTTTAGCATTTTGGATTTTAGTTCTCCTTTAATGTTCCCAAACCTTTTTTTAACCCCTAGTTAATGTCTTCTATAGTGTAATATTGGTTTCCTATTATTGTTGTTTCTTTATAAGAGAATATCAGGTGATCTGTTCATGGTGTGTACTGTAGCCTGATTTTTTCCTTCTACCGCACTAATGGTTTGTTATGTCTGCAATCCATGAAAATTTTCGTATAAAAGAAATATAACATGATCATTTTTCAAGAAAGATGACTGGGACCGCAATCTTTGGAGATGCAGGTTATTAGATATTCACATTATGCTTTCAGTTGTTTGGGAAATTGTCCGCCTTGGATGACCTATCTCAGGTATTTTTCTATCTTACTTCATATTCGCTAAAGTTGTACAAATATAAGGTTAATAACTTCTATTATATTAATAGAATACTCTTTTCAAGTATATGCTTGTTGCTTTATCCTTTAATTAGGTACACTGCGTTTATTGTGCTGTACCCTTTGGGAGTGGGTCCTGGTGAAAGTGAGTTCATAATCTCCCTTCTATCTCTAAATTTTGTTTTTGGATGAATTTTAAATTGATTTTACTATTAGGCTAATAGGCTTGACTTCTCAGCATTCCTTTCGTTATCAAATGTCATCACCCCTTTCATAAAGTAACTGATCTATCTGTATAATGCAGTATGGATTATGTACCAGGCGCTTCCAATTATAAAGAAGAAGAATCTCTATGCAGATTCCTTTTCAGGCCTCCCATTTAGTTATTATGATTTCCTTAAGGTCAGTTCCTATAAGTAATCAATAACCCTTATGACTGCCGGACTTTCTACAAGAGAGGGAAGAAATAGAAATAAGGAAAAAAAAGAGCTTAATTGAGGGTGCGTGTAGAAGAGTTCATTTACAACTTAGTTAGACTTATTTTATGATATAAGTACTAGTATAAGTGTTTGGGAGAGTTTATGATTTGTCCATAAACTGTTTTTCAACTTATTTCATCAAGTTCTTTAAGATGGCTTATGAAAACCACTTATAACTTTTATAAAAACAGTTTAACCTTATTTTCTCTTGAATTAAGGAAACAACTATATACATAAATGCTTACTATAATCACTGGGTGTTTAATTAAGCTATTTACCCAAAGGACCCTAAATACTTATTGAATAAGAGCTTATCATATAAGTACCTATGCATTATATAAGATGTAAGTTGTAGAGAGTTTCTTTTAAAAATTATTTTTATAAGTTCTCTCAAAAACGCTTACTCAAGTAGTGATTTCATGAGATAAATCTAAATAAATTCTACATAACCAGGTGCACTCAAGTGTTGGAAACTGACTGAAATTGGTTTTTTCTGTATATGAAATGCCCTTTTGTTCCTTTTCAATTCAATTTTGTCTATTTGTAACTTAGTACGTCCATGAATTGTTTATTCTTTTAATTTATGCTCCATTTCTCTTATTCAGGTGGTACTTGTAGTTTATCCATTCCTATGGTTCAAACTTTACCTGCATATGTTCAAGCAACGACGTACAAAACTTTATAAACGCCATGACAAGAAAAGGGCGTGAGGAGCTTTATAAAACTTTATAAACGCCATTCCTCTTGGTTAGTATAATTGTATTGATTGTTGAACTTCTGAACTTGTATTTTTAGTTCCATACACGAAGTATATTGTTAAAAAAATTAATAACTTTCTGTGTGTGGTACTGGAGACACTCATTCTGAAATTTATTTATTTTCTGCTAAATAATAGTGCCAAATAATAGAATTATTGCTTGCTTTTAAAATGACAGGAGTTTGAAGAAATACCGTGATTTGTAATGTATTGCCTATAGTATTCTGTACATGTTTGTACCCTGTGAATTTATATTGATATATGCAATAACTAGTGTCGATTAATAATGATAGCTGGTGATAAAAAGAATTAGTTCACTCTTATTTTGAAATATTTCATTTCAAGTGGTTGTTAATGGTTATGGCCTTCTGGGTAGTAAGCTTTATGTATATTCTCTCTTTCAAAGGATCATTTATAAGAATAAGAGGATGCAAAGTTTGGTGAAAACTTGGAAGTTCAAATGTGACAATAACTTGGTAAATGATCTTATAGAACAGGATAAATGCAAGTGAAATCAAAACAAGGAAATGCAACAACAAAGAGCACCCTCATCTTAGGGAATTTAGGTCCTAATAATCTGTGACGGGTAGCTGTTCATAAGAGTTTGGTGTGATGAAGAAAGTCTCGTACACAACAGCAGCAATAGCTGAACCAATTAATGGGCCAGCCCAGTAGACCCAGTGGTTGGCCCATGTCCCACTAACAACAGCGGGTCCAAAAGAGACTGCTGGATTCATGGATGCACCATCAAAAGCACCACCTGCCAAGATGTTGGCACCCACAATGAAACCAATTGCAATTGGAGCAATTATCCCAAGGTTACCCTTCTTTGGGTCCACTGCAGTGGCATATACAGTGTAAACCAAACCAAAAGTCATCACAATCTCAAACACAAGTGCGTTTGCCGCTCCCACTCCAGAAGACAACGAGAACGCAGATGTTTCCTGCAATAGACACACATAAAGGCCAAAAATAATATCACTAAAACTTACATGTCTTGATTCATTTTGGAATGAAAGAAAGAAGAATAAATAATAATACATCAAATACGGAAAATGTGAAATTCTTTGACATTATCAAACTGGCAAAAGTTATAATAAAGATGGTTTTTGATTTATTTACAGTATATGCAGTATTAAACTTAGGGAAGAAAGAATATACGCAACATAATTTTTAAAATAATTACTATAGAAGTTTACATACTTAATATACAAAATAGATTGTGACTGGATTAAACGGTTGGTTGATATACTATTTTCTCATATATGCAATGTGTCTTACCAGTCCACCAGTGGCAAATTTAAGGAGCAAGCAAGCCACTACAGATCCAAGCAACTGAGCAATCCAGTACAAAATGCCTCTGAGGAGGGTTATGTGACCACCAATAAAGGCACCAAATGTGACAGCAGGGTTAACATGGCCACCTGAGATGTTAGCACCAACAGAGACCGCAACAAAAAGAGCAAATGCATGAGACAGTGATGCTGCCACCACCCCAGCTGGTGTTGCTGAGCCATTGTTTGTCAGTTTGTCTGCCACACCAAGAGTTCATACAGTTACTGCATGCTTCAAATTGTCAACGAAAACAAGGACACATAGAAAAGATGTGCACAAATAAATAAGGCCTTACTATATGCCATGCCAGAGCCTTCTCCTGCAAAGACAAATATTAGCATTGAGATGAACTCAGCGAGAGCAGCCTTGAGCGCATCAGCTTGGCCAAACTCTGAAGGATTTCCAATGGCAATTCTAGAAATCGGCATTTTTTTCCTTTGCGCTCTAAGATTTCAACTATAAGCTTATAATAATAATGATAATGCCTTGTGCTTAGTTATGTTACCAAAGCTTCGTGCTCTAACCTTTGCTCAAATGCTGGTTATATATACTAACAACCTCTTGCTGCATTTCACCTTGCTTAGCTTGTTACACAAACAGCCACGTGGGAAAATGAAAAAAGACAAACTTTGTTTCGATAAAATTATACAATAATTTATATTCTATTTGTTTTCTATATATCTCTCCATTGCTTCTTTGTTTATAAAATAAAATGTTCTATAAAATATTGGGTAAATAAAAGAGTTTAATTATAATATATCTTCAGTATAATGTATGGTTAATTAATTAAAATATATTTTAAATGTAACTTTAAAATAAACAGATGATTAAACGAGCTCATTATTAACCAGTAAGATCTAATTAATTGGTTAAGTAGAAGCGTTAGTGAATGAAGAAAATTTGTCTTAATGAATAAAAAAGGAAAAAAGAATTTGTCTTAGAAGAAAACTGGTCGGGGCCTCCGTTTTGTTCCCGTGAAGCCACGTGTACGGTGCGATGTGATGTTACGAGGCTGCATCACCGACTGATGACCAATTTGTGATGGTGAATTAGCTTTACGACCAACCGACTTAGGATTGTTTATATGACGGTGACGTTGGCCGGACATTGCCAGGGTTAGTTAGTTGTGCTCGATTATTATACAGTTTAATATATATATGTAAATTTTTATAGTATAAATCAATAAAAAATTATGTTTTATGTAATTTTTTAAGTAATTATTATCGTAATCAATAAATTTATTATCTATAACAGTTTGTAATTAAATAATGGTAAACATATCTTATTTATAAACACTTTTTAATTTTTTTCTTTAATTTCTTTTATTATATCATTTATCTTATTTATATATTTTTCTCTATCTCTCTTAGTTGCCGACCAAAAAAGGAAAGAATTATAGGAATATAATTTTCATCCATTATCATTGCTTATCTATTGTTGCCTTAATCATCTTTTGTTTGGCAAAATAAGTTTAATAAATCCCAATGTGCCTAATGGAGCAGATGAGAGAATATACCTCTATTGATCCCACGATGATTTTTTTTAAGAAAATATTTAATGTATACTTACTTTCTCTTTTATCTTGCTTTCGTTGTATTTTTCATTTTTATCTCTTTTTTATTTTTTATTGTATTATTTGTTATACTTATTGTTTTTTTCTCATCTTTTAATTTTTGTGTTCAATTTAGATGCTTTGTTTTTGTTTTGATACCCATGAAATATTTATATGCACAGATAACGTGTAAGAAAAATTAGGTTAACATTAAAAATTATGGTTGATGTTATTTTAAAATAATTATTATAAAATTAATAAAATTATTCAATATAACTAAAAAAATGCAGTAAGAAAATTGGAGAAAACTTAAATACAATAACATATCTTGATAACTTTCATATCATATTATCGAGATGAAATTTTATAATTAAAAAATTGTATATATGATATATTATTTAAGTTTTTTTTAAAAAATTATCATTCTATAATTTGATGACACTGAATGTATTCACTATTTTTTTTTTCATTCATACTACAAAAAAATAAAAATAGGATTTCATATTTGTTTATAATTACTCTTGCTTTTTGGAAGTCAACCTCCCTAAGACCCTTGCCCTGGAGTAGACCTGGCCCAGAAAATGAATGGCTCCCATTGGCTGTCAGCCTATAACGTAAGGCAGTGTCTTCGTTTGATGGTATCATTAATATATTTAGACCGTAAAGTTGTCATGTTTAGTGTGTGTGTGAATGTTGCGAAATAGTGAAAGGAAAACCCAGAAAGGAATTGCCTTTTCCCCATGGAGGTCGTTGTGTCAGTTAATGATTATCATTATGTTACATTAGTTCTAAGTTTTAATACGTTTCATTGGTTACTTTCTTATGGATCGGACCGAGCCTGAGCTTTGTTTTGTCATTGAATAGCTAAAATCAATTGGTAGAGCTAATTGAAAATTAAGTAGGTGCCCCCCATCCACCCACCCACCCCAAATAGCTTTTGGAGAAGATGGGATTTGGTGGGTTCAATTTGAATACCTAAGCATCGGCTATATGTGGTCCTCATGCATCTAACTTGTCATTCAATTTGTTTAAATAATAATGTCATTGTTTTTCAATTAAATCCAAGCCTCTAGTATAACTACTAACAATATTAATACATATATATTTGTCTACGAATATAGGGGATCAAGAGCCAGAAATAATTACAAAGAGTCCTGTCACATTGCCTCATCTACTCCCTTTTTCTGGCCCTTTTCAAAATTGTCTTAATTAGTAAGCTTATCTGCTTTATTTCTTTATTATGGATGGCTTCAAGGGCGAATACTTTAAACCAAGTTGTCACTTCTCTTGTTCTGATATTGGAATGATAAGAATAAAACAATCACTACCTCTAATAGAGCCAAAAACCAATGTAAATTAATGGATTTCAGGAAATTATTTCAAGCCACAAGCAAAATGTAAATTAATGTATTTATTTCAAGCCACAAACAAGATGTAAATTAATGGATTTCAGGTAATTTTTTCAAGACACATGTAAGTAGGAAAAATCAAAGTTTTAACAACGACGATCATGTTGTAAGAAGTGTATTGTACACCCGCAGCGATGTTTGTTTGTTTTTACCATTTACATGCATCCCAACACATGCTGAACCCAGTCCATGAGTTTTGTATCATTGCCTGAGCACATTTGACAATTTTGAACGTCAAACCAAACAAAAAAACCATGATCCCACAAATTCTTTTTCTTCAACAATGTTGGAAGTGTTAATCGCTACTCTAACTTGTTTATTGTCATTTTTACTTTTTTAAAGTTTATAAGATTATTCTAAATTGTTAGCATGATTAACAAAAACAAGATGTATATTTTTAATAAAATTATTTCAATAAGAGTGACAATAAAACATGCGAGAGTGGCGATATATTTCGTATGGGAGTTAGATTTTATGGATTTTTTTTCGGGATTTTTTCTGTTTCCTAGTGGAATTCTAACATTTGATTCTGGATAGGAATTGAAATAAATTGCGATAAGTTAGGTTTTATAAGTTTGTCTAGTCTATTTACTAATTTAAGAATTTTGATTTATTTGCTTGATTAGACCTTTTTGAAAAATCTTTTAATAAGTAAACAAAAATTATCATCCAACATGTCATTGGATCTCAACTTATATGAGTTAACTGACTTCAACATTTAAATAAGTACTAAGTATATAATCTTAAAATATTACATAAAAAACTAATAATATATTATAATATTAATGTATTATCTATATTTACATAAATAGACTAATCTATTAAGAATAAAAAAATTTGAATGGTTTAAATTTTTTGTTTTAAATTAAATAAATTTAAAAAAAAAAAACTCAGTTTGACTGGTTTAATAAATAGGAATAAACAAGAGGTAACAGAACTTATTTTTTCATCCAACTAGTCATCTTTTCACTGAGCTCGAAGTCTACCAATATAATTTTAACTCCAATTCTAAGCTATTCAAAGTGGAAACTATTTTTTAAGTCTGAAAACTTAGCCGGATTGAAGAATATTAATAAGTTATGAATTATTATTGTTGTCGAGCAGGTATCTCCTGAATAAGTTGGTGCCACTAAACTTATAGCCAGTTCGTTAACATTTCTATGACCAAATCCTCCCAATCATGCATTTCGATGTCAAAAATGTTAAACAAACAGGCTAAAATTCATTGTCAATTTTTTTTTCCGAAAAAACATTTTAGTAAAAGAAGAAAAAAAACCATAACACGGTGAAGTTTGTATTCTAAAACTGTTTTAATAATTTTTTCTATAAACATTTATTCGAGAAAAAATAAAATAAATAAATAAATAAAGTTTTTATAAACTAAAATTAACTTATATAAAAATTAATTTATAAAATTCTTTTATATTAATCTTTTGAAAATTAATTTTTAATTTAGAAAAATAAGTTATGTAACAACAGTAATTTATTGTCCGGACATCATCATCAAGCTCTTCACAAAGTAGTTTAATTTATAAAAATTATTTTATTTTCTTATTTTTCTTTTCTTATAATTTATCCACCAATGTCCTAAATGCAACAGAATAATAAAACCCCAAATTGAGATATTTCCTTTAAACGTCTTCATTTGTTATTACATTTTTGAGATTGAGACCATCCATGGTCTGACAAAAATTAACCATAGATTCAATAATAAAAAAATGCGTGCAAGTGAGATTAATGACTACCAAATTACTAGAGGCACATTAGATTAATTTGCCTAAACAGTACTTAGTCCCTGTCATTTTGCAACCTATGCAACCTGGACAACCACAGCCAATCCCGACTCCTGAAGGTCCATGTATAATTGTATATTGTAAATTTAAAATTCTAACATCTTAAAATATGTGTTATGTTTTTGTTAGGGAAAAGAATAGGTTTAGCAAGGAATCGGTACACAACATATGTATCGATACATCAGTTTCGGCCATAATCTATTTTCTTCATTTAATTTTCTCGAACAAGCAATTACCAGTCTATTAGGCTTTAACATACGAGAGAAGCGAAGAAAGATAGGTCTGGTGGTAATATGATCACTTCTGGGATCCTGCATTGTACACATAACAATCGAAATTCACGTACAGAAAGATCTAGGTTGAACGACACTGCAATTCTCCGGAAGCACACAAAGGCATTGTTGTCATGAGACATTGCAAACACTCCAGAGTACACAGCCACCTTGGAGAAATGTTTTACTTCTTATGATCCTCATGACAGTTTAAAAAATCTTGAATAAAATTAACAGCTAAATACACAAGTTAAAATGCTTCTGATCATCTCATTGTACTGTAATTGTACTGTAAATCTAACTAGTTGGCAAGTCTGTCTACTCGACTATATTCCTTTAATAAATTAGGGCCACGTCTTTCTTTACCAATCCTTCTCTATATTACTAAGATTTTCTTAGGTTACCACTGGTCATAGATTTTCTTTATGATGGAAGAAAATGCAAAGAAAGACATAAAAGATTGAGTCCCATCCGCCACAGAAAACTTACATGTAGAAGCAATGGAGAGAAAATTAGAAATTTCATCCATAGAATACGCTGGGGTAAAATTGAAAAGCATCAACTTTAATTAAGAAGGAAAGTAGAGAAATTTCTTTAGGTGATTCTTTTGCTATTAATATTTCTTCTTACTTGGTATTTCAACAAAGGCCATAAAGAGCATAAAGCCTATTCATGATACCTAGTGGATACTACCCTTTCAAATTAACATTGGGAATTCAAATTGCACTGAGATTCAAATTAACATTGGAATTCAAATTGCACATACAGTTCTCGTGGTTATACTCCACCCACCCATATTTAACCAACATAGGAGTCTGCCCTGCTCGATATTCAATTATCCTAAACTGGATTTTACATTCCCCCAAATAAAATTATTCAAGAAAATATTTTCGCAGTTTACCTAAATCTGAGTAACACATCAGGAGGCAGCTAGTCATCATTCAAAGAAGATCTAACCCACCACTTAATTGGACTAGGATCCAGAATCTCCATGTCCGAGCATCTTGTTCCATAACTAGGGTCTCCCTATATGAACTCATCATTTTAAGATCAAACAGATGCGTACATAACAAATGAACATGTGGTGACCTTTGTGTAAATTTTAAAACAGAAAGGCCAGCATTAGGAAGGTTCATAACTCTGAAAAATCAGCTGCTTAGTATGAACTAAGCAAACAGCTGGTTCTGATGAATGTCAAAAGGCGGTCATGAGATAACTAATCCCCACCCCAAAACCAAAACAATTATATAACTACTTAGTGAAAACTGAATAGTAACAAACCTCAGCAGGCCATGAGGCACACTACTAAAGAGTAAAGACATCTATTTTCCGCAAGATTATGGTCGTTGCATAACACAATAAACTCCAAGTACGATAAGTATTACAATAAAGGATCCGAAATTACTTTGTATTGTGGTGTTTTTCAACTAGATTTAGGAAAACAATCAAAACTGAAAATAGGAACATGGGATGGAGACTTAAAAGAGACTATCTAGAGCATCTCTCTTCCATTATTACAATCCATAAAATCAAGACAAGCAAAGAAATCTTGACAAACCTACCACAGTGCAAAGGCAGTGCAAATTTCCCGATTCAGAAGTCACCTGGATTAAATGAGAAAAACACAATGTCCTATTATCAGAATCCATAAATTCAGATGCATGCCTATGAACGCGTGATAATCAGATAAAGTATACAAACAATCAGGTATAGTAATAAAAATAGAATAAGATGCAAAACCAACAACAATAATAAGTTATTGCTCATAATTCCTCAATTTAGGACCAAAAAAAAAAAAACATTATCACTCTTTGGCTTCTACGTGAATTTCATTCGTGATAGGCCAAAGGAGCCGAATATTAACAATTTGCGTCCATCAAATCAAAATTTATTTTCACGTGTAATTGATTACTCGCCACTTCGAATTTATCTCGGTCAATATGAATAATCACTTCTTCGTGCAACAAAATATCAAAGAGGACTCGTCATTTTCCTATACATGAAAACTCAGAAACTAAACACAAGACAAATCTACAAGCTCCGCTGCTTCAATTTTCAACAATCGTAAGCAATAGAAACAGACTGATGCCAAATATCAAACAACCGAAATATAGGGTTACCTTTTGTGAGCCTTAACGAATTTTGAATTCTTAGCCTCTTCCTCTGCCAAAAAAAACAGAGATAGTGAATTACGATTAGATAAAAAAGAAAACTCAATTCATCCGAGAGAGAGAGGGCGTGGTGGTTTACCGGAAAGGCCGAGGGTAAACTTGGTGATTAGGGTTCCGGTGACGGCGAATCCGACAAGGAATGGCCAGTTCCGTTTCCATTCGCGCTTGAAGAAAACCGGCCATGGATCGAACTTTCGCATTTTCTTCTCTCTTTTTTAACTACGCTGCTGCTAGTGCAATACTATCTCGCGTTTATTTCTGCTGCAATTCGTTCTTGTAGTAACAATTCTCAAATCGGAGATCTAATGGGTTTTCCAGGTTCCGCCTTTATGGCGCCACGTGGACCCAAACTAAATTTAATTGGGCTCAGAAAAAGGCCCAGAGGTCGAAGGCAAGTTTATTGGACTATGATGGGTTTTGAGGCCCAAACAGAAAGGCAATTATATATATCTGCATTACTTGATGCTGGTCTTCTTTTAGTAAATGGATCTGGCATCGAAGGAAAGAGATTACAAGACGTGCCAAGTGAATTAAAAGTGGGTTAAATTTTAAAGATATTTTTATTAAAATTAACTGATAATAGACTCTCTCTTCTCTTTTACTTCATTTTAGACATCTCCTTAGTAAGGTTAGAACAAAAAATAATAGTTACGAGAAAAAGACATCTAAATTGTGTAACTCAAGATAGCATATAGTACCTCATTTTTGTTCGGACAAAAAAATAAAGAAGTAAAAGAGAAAAAAACAGAAGGCAGAGGAGGGAAGTAGTAAATGACTGCAGATTGACTTGTCAAGAGAAGGAAAATGACAAAAAATGTTTCAAAAAAGCAACCTAGGAAAGTAGCAAATGACTGCAGATTGACTTGTCAATGGACAGTCTACTTTTTTCCAAACTCTTTGGACATCAATGGACAGTTCACTTTTCTCTAGCCATCTTTGGACACCGATGGACAATTCCCTTTTCTTCAATCATCTTTAGACACCAATGGACAGTTCATTCATTTTTAATCACTTTTGAAGCCTGTCTTAGTACTACCTAAACTTTGAATTCTCCATGAGACAATTCCTGTCAAGTTCAACAATAAAAAATACTTATCTGGTTTTTAAGGATTTTTGGATGTCAATGGATAGTCCATCCCATTCGACTCTTTAGACATCAACGCATAGTCCATCCCATCCAACTCTTTGGACGCCAACGGATAGTCCATTCTATCCAACCCTTTGGATGCCAACGAATAGTCCATTCCATCCAACTCTTTGGACGCCAACGGATAGTTCATTTTATCCAACCCTTTGGATGCCAACGGATAGTCTATTCCATTCAACTCTTTGAACACAAACAGATAGTTCATTCCATTCAACTCTGGACGCCAACGGATAGTCCACCCCATCTCACTTTCCAAACACACACACGCCGAGTGCCATCTGGCACATAGCCCTATCAACACTTAGTCGACACTCCAACTGGACCCAGTCAATCTTGATCCTCTTATTATCTAACCATCCATGTCTAAGAACTACGTAAATTTTGACTTCTCCATTGCAGTATGAGATATGTACGAGCAAAAGATAGCTCTTGTCAAGTTCATCCATAAAACCCAAAACATCTTTCGCTCAAAAGACATAAACTATAATGTAGAAGTCATATATTCTTTATGCATCTAGTTATAGTAACTATTCTCATATATCCTGATGGGTATTGGTGATCACTATAGGTAACTGATTCCCAAACTTACACTCTAATTCCATACTTGCCTTATCCAATTCAAGGTTTCCTGTTGTTTTCCATAAAAAAGTCAATGATGACTTTATATTTATTGTTCTTTCCTTGAAAGGGACTCAGATTCCAAAACTAAAGTTTTCGTCGTCTCTGTTGCAATTCAGGTTGCGACACAGCATAAAAAAAAAATCAAAGTTAGGATTTATAAGTTGTTGAACATCGTCTCCTCTTTTTAGCAACAAAATAAATTCCAATTCAATCAAAATCTTTCAATAAAATGTGAAACTCAACCTTAAGACATGGTAATCCCATAAAGGTGCACGTTTCCTTCCACATCTGTAACGTGTCCATAACAATCTCAAAGGGATAAATTGTTTTTATTTCAACACATTATTTTGATAAACTTTTTTTATTATTATTTTAGAAAAAAAACAAGAAAAATGAGTGTAAGAAGAATAATTTCTAACTTAAAAAATATAACACCTAAAATTTCTTGTACAGCCTTGTTCATAACCTACGAAACATTCTTTCTCTCTTTAATTACACCACAGAACACAAAATTAACGCTGTTTTAAAGGCGTCACTAATGACAAAAGGAGAGTACAAGAAACAACACATTTTTTTTAGGAATTATTTTATAAGGAGTTTTTTTTCTTTATATTTTCCAAAAATCATAAGTTGTGAATGATAGATTTTCTTGTTTAGGACGAATTTAAAAAAAAATTCTCATGAAACTAACGTTTCCAATATTTTTTTTAATTATATATGTTTTCCAACAAAATTATCCAAATAAATAAAAATCCAAGATTTTTATAAAATGTAAAAAAATTAAAATATATCCTCTTTCAAAAAAAAAAACGTTGTTTAGACACGAACACTAAAATATATCCACTGAGATAAAAAAAAACAAGTTTTAGCAATAAATAAATAAATATATGTGTGTGAGAGATAAATTTCCAGTAAATTTTAAATATACCAAATACATTTGATATTATTAAGAAATTATTATTTCCATAAAAAAATTCTTAGAAACATAATTTGCAAGAATGAAAAATATTTACCTACCAACTTATCCTTGAAAAGTATTCATTGGTTGAAAAAGAAAGTAAAAGAAAAGAAAAAATAAGGAGAATTGCAATAGTTTTTTTTATCCTTAATATAAGGAAGAAAACGGTGAGAGATTAGGAAACTTCTTTTTATTATTATTAAAATATCTTAATCTCAATTATATTATATTATAAAAATTTTAATGTCATCTAATATTTTTTTTATATATAATGAAGATTAATCTCTATTAAATAATCTATTTGATTAATTTTAGTAAGATATCATATTCGAACTATATTTTCTTCATTTATAATATCTAATAGTGTACAAATCTAGTTTCACTTAAACCAACGTATATATTGGTTAATGTTATCTAATATAATAATTTTTTTTTATTATCTTTTTATCTAACTAACAAGTAAAACTGTTGAATTTAAATAACCTAAAAATTTATCAATTTTATACTCAATTTCTCTCTCTCTTTTTTTTTTTTTATTTCTACTTCCTACCTACCTAAATATAGCTAAGTGTTTAATTCAATTTAGTTATAATCAAGTTTGCTTAATCTAAACAAAGCATCTTTTTTATTCAAGCTAGCCCCTCAGTCTCCGGAATCACTCTTAATTAGCTTTCAGAGCAATTTTCATGATCTCCGAAGACTTTTAATTAATCGGTCTTTAAAATTAAAATTTAAATCTAAATAAAAAAAGTCCTTATCCTTGTCAAGATTCACGATTCAATTATGAAATTAGTTACAAGACATGAACGACACTAGGAACTAGGAAGATGGGCCCTAAAATTGCTGGATGGCATAATGAAAATAGTAAAATACGAAAAAGTAAAAACCGCATGTTTCTTCTCATTAAGACATGAAGATGCAATTATAATAGTAGTGATTGTGTACAACTGCCGGTATAAGTTCCAATAATCAATTGGGATCTATGTTCCGCTTCTTATCATGTCACATCAATATATATCCAACGAAGAAGAAAATGCATTCTCTTGAGTCTTGATAAGAATCTTGGGATGAAAGGTGTGAAACCAGAGGATGGAAGACTCTTGTATCACCGTTCACGGACGGTAATACACACTTTACAATTAAAGACCGCAATGGAGGTGTGTTGATGAAAGACAAATTTCAGGTGAAGCTTATGTTCTTTCTCTGGCGCGTCTTCATCAATGTCTTAAATGCAATTACAATCACAACTGGCGGCTTCAGAGACCGCAACTGCAAGTTTGATTAGTTCATTATTTATTGTGATACATTACTAGAGTAATGTTTTGAGCCATGGATTTGAGTCTGCAATCGAGTAACTTGCAATCATGTCATTTTTCTTTCTATGCGCTAATTTTGCGTCCACTTGTCTACAAGAACGACATATTGAACAGGAACACGAGGTAAAAGAACACAAAAATAGAGTTGAAAGGGTTATTGGGTAATGACTTCAATGGTCACAAAATATCAAGGACCATAGATGATTGATTTATAGATTAAACTTAACTCATTAATTTTATTAATGAATGGAATAAATATTTGTAATTGTCCACCACTAACCCTTTTCCAGTCTTCTACAGAACTACATTAATTATTTGAGTGCCATTGGTTGAAAGGGCAGAGTCAATGCAAGGGAACCTGCATAGACTCAAGTCAATTTATATATTATGCAAGGGGCCGACGTGGAAGAAAAGAAAAAGTATATATACAAACAATGGCATTAATGGATAGAAACAATGAGACAATGAAGGCCAGGCATTTTATTTTGGGTCTTCGGCAGTGCCGTTTGTGGACTGCTCGAATTGGAAGCTATGTTAAACTTAAAAGACCATGGTGGACTGGTGGCTTAGGCTTTTTGTTCAATTCAAAGCCTACGTAGCTCGCGGACTTGGGAATGTGGAAGCTACCAGAAGTGACTATTTGTTAAGATCTTAATTGGGTCTAGAATATATTATTATGTGTATGTTGATTCAAGTCATATTGTTGTCCAAATTCTTAAGTAAAAAATACTATTATTATATTCTTATATATAAATAAAGAGAAATACTAATCTAGATTTTGTCAAATTGGCATTCCTTCGTATTAAGCTTCTAGAGGCACTCTCTGTGCATATTAATAAATCATTTTGCCAATATTTTTTTTTTGTCAAGTTGGCAGGAATATGTGTATTCTGTTCAAACATATTTTATATATTTTTAATTTTCTAATTAATATTTTAAAAATAATATCGATATTATATATATATATATATATATATATATATATATAAAAAACGTGTATATTTGTGTGTTTCATAAAAAAAACATTGAAATTGTTTTATACATGTATTATTTTCTAAAAGAAAATATAAAAATTTAATAGATATTTATTATTTTATATGGTTAATTAATACAAAATTATTTTTAATATTTTAAGTCATTTATTATAAAAATTAATAAATTTATCATATACCACAACTTATAATGGGATGATAAATAATTTATACTATAAATGCATAAATTATTTATTCAAAATATAATACTCTGAGCAATATTCATAACATATTTAGCAATGTCAGTTTTATGCCAAAATTAATTTAACTTTGTATATTTAATATATACTCAAAGTTAAGATATTATATTTTTTTTATTCAATTGGTCTCAATAACGTATTGAGATCCTCTGCATTTTTTCCCCGATAAAACTAGAGAGAATTTTAATCATGAAATATATTGGATTATATAGATAAATAACATAAACATTATTTGATAAAAATGAAGGGTGAGTTTAGAAATGTAGTTCAGTCTTGAACTCAAAAGATCTTCATCCCACAACAACAAGAGCTCATATATTTTAAAATGTTTCTTCAAACTGAATTTACGGTGTAAACTCTTAATTTGCTTTTGTAACCACCATATATGGGTTTTTAGCTCTTTAGCCGTTCTCACAAGTTTTGGTTATTTAGGTTGATTATAAAAGTAATTTTCATTTTTATTTTAGTCACATTTAAAAAAAATTTACCTCTTTCAAAAACATGTGTGAGAATTACATTCAATTTTTTTTTCATAAACTCAACCTATTAACAATTGAGTCACACATTAAATGGATTTAATCTCTTAATATTACATGTAAAGTAAAATTAATTTAATCAATAAAAATTAGCATCAATTTTTTTGTTACTTAATTATTAAATATAACAATGTAAATATATATTTTTAAATATTCACATAACTTATTTTCTAAAACACGATTTTCACATTTTCACAATGTGTATGCAAAAGAATTATTTTAATATTAATTTTCATGATTGAAAATTAATTTACATTAACTTAAAAAAAACAATGAAACTTGTATACTTGTGCAGTAAAAATGTAAAATTGTGCTTTTGCATGGCACACGATGAACACGGCAAGTGTCTTGTTGGGAGGATTCATTAGAGGCTCATGTTTGTGACTTGCGAGTCAGTGAAACTTATTATTACTTGCTGACTCAGAGTTTCCATAACGTGTCTCCACCTTCGCCTCTGCACATGGCGTGCACCTGTGCACCTGTCGCCATGTGCGCTTCCACAAACAGACAATCTCATTGGTTTGTCGCACATCCTTCGGGCTCCAATTTCTTGTGATAAAAGACAACATTGCATTATGTCTAACATGAAAAAAAGGATGAATTAGACCAAATTGCATAACTAACTTAAAAAATTCAATGATCTTATTCAAATGTTATCAAAATTATCAATAAAATTCAACATAATTGACGGTAGGTCAGAAATTTAACTTTTATATATATATCATTTTATTTGAAAAAATAAAATTTATTTTGATAAATTATCTAAAAAAAATCAATCTTCAAACGAATATTCTTAATTAAAAAAATGTTAAGAAATTATCATGATTGAATTGAATGGTTAAGTTATTCTCCCATTAGAGCAGAAGTGGTACTAGAACAAGTGGTACTAGAACAAGTGGTCTCTATAATTTTCAGACCATTTTCTAACTATGCTGAAAGGACAACCCGTGCCGCTGCACCTTTTTCCTTTTTAAGTCGAGTATTATGTTAAGGAGTGAAAATGATTAAGTTTTTAGGTTTAAAAATATGTTTTAAAATGATTGAGTTCTAATTTTGTTTTTTTTTTAATTTGATTATTCTCACCTTTTAAATTTTGGAATTTTTATTTTTGTCTTTATAAAATGAATAAAATTTAATTTTAGTCTTTGTAAAATATTTTTATATATTTTAAATTTAAAATTACTATTTATAATCTCTAATATTTATTTTAAAATAGATAAATAACATTTATTTTAAGATATTTAGAAAATTTAAGATATCACGTATTAATATGCTACCTTTTACCCAAGTGACTATGATATGTGATGATCACTTGTCATTTGATTAAATGTTTAGATAAAATGTTATATAATAAAAAGGATAAAAATAATTATTTCAAATTTAGAATATAAAAATAAATAAAAAATTTACAGAAACAAAATTAAAACTCTCTTATTTACAATAATTAAAAATACATTTAAGTCAAGTTTTTATTATATAAAGAATATGTTTTTTTTTTAAGAAAGGAATGTTTTATTGTGTCTATAACTACGTAGTAGAAAACATTAATTAAATACAATTTATTAGATGTTTTAAATGATATTAAAACAGAAGTATTGAATGATTTTCGTGTGTTTTATATAATACATGTTTTATTCTTTGATAAAATAAATTTATTTTTACTTTTTTTATTATGCGCTTATGAGAATATACAACAAAGAATTTTTTTAATAATTTGAATTATTCAATTGAGTTTACTTAATGTTTTCATGTATTAGTTGACACAATAAAAAGAACGCCCTTGAATAAATATTAGTAACATTTTTTAACATATATTTTTATTCTGATTTTACTATTCATGAGTTTAAGGATAATGAGTATAAATAAATTTTTTACTGGAAACTATTATAGAAAATACGTTGATGGTGAAGTTGAATAATCAAATATCAATAGCAATTTGTCGTGAAGACCGAAAAATAGAGACAAACGTGAAATAACGTTCACAGCACCAAAATCAATTTGATGGGGAACTCAACATTCACTTAAAGAAAGAACCAGAAAATAATAATATTAAAATGCATAAGAATATTAAAGACTAAATAAATATTTAAAGAGTTTTTGCCGGGAGCGGTTGATACCGCGTATCTATATTTTATAAGGATCCAACAAAAAGTGTCTGTAAGAAAACACTTTAAGAAACTTAGAACGGAGATCATTAATCAAATATCTTAGAGTTTTTGGATATAATGTACGCTTATGTTCTTGACTAACTCAAGAATAAACTGGATGATAAAGATGAAAATTTTATTTTCATTAAATACAATATAAATTTAAAGTCATACAAATTTTATAATCAAAAGATAAAAAAAGTGATTATTGGTCGAAATGTGATGTTTGATAAGAAAGTCATGCGAGATTAGTTCTTAAAATCTCAAAAGGGAAAGATGGTGATTCTTAATAATATGAAGAAAATGAAAAACAAATATATCTAATTCTTAATAAGTCAGAGTCATCTAATAGGTCACAATAGTGTCATCAACTACCAGCGAGATTGTATGATTATGTTGTGAATAATGATAATGACTAATCTTATAAGGAGATTATCAAATTTGCTTTATTTGCATATTATAAGCCAATAATATTTGAAGAAACCTCAAGTGATGAGAATTTGAGAAAAACCACGGTTGATGAGATACATGCTATTAAGAAGAATGAAATGTGAGAGTTAATAAATTTGTCGGCAAATAAAAGGGCGATTAGAGTGAAGTAAGGGTAAAAGACAAAGTACAATCTCAATGGAGAAATTAATTGCTATAAAGTAAGGTTGGTTGCAAAAAGATATAAACAAAAATCAAGTATTGATTACTTTAAGATAGTTGCTCTTGTTGCAAGATTAGACACAATTCACATAATTATTTATCTTTTGCCTCAAAATAATTGGAAGATATATCAAATGAATGATATATGTTTTTCTAAATTGTATTTTGGAATAAGAAGTATATGTTGAACAACATGCAAGATATATAGTCAGAGGAAAAGAAGATAACATTTATAAATTGAAGAAAAAATTGTATGGGTTGAAACAAGCACAAGAGTGTAGTACAAGAAAATGTATTCCTCTTTTGTCCAACATGGCTTTTGAGCACACTTTATATATTAAATTTTTTGATTCTAGAGATATTTTTGTCATGTACCTTTCTATTGACGTTCTAATCTTCATGGACGATAATTCATGGATGATTGCAAAATTTAGGGAGACTATGATAAGTTGTTTTGAGATAACATATTTAAGCCTAATGTTTTATTTTCTTGGCATTGAGGTCATACAACAAAATATAAGATTTTTATCTCTTAGAAGAAATATTCAAACGATACTTTAAAAAAAAATCAAGATGAAAAGTTCAAAGCCAATTTCTATGCCAGTTGAAGAAAAAATGAAGTTGATAAAAGAAAGTGAAGACAAACAAGTAAATGCAGCCTAATACAAAAGTTTGATTAAGAGTTTGAGAGATCTAATTGCGAATAGACTAGGTATAGTCTTTGGAGTTGGTTTGCTTAGCAAATTCATTGTACTTTGGCCAATGAATTTTTTTATGCTAATATCAACTATGTAAAACTTGTTTGATACAAAGATAGTAATTGGGATGGATATGTATAAAAAAGAAAAAACAAGTTAGGATATGCATTTCATTTAGTACATGTGAGTATTATGGTCTTCAATGAAATAATGAGTTGTTGCATTCTCAACTATTAAAACAGAATATATGACGACAACCAATTGTGCTACATAAACAGTATGATTAAGAAAAATTCTAGAAATAATACACTAAAAATAGAATATTCCCACAAAAATATTTTATGTCAACAACTCTATGATTGCATTGAGTAAAATATTTTTCATGGGTGGTTCAACACATTAATTTTCAATTTCACAAAATTCAAAAATTGATAATTGAGAAAGAAATAATGATTAATTATTGTTCAATTAAAGAGTAAGTAACAAATATTTTTACAAAAATCATTAGAGATAGAGTTATTTTTCACGTTGAAGAAAATACTTAAAATAATACAAACTTGATTTAAGGAAGGGAATTTTTTAAGTCAAGCCACAGAAATTTTTTGGCAGCCTTAGAAATGTTGCGCTGCAACGTGACAACGAAGCCATTAGTAATTAAAATTACTTCACAATAAAGAAATGGACACCACCTAGTTTTATTATAATTTATTGGAGTGATTTTGCCCATAAAAGACAACCATATATTGAATATTCTTATGTCCAAAATTGGTGGTTTTATGAGAAAAAGTTAAGAGAACCCTTCCTTTGAGTGTGTGAAAAAAAAAAAATTTCTACTTTTGCACTTTTGGTACTTGTGTTATTCTGAGTGAATTATATAAATCATTGAAGTTGCGATTCATGGTCTAGGTTGACCAAATATTTGAGGAAAATATGGTGGCTAGAGTTTGTCGAGAGAGAAAAAGGAAATGAATTTGAAAATTTTAGAAAAAGAATTAAGGTAAGAAACAAAAACAAAGAAGGACCGAAACAAAGTAAGTTTTAAAAAAAATAATGAAAAATGTTTGATTTTTTGAATTTTTTTTATAAAAAAGATGGGTAGTGTTGCTTTGATACCATATTGTTATAAAAAATGGTTCAAAAGAGAGAATTCAAATAAAAAAATGTTAAAATGATAAAGGTGACTGCATAATCTTGTATACATTCTAACAAACTAACTATTAATTATATCTTTAAAAATGGATATCAATTGTAATTATGTCGTTATCGTTACGTTAAAAAATATTTTTAACAAATCTAACTAAATGGTGAGCTACATGAACCATGCGAAATATAATTATCAGACATATCACCATTACTCCTATCTACCCTAAACAATAGATTGGTAGGCAATAACTGCATAAGAATTTTATGTTTAGTAGAATTGCAGAAGGGTCAACCTTGGGAGCTACACAACTAGACAAAAGCAGACATTGCTTGCACGTATAATCACACCCAAAATGCATGTTTTGAGGCTGTAGATACATATTAGTATCAAGAGTCATGACTTGTGACTTCAATTTTAATTAATTTAAACAGTTTTGTCGTATGCAAGTTTTATTTTAATAAAGTGGTTTTGTACACTTCCAATTGAAAATAACAAAACCGAAGTAGAAATGCTCACATTAAAATACGAATGATTTTACTACCGCGAAAGAGCAAAACCAAAACTGTTTGATATTATGTTGTACTCACTCGTTCAACTTAGAGGTATGGTATTAACTTAAATTTTTTATTCACGTTAAAGATTATGTTATTTCAATGGGTGATACAATCGATGAATATTCGAAAAAATTATTCACGATGAGTAAAAAAATTATCTACCTAATAAGTTTGAGTTTGGATAAAATTTATCGGATATGGATATTAAAATTATCATTTTAATATTAGTTATTTTTTGTTAAAATTAATTTTAAGAAAATTAGTTTGTGTTCTTGTATAATATTTTAAAAGTGATTACAGAAGAAATAGTTTTATTTGTTAGTAAAGTAAAATTACTGTTTAAAATATAAATAAGATAATTTGTGAGTTCTTCATTTAAAATAAATTCTACTTTCTATTGTAAAAAAAAATTTACTTAATGGAGCAGTTAAAAAGTATTTTAATTCTTCCAAATTTAATTTAATTCACTGCAAAATTAACTTTTTCGTAATCACGTTATACAGGTAAAACTCTGTCGAAAAATTTAATTGATTATTTTTAGTTGAGTTTCTTTTTCCTATCTCACTCTTCACAATAGTTAGATCCATAGTGTTGATTAAGAAATTTGAATCGAATATCATTCCAGCGAATGTAATGTTGTAACTGGAAAAAATTAATTTACTATTATGAAACATGATTCAAAATCATGATAAATTGTTCTCTAAATCGGGATTTAGTTTATGAACAAAGGAGTTTCTTTTTATTCTAATATTAAAGTAAAATTATACATATTCATTGGAAGATTATAATTAGATTATAAATAGGTTAAAAAATGTTGTTATAAGTGAAATGTAAATCAAGTGAGTCGACAGGCTCGTTGGTCATGGTTTCAAAACTATAAAATTCATGTGTAACATTTCTTAAATGATAATTTTTTTTTTGTGAAACAATATTGTCAAACTAAAAAGTTAACACCCATTATTTCGGTAGTTTCTTATATGTTATTTTTTTTTTTGTTTGGCGTTGAACTTAGTTTCTTATTTGTGCTAAGGGGAAAGGACAATTTAGGGAGCAATTTAGGTTCTTATATTATGATATATAGACAATTATGAACATTAAATATATACTTTTACTCCAGGTTATTATTAATTAGTTGTAGATTTCTTTTGATCATGTGAATAATTTCTCTTGTATTGGATCCTAATCCTACAGTACAAGTGCAATGTGGGATTTTTTTTCAGAGATATTCTACTAAAACATAACACAAGTTTATTTCAAGTAATTAGCATTTATTTGAAAATTTATCTACAATATTATTTATTGATATCTTAATATAGTAGACAATGGAGAAATTATTATTGTTTAATTTATGGTTGACAATTTGTATCAATTTAAAAAAAATTTTATTTATAGTAGTTCTATTTGCCTCAAATAAGATTGACTCTTACGAGTAATACTTGTTGTCTAAAAATACCAGAAAAACCTACTGAATATTTAGACATCACAAAAGCAACAGACAGGATCAAGTTTTGGAAATACATTCAAACGAAATAAGAATTTTTTGTTTTTGAAATTTGAAATTGAAAGAAAGATAAATTAGCACATAATAGAAAAGGAAACAAAAGGTACATATATTAATTTTTAAAATTAAAATTAATAGAAAATTGACTGATCACTTAGGTGCTTAATTAGTTTTGGACAAATGTATGTAGACTCAAATAACTTAATTTATCAATTTAAAAAACTATGAACTAGAACTATAACAGGCAATTCTTTGATTAATGATAATTGGATTAATATTAGACCTACTTTATAACCTAATTAGTAAATTTATGGTATCTTGCATGGGTATTTTTAAATTTAAATGAAATTTATAAATAAAAATAAATCAAAGAGAATAATAAATATTTTATTATTAATAATTAAAATTTTATTATATTAATAAGAACAAATTGTAGGAGTTTTAAAATTAAGTAAAAACTATAAAAATAAATTATTTGAATTAAGATATACCATTTTATTAATTTGATGTGTCAAAATTTAACATTTTAAATTTCTTTTAGTAACCATATTTTAGATGCGAAGTAACTATTGGTTTTGTCTATGATTAATATCTGTTGAGTAACCTAAATTAAATTAAGATTACAAAAATTTAAATTATTTATATAAAAAAGAAAAAATATATTTTTAATTTATTATAATATATTATGTTTTAAAATTTAAATAAAATTAAAATTAAAATTAAATAATAATATTTGAAAGAAATAATAATCTTAAAAGTAAAAATATAAATTAAATGGTTAATGTAAGAAAAGTTACATGACTTATTAAGAAAGAAAATAATTCCTAAAAATATCAATAAAACTCAAATTTACAATATAAAAGTGGATGTCTAATTCTAATTTTGTATCTTTAAATTGTTTATACTCATCTCATGTTAGTTTTATTAGCCACAATAAAATCACCAATACTAAAAATTTTGTAAAAAATAAAAATAAATTATTATTTAATTCAATGTTAGAATATATATGGCTATTTTAACATTTGAGGATAAGAATAAGTGAGAGAATATTAGAAATCTTTAACAGTAGAACTAGGAGACTTGTATTAGCTTTGAAAATATTGTATTTGAAATACAATATTATAATATAATATATTTTTATTGAGATATGTTTGATGAAAAGATTACTTCGTGATGAGTTTTCTATGTTTACCTATTATATTACTTTGTGATAATATTGATAAGAGGTTAAAATATTAGCTTTTAATTTTTAATTGGAAAAAGGATTATATGAGGAAAGTTGAAGTCTTTAACATAATTAAATCATTGAACACAAAGACATAAATGTTCAAAGGGATAGTTCCCTAAAGAATGGGAGGATTTCAGGGATCCTCAAGTCATACATATATCACATAGTCATGTATCACAGTCCAAAAATGGGAACTCCAATGAAGATTTTTAACATTCATTGACAAGACTTAGTACTCATATTTTTGTGATCAAGCCTTGACTTTCCACCACTATTATCCCATTTATTCCATTGTGTCGTTCCTTTTACTCTTTGGTCTTATAAATTAATGCGCTGAAATTATCTCGTCAATTCTCCATTTGATTTTTTAATAATTCCTTTTAAAACATTAAAAATTTATCAACTTAATTTTTATATTAACATATTTATTAATTTTTTTTAATACTTTAAGCACTATAGTAAGATGAATCGAATTTTAGACTAAACTCATCTAATAAAATTAAAAGCTAATTTTGAGTTCAAATGAGTTTTGTAGTCTGATTGAAGAAGTTTATGTCTTAGTTGAACTTAGATTTTGTAGTCCGGTAGAAGAAATTTGTGTCGTAGTCGGATTAGTGCGATCAGATCCAGATTACTTGTTTTATTTAATTTTATTAAAATTTCAAAAAGAAGTTTAAGAAATTAAAAAAATCAATTCACGATACCTTTTTTCTTTCCTTCCATGCTATGTTGCATAGGTAATAGACTATCATACACAAACCACAAATAAATTTGCTTTTTTCTATATGCATGTACCCACGACACATGCTGTCAACGTTTAGAATTATAGAAACTATTTAAGAAAATATAAATATTTCTAATTTTATAAATAATGTTAAATCGTTAAATATTGAAAATTTCACTCTCAAATATCCAAAATGATATTATTATTGTATAAGACAGAATATGGATTAATCAGTTAGACAATACTTTAATCTTTCGATGTGTAAAATTATTTGGTTAAAATTAAGGTTAATATAATAAATAAAATAAAATAATATATATATATAAAATGTCAAAAAATAGATAATATTATTTTGTAATATATTTTATATTAATAAAATATCATAATTCTCTTATTTTATACATTATACTGTTATCAATAAAAATAATTATTACTGCAATTATTAGTCTTAATTTTAAAAAAATAAAAAATAAAAAAAAATAAAATATCAAGCTAATCCAAAATATTCACAGGATTCGATTTGAGATTTAATTTAAAAATATTTATTTAATTCAAATATTTTAGTCTAGCTAGTTATATCAGCCATCCCTGCTAGGCTGGGTAGCCCGCCTGCTCTTTTAATCTTAGTCTTATAAATAAATGCACAAATATTTTCTCTATAAATAAGAAGAGAGAGTAACGTACACATTGTTTCATTTCTACACCAATATTTGACTCCAATTTTCTCTTCCCAGGTAGAAGGTTCAACTATGGAAAACCTGGATTTGATGTTCATTTACCAAGAGGTGTGTTATTGTATCATGTATTCTTCTGTTATTCCTTGATCATCTCTGCACTTTCATTCATTCTCCTGCATCCTTGATTAGAATTTTTGTCTTGCACACACCCTTTTTCATTAAATGACATTTGCATTCATCTCTTCTTTCATTTATTACTAACTTCCATGAGGTTTTTGGGTCCAAGACTCTAACTGATTCATAGACTTCTTCTCCGTTCATTATTTTGTTTGTTTATTGATTCTTTTGAGATGAATTGTGGGGGGAAGGATCAAACCAATGAAAGTCTTTGCAAGGTAATACTAGAAAGTGCACCTTTTTATCTCATTAATGGCTACCCATGTGTATCCATTAAGTTGAAAAGTCAATTTGATTCTCCTTGTACTGTGAATCAAATAAAAAGTTATTTATTTTCTTTTTATTATTTTTTTTCCTTTTTTTTTTCAATTAAACAGAATATTTAATTAAAATTTATTCTTTTTTTTTTATTAAAATCTTTTTTTTCCTATCTTTTGAACTAAACAGATACTAAGAAAAAATTATATTAGAATAAATTTTTTAATTTGTCATAATTTGAAAATAACACCTTAGTCACTTATTTACTTTATCTATGTTTTATCCTAAATTAAATACATAGTCTTTAATGTTGTAAAAAATTTCCAGTCAAAAGATTAATTTCTTGTTTTGATGTTTTATTCTATCTTTTTTTGCATTTCCCTCCTTTTTTTTGTTAAACTGTTTGCAAGAGGGAGATGATGCATTAATTTCCAGGATCCATTGTCATTGATTGACCCCTTTTTTGTCCTCCTTTATATTTGTGAGAAATCATGGGGTCAAATTCTTTACATTAAATTTTGGACAATTATTATTAATTAATAATAGTTGCTTTATTTAGAAAAATTAGTGAAATATTTAATTTTCTTGTTTAAAGGGATAAAAAGTGATCATTAACCCCCTTTCCCTTTATTTATTTATTACCGCTATATATCAAATAACGTTGTTATTGCTGTTTCTGAAAACATTGTGTCTTTTATTTATTTGGGCAGTGGAAAATTGATCAATTAGAGACAAATTTATGCCTACGGGTGCGTGAGATTACGTATATCTTACTTTGAAACAGTTTTTGAACCTGATGCATGCACTATGTGATACACACATATACCTAACTCGTGCCAATAATCATCTATATTTTTAGGCCAAAAGCATAAATCATGTCAAGTTTATGCGTGGCTTTATCTGATGTTGATTTACCACCAATTGTTAAGGCTGGGAATTATGTGATTTACAATATCTATGAAATTGATCCAAGTTTTGTCTACGAATTATTCATCAAAAATTTGACCAAGTAATCAAAGTGAATTAATTGAGTCAATGATGAGTGACAGCATTTAGACCATAGAAGTGGTTCCTTGACTTTTCTATGAGCACTTACATATTCTTGTTTGGTTTTCCAGGGAGAACACGAGTTGAGGCAGAAGCTTGTGAATGCCACACTTGAACTGGAGACCATGAAAAATGTGAAGGTTGAACTATTCAATCTGTTGAAGATGGCTTACCAAGAGAGGGACGAAGCAAGGTGTCAGCTATACAAACTAATGAACCAATTCATGCCGTCTAGTCCAACCCAATTGCAAAACGTGTTTGACACCCAAAGCCTTGTTATGTTCCATTCTGCCAATAAGGCAAACTCAAGCATAACAGAATCCGACAATAGTCTCTCACACGGTTCCACACAAGTGGACTCATTCTTTGACACTGTCTCTTCTCCAGAGTTCACAAACATAAATGCTGTTGACACTACTAACAAAATGAGTTATCTGAGTCAGAATTCGGTTCAAGACTTCAACTTCTCAGCACCTCCTGCTTTGATGGTTCCTTCAGTGCCTGATCCTGCCACTGAAGTTATAGATTGTCTTGCCAGAGAAAGAGCTTTGCCTCAAAAGGGTAAACTCCTTAAGGCTGTGATAGATGCTGGTCCTTTGCTCAAAACTTTGTTCCTCGCAGGGCCACTTCCTACATGGAGAAACCCCCCTCCTTTTCGAAACATCAAAGTTCCATCTCTAGCCATCAAAAAATGTGATGCCACTACTAACATTGGGCCTAGTACTTTTGGAGAAAGTGGAAATTCACTTCTAAAACAGAAGCTTCCACCCTTGCTCTCTTCAAATGCTCCCTCCACGTGTTCTGCTTCTATGCTTAACTTTGCTGGTCAAACCACTGGTTCATGGAACAATGTATGGCAGTTGAATTCAACTTCTGATGGAAGCATCCAAGTCCCCTCGTGGAAGCGGCAGAAGCATCAATGATTTGATGTAATTTTTATCCCCGACTCCCTTTTTTCCCATGTGTAAATTGAGTTACAACAATTGGTGTAAATGGCACCCTGCTTTTGATTGAAGCAGCATAGATTGCCTTTTTGGTTTTAGTTAGACATGTTGGGAGCCCTCCACTTGGAAATTTAGGAAAATTTGAACTTTCATATTTACATCATTTTGATGTAAACTTTTGACTGATAATCATCACAAAATATTATTTTACATTGAATTTAACTAAAATTTTCTCTTGTTTTTAAGATTGTGATATATGTTAACTTTTGGACAAAATATTTTATTCCTTGTATTATTAATTATTGTTTCTTTTTTCTTGTTCATGGATTAAAATAATAATAATAAATAAAATGATTAGAAAATTTAAAGATTTATTTAAAATTTTATTTTAAGGATTTATTTGACAACGTTTAACACTTTTAGGAATACAAAGAGTGATCAACATATTAATTTTTATAATAAATAAAAATTATGTTTACGTGATTATTTATTGATTGAAACAAAAGTTTTCAACGAATTGGTGAAAATTAGACATTTATATTTAATTTGATTTTGTTTTGAGAGTTCTAAGTTCACTCTATTGCATGTCAGAAAAACATTAATTTTTTTAACCTTTGGTAGTATCTAAGACCGTCAGCGATTACAATGGAGAATCCTTAAAATCATCTCCAACTGTACTACTTCGGTTTGAACGTTGTGTCCCTAGTGTTTCCAACTTAAAGCAAACTGTATGTAAACTTAATGTTGATGAAAATGTCTTCTGATTCTGCGCAATCTAATGAGCGTTCGCAATGGAAACTAGAAGAAGTTCTTTCAGTTATTATAGTGTGCTTGATCTTTCTTACACTGAGTGATTGCTTCGGCATATTTAAGCGTTTCTTGTGCGGAATTTGGCGCGGTAGAAGCCAGGTCGAAAGGCAACTTGTAAATGATTCCATTCCCGAAGACCCTTCTCTGCAGCTTCAAAGCCGTGGATTGGACCTCCTCACGGTGCAGTCTCTTCCCACGTTTCGCTTCGAGAAAAACGAGGGAGAACAAGACAAGGCAACTAACATGGAGTGTGCCATTTGCCTCGGAGAGTTTGAGGAAGGGGAGTGCCTGAAACAGATTCCACACTGCAGCCACAGCTTCCATGTTTCGTGCATTGACACGTGGTTTCAGTCTCATTCAAGTTGTCCTCTTTGTAGATCCTTAGTCCATTATCATCACATTCCACAGTGTTCTCACACATCGCTCGAGCCTTTGAGGAGGGAAGACTTTTTCCAATAAAGGGTTCAATCCATTCCTTCTGATTGAAGAAATACATGTGGAACTGTATCCAAGTTTTGTTATACCGTCACTACATATGGTCATAGCTTGTAAATAGAGTCTGAAGAAACCACAATTTGGGTTTCGTGTCTCGTTATCTTTGAGCCTACACAACGAAGCTTCTATTGTCAGTCATACCGCGTAGTGTGATTCATAATACGAGTATCTTTCGGCGAGTTCAATCTCAAGTTTGTACATCAATGAACAACATCAACATCCACGAAAATTGGTCTGAGTTTTTAAGGTGCCCCACCATTTTTGTCCATTGCTTTTTTAGCTGATATATCACCAATTGTTTATACCCGCTACTGTGTAGTCTTTGTCTGTTCTGGACGTTAGGCCCTTGTTGCAATTAGAAAAAATTATCAACCAATTGAAAAAAAGTAATCATAGATTTTGCTACACGCACAAAACTTAAAAGTGCCTTATAATTTTTTGTTCCTAAGTTAAAATTAAAACTTCCTTTAGACAATCCATGTCAACTTTTAATGTCAGTCTTTATTGGAAAAATTATCAAATGAGACTAAATTTATTTTAAAAATAACACCTGTTATGGTATACCTAAATTTTATTCAGTCTTACGGTTTAATGCTTAGCTAACTATAAGGTGTGTCTGTTTTGAGTTTTCATTGTTTTTAATTTGTTTTTTTTTTTTACTAAAACTTCATTTATTCTGTCTTTTCTACAAATATTAAAAATTAAAATTTTCAAACTTGAATTAATCAAAACAAAACTAAAAGAAAAAAAGCATCTCGTCAAACCAAACTCGCCTCAGCACATTCTTTTATTGAAACTTCTTATTTTAAAAAATTGTTCCACAATTCATACAATAAATTATATAATTATATAAAAAAGGAGAAAAAATTATGTAACCTAATAAACAATAATCGATATTCTAAAAATGATAGACACAATGTTTTATAATTTGTTGTAAGAATTGTTATATGTAAAACATTTTTTATTTTTTATTTATAAATGAAAGAAACAATAAATTTTCTTAATTTAGAAAGTAAAATATTTATCCTTTTTTAAATAAATCAGATTAAAGTGAAGTAGATTAAAACAACAATTAGAGAAAACAGGAATAAAAAGATCTCATATCATTCAGAAGTATTAAATGAAATGAGATAGATTACATTAATTATATTTCTCTATTTTATCTTTCCATCAATCCAAAGATAATTTCTCTCTTTCAAAACCCTCCACATGATCAGTGTTTTTTATTTTTAATTCGGTGAATAATTTAATTCACATGCTCACAAGTCCACCTGCGAACTCAAACTTGCTTACATAGTAAAGACATCACAATTGCTGAACTCACAAGTTGTTTGCGACTTTAGTTATGAGTTATCCCTTGTTGTCTCGTTAGTTCTTAAATGTGCTTTACCACCCACCCTCTGCAGGTTAGGTTGACTACCTTTATTTGAAGGGCGCAAACTGTCCCATATACTGCAGTAACCGGACTGTGAACTAGACAATTTCAGTAACACCACATAGGGGTTTAAGCCTAGTTGAGAAGCCTAATCAATAAAAGTTAGAAAATTTTCAAGTGCTCATTTCAATCATCAATTTAAACAACTCTCTAATCAAAATTGAAACACAAGGTCTGCTTAGTGTCAACTGAATGAAAAGATACAAAATAACAAAGCACAAAATATAGAACCTATCCTTTTTTGAAAAGTTTCCGTCAATAATCACCACAGAACTGCCTAACATTTAAACAGAACACAGGCACTACCTTAGATAATCCCGATCTTGTTTGCCACATCCAATGCATCGTAATCAGGGGTCAACCTGACATAGGCCTTCTTGGTCCCATCAGGCCTGCAACAGAATTGAAATTTAGAAATTGCAGCAGAAATACCTCATATTGACCTAAACTAAATACATTTCCACAAGTTCACTATAAATGAGCATCTCAAACCAACTCCAGATAGTACAATTCTACATTCTCTAATAGAAACATTCAAAGGATTCCCTACTTTCCTAGTAATACAATTCGAAAATTACAGATATTCCAGCCCCCAGCATTTTTTCCACATTCTGCAAGTGAAATTAAAGGCAGAAAAAAAAAAGCTACAGACTACATGCTACAAATTATCTCAGATGTCATGTCATGTATCAACATAACAGGGCCTTCAAAATGATAGTACAATATGAACTTCACAACAACAATCCCTATACTTTATCCCAGTAGATGAATATGAAATTCATTAGCACACCAAAATTCCATTAGCAATAACAAGTTGTCAAATTACTACTATCAAAACCAAATAATCATTGCCTAAAGGCTCACCTGATCAAGGTGTTAACTTTCTTGGCCTGGATGTCGTACATTTTCTTCACCGCATCCTTGATCTTCTTCTTGTCAGCGCGCAGGTCAACAATGAAAACCAAAGTGTTGTTGTCCTCAATCTTCTTCATAGCAGACTCAGTGGTCAGAGGGAACTTCAGAATCTGGTAATGATCAAGCTTGTTCCTTGGGGGCGCACTAATGCGTGGGTACTTGGGGTTCCTATCCTTCTTCAATGTCTTAGGCCTGTGGAAAGTGACAGAAGTTCGGATCTTCTTTGCCTTCTTCTTGAAGGTAGGGCCAGACTTAACTGCCTTAGCAGTTTTCAAGGCCTGTGCCTTTGGATCACCCTTCTTAGAACCATCAACTGCACACACAAAAACCTCACTCAAGTCACACACAACAAAATCCACAACCAACCTAATTTTTCACACATCGTAATCTTCTTCATAATTACATGCTTAATTCCAATACTATCAAATAAATAAATAAATAAATAAATCACACACAACACATGGACGCACAATAATGTAAATTCCCATACTAGCTCATTTAACTTGATTAAATTTTGTTCGGCTAAGGAAAATTGAAAAAATCGAAATGAGGAACACGAAAATACCTTTAGCCGGAGCCATCGGTCGCGGAAGGAGGAGAAACTCTACCTGTCAAATATTCCTAATTTCTGAAATTAAAAAAAAATCGGAAACCATTAACAGCATGAAACTAAGGAATTTGACTAGAGTAAGGAGGCACAGTCACAGACCTGCGCAGAGGAACAAGCCGGCACTAGGGTTTTTCGGTCTGGTTTACGGAGTTTATATACAAGATGTAACGAAATGACCAATATATCCTAATTCATGCATGACAACGGGCCCTGCATAGACCGGCCCGTGATACATATTTTCACACTCCTTTTTTTTCTTTTGACACCTCGCTCAATTTTTTGGACATTTAAAATAGTAAAACTATCCTTCCCTGCTTTTAAAGAAAAAAAATCCTTCATTTTCCTTTCCCACTTCACCCCTAGAACCGTTCCACGGTCTCTCTCTTCATGTAAGCTACGAATTTATGGTTTAGTTTGTCCGTTAATCTATCGTAACGGACCAAATTAACCTTTTTTTTTTTTGTCTACATTTATATAAGCTTTACAGTAGAAAACAATGTTGGATGAACAATTCATGGGTCCAACTTTACCCTTTTAGCAAGTGGGGTTAAGTTAAATTGGTTTAATTCTTTTGAAATCTTAAATTTGAGATCTCAATTAGACTTGTCCCACTAGGTTCTTCTCTTTGCTCTATTCATCCCTCCCGCTCCACTAGGTTATTAGGCCCATTTAGGATGTTACTTGACTGGGCCGAGCTTTGAAATCCAACAGGAGGGGTTGACCGGCCCGTGTTCAGTCAAGCGTGCAAGTTCAAGAGCCGTTGCTGTCTCCCGAGAATGGTGAATGCTGACGTGGCAAAGCGATTCCTTTTTCTCGCATGAAACGAGAAAAGAACAATGAGGCAAGAACCTCTGAGGTCTGAGTGAGTCTGAGACGCGCGGTCTCCAATTCGACGTCGTTTTGGCTGTGTTCTATGTCAGTGCGGTGCTTTCGTTTGGGACATGGCGGAAACAACGTCTGCTTCTGTTTCTTCTTCTTCTTCTTCGGATGATTCGAATTGGAGAGAGAACAAGTTGTGGAAAGGCACATTTGCGGTCACCGGAATCATGCTCACCCTCGTTACCTATGGCGTCTTGCAGGTTCATAAGCCAAAGTTCTCGTTTTTTTCCTTTTTCTCAGAACCCCACGATCTCCTTATCTTGCTTAAAACTAATTGTAATTACATGTGTGTGTGTGTGTTTGTAATTTTTCCCCCTTGGGCATTTAGTAGTGGTTCTAATTAGAAAACCGTAGCTGTTATTATTCGGGTACATACTCTTGGTTGAAGTGTTCTGAATTTCTTGCTTTTGAATATCACTTGATGCTTGTTTATCAATTAGTTGTGTGATATGCAGATTTAATATGAAGGGGTGCTTATAAATTAAACTAGCAACTATTTTTGGGGGCTATACTAAGATGAACCTTTTTGTCTTGTGAAGTTGGATAATGCCAAAGCCCTCTCTGATAGTCCCACTATTGTCCCGTGACTGTTGGTTATATTATATACGCCTATATTCTAATTATAATATACGTGTTTGTTTATTTCAGGAAAAGATCATGAGAGTCCCGTACGGGGTGAACAAGGACTACTTCAAATATTCTCTTTTTCTTGTTTTCTGCAACCGCGTCACTACATCTGCTGTTTCAGCTGGGGCTTTACTGGTAAGTGCCTGGAAAATACTGTGGTTACCAAACATTTCAGTTTTTGAAATTGCAACCTTTCTTTCTTGTGACTGTTTTTGCTTATCCAGAATTTTCCTTTTGAATTTATTGTTTTCAATTTCTCATAGGCAAGTAAAAAGGCATTGGATCCTGTAGCTCCCATATATAAGTATTGCCTTGTGTCAGTATCGAATATACTCACCACAAGTTGTCAGTATGAGGTAAGCTTCATACTTTCTATTTGTCTATGTATGTTCATTGTAAGTTGTTATTAGTTACTAATTGTTGTCAGTTAATACTCATTTTTTTGTGTATTTCTTATTTCAGGCCCTAAAATATGTTAGTTTTCCTGTTCAGACTCTTGCAAAGTGTGCTAAAATGATACCAGTTATGGTAAGGCAAACTTGATACCATGCCCAATTATATAAATTTATTTTATTTTGATATTTATGATTATTGGCTGATTGATATATTCATTACATTCATCATTGATATATGTTTGTATATTTAGTTGTAGCTTATTTTTCATCTTCTCAGTTACTGTTGCTTCTATTGATGAAAGAATAGTAGTAATTACACTGAATGCTTCAAGCTCTCTCTTAGTCTCTTTCTCTCTCCTCACAATCATCTTTGATTGGCATCATTAGTAGCCACTTCCTTTTGAGGGGAACAAGTCCATGGAAAGGACAAAATGTAACTTAGAGATAGAGTTTTGTGACTTCACTTGACCACACAAACTTCAAATGATTCAATTATCCTGAAAATTTGGTTCAAAGCTCTTTTCAAAATGCTTAAATGCTTGGCTTGGTTCTCTTTCTCTCTCTCTCAAATACTCAATACTGCTATTTTTCCCACAAATTTTATTCTGCATTAGGGTAGGCATGTTTCTTTTTTTAATTTTTCACTATGCCAACCATTCCTTCCTATACTTGTGTTTTGGTCTTCAAGAGAAAGACAGAAGGAAGGAAATTTCATGATTTTGGGAGTCACTACCAAATTGACCATGACAAGGCACAAACATTGTATCCTCTATATTTTGCTTTTCAATATGGCTTTTGAGAATGATTGGTTAGATGATTTTAAAGTTGCTGCAGTCTATCTGATATAGAGATTTCTGTGGGGACCGAAGAGTGGAGATGTTGTGTGAGGTTACAAACATGCCATCATTTTTTGAATTTTGATGCATGATGAGATGATTTTTATGTAGTTTTTGTAGTATAGATTTTAGTTTATTATTTTTGGTTTCAATATAAGTAATTGTGGTTGAAGTAGATAAAGGCCTAATACTAGAATATGGGTTTAGAAAGTTCCGAAGGAATTTTTAACAAGTTGATTATCATTTGTGCATGGAAAAAGGGCATGCTATGTGTGAAAAGAGATGCAACTTATATTTGCAGTTTTAATATTATTGCATGGACTTGTGTTCTAGTAAAGTAAATGTATAGTTTATAGCTGGGGGATTCTAGGTTCTCTAGTAGAATGTCCTAGCCTGCTAACCATTATTTTTATTTTCTTTCATCATGCATGTGTTCTTGACTCAACCAGTCCCATTCCTCTTTTCAATGTCAAATCTTATGGACAATCTTTGTGCCTATGGTTTATTCCTTCCATGCTATGATGTGGCAGGTTAATATCTTGTGCATTGAATCTTGATTCTTGCCTTTGTATATTTAGGTCTGGGGCACTCTCATAATGCAGAAGAGATATAGGGGAACTGATTATTTTTGGGCCTTTTTAGTAACCCTTGGCTGCTCAGTGTTCATCCTATATCCGGTAATCATTTTGTCTTTGACCCTTGTTACTTGCTCCTTTTTTATCATTCTTTTTTGTATGTTATTCTTTTCTATTTAGAACCAACAATGAATGTCCGTATGCTACTATATTAGGTTTGTTAAGTGTTGGTTCTATGCAATATATTGTTCCCAAGAATTGGAAGTTCTAAACTAACCCTGAAAAAGTTTTTACATTCTTCTATATTTAAACACACCTTAGCTAATAAAGCATGGTGCAGACTTATTAAGTCCTATTTGACAATTACAAGTCCACTTATTCCTTTGATACGTTGATATCTAACTTGGGATCCTTACACACAGAGAGATACACTTTTAACATTGAGTAATTAACTGCAGACTTGCCATTGGTATTTTTACTTCCAAATCTGACACTCTGACCAGAATATATTCATATATAAACTGATAAGCTCATTTCTATAACAAGTGTTACTCTGGCATCATTCTGTGATAAGCTGATTTAACTCTTGTGTGTTGTCATTGTAGGCAGGGGCCGACATAAGTCCATATGGTAGAGGAAGGAAAATACAGTTTGGGGGCATTTTGCTAATGATTGGTTATCTTGGGTATCACTACAAAACTTAATCCCTCTTTCTATAATAAGTGATTTTAGGTGTTCTCCCAAAACAAAAAATCCAAAAATCAGTGCTACCTTCACCCATTCTAACATGCAGGGTTTTTAGTTTGTCAGTTTATTCTCATTTTTAGGAAAACAGCACCTTGCCTACCTAACAGTACAATTCTTTCCTGCATATATTTTCTTTTTCTTTTTCTCACTTTTAAAGTTCATGGATTTATTGTGAACAACCATTTTAATTATTTCAACTATGTTTTATTTTTGTTGATTTGAACGGCAATTGTTATTTGAAGCCACATTATATGGTTAAAACTTCATTTTGTAACACTTTGTAGTTAGTGCATTCTTGCATATTAATTTCTCAAATTGAGGCTAGCCTTACTAATTTTATGCTCTTGCCAATTTATTTTAAGCATATAATTTATCATAAAATCTAATTCATATGCTAGTCTTTCTTTAAATCACATACTGAGTTTTTTCTTTTTTTGGTCTAATAGGTGCGATGGCTTTACAAGCACATTTCAAGATAAGCTGTTTAATGGCTATAACATGGAGATACATAATCAGATATTTTATACTACTTTGTGTTCTTGTATTCTTAGCCTGACAGGTGGGTCACTGACTGTGAAATTTCATGCTGAACATTCTATCTTTGTCATGTATACACTGTAATATTGTCAGCATTTTGTTGGTCTGCATAAGTATGTCTCCATTTTTATTCTCAGTTTTTGTTTCTTTTCCAGCTTCATGGTTGGATTGACATCTGATATTTTTGTTTAGGTCTTATCTTACAAGGACATTTGTTACCTGCAGTAGAGTTTGTTTATGTCCATAAAGATTGTTTCTTCGACATTGCATTGCTTTCTACGGTAAGAAGACTTTTCCTTCTGTTCTAAATTTTACAATACAGTGTTGATAATTTGCTCTCCTTTCTGATTGTTTTAATCGAGTTTTGAAATCTGTAGTGCTTTTATCCCTTTATTTTATAAAAGAAATATAAAAATATCTCTTCTCCATCTTCTGTTTCACTAAAGAAGTTTGTCATAATATCAACTTCCACAGGTTGCAACAGCTAGTCAATTTTTTATTTCCTACACAATTCGCACATTTGGTGCTCTAACATTTGCCACTATAATGACAACAAGACAGGTAAAATATTGCAGAGAAAAAGTTAAATTTTACATTATTTTCTTTCAATTATTTATCTAATCAGTGTTGGTCATATTTTATTCTAATTTTTGCAGTTGGTAAGCATCATGCTGTCATGTGTATGGTTTGCACACCCTCTTAGCTGGGAACAATGGATTGGAGCTGTAAGACTTATTTTTACCTTTATTGAACATCATAATGAAATAAATGTTACACTTGCACTCTTGAATTACACTCTTTCTTACTCAGCCACTAGATCATAACTGGTCCCCACTTGCACTTAATTTGAACCACCATTGTAGCTCACATCACACACTAGTTGTGGCCCAATATTCTTGACAAACTTTATGAGAAGCCAATTGACACCAGGAAATTATCAGGTAATTGTCTTTGGCGCAATTTATGCAAAAAGCTTCTTGAGGAAAGCACCTGAAAAGACAAGCTCTCCTGTAGAACTTGTACAAAATGGAAACTCAAATAATTTGAAGGAGAATCCATGATGTGATTGCTGATCTGACACCGTTCTACCTATTGTAGCGGGCAGCTTCAGTTTTAATTAAAGAGCTGCACATCAATATTTCAGGTCGTGGCTAATGGAGACCTTGATAGGAGCTTAGCCCCTCATTTTTTGACATGGGGAGATCAATAATATTGATCAAAGCCAAAAGAACGTTTATAAATTGGAACATGTTCAATGTGTTTGCTCAAGCAAGGTTGTTTCTTATGGTTAGTTTTCCAGTGTTTTGTTAAATACCACAAGAGTACGTAGAAAAACTAATTTCTTCAGGGGATGTGTCCTTAAGATTTTATCCTGAAGAACGATTTCGGTTGACACAAATAGCTAATTCTGATATATCCTTATGAAGAGCATTATAATTGAAATTTTATATAATTGTGTACATCATTAGTATCTGCGGGGATCCCGTAACTCTCTCTACCTTTGTTTCAGCCTCTGGAAATGAAGTGCCAGTGGCACTGGATTACATGCCTGTTTAGAAAAGACAAGAAATTATGTCAATTTCACAAAAAACCTTAGAAGTTGTAACTCTACTAACTTCTCAGTGAACTTGAAAAACCAAGTCTATTATGTGGAACCAAACATGGTTCAAATTGTTCAACTTGACATGACAAAACATGAAAGTCAACAACAAATCAAACTAGCTAAAAACCAAATTTGATGTAGCTATGATCAACACATGCAATTGCAAATTGCATGACATGTCCAACTCGTCACGTGTTTCAAGACAAAAGGTTTGGTTATGGAAATTTTTTCATAAGTATTTATGAGAGAAAAAATAAAAATGAAAAATAAAATATTTTTTTATAAACTAAAATTGAAAAAAATGTCAGATAAAATACGTACCTAGTTACATTTTAGTTTCATTAAAAAAAAGGATAAAACAAGATGTTGCCATAATTTGACAATGGAAGAATTTGTTATATGACATGTTTTGCCATATAATTACTTATTGAGAAAAAAAAAGTAATGTTATAGAAATAGGACCAAAGGTCTTTCATTAGAGAGAAATATTTTAGATGAGATATAAAATGGAAGAAAATAAAGTACATATTAAGCTGGCACAAGACATAAATTAGGTTGTTTTTTTATTTTTTGGTTGATTTTCCATACTCACGCTGAAATATCAACTCATGTAATTTTGGGTAAATATTTACTAGTTTAGCTTCACGTTAAATAATTAATTTTAGGTTCAAAATTGATTTTGAATTGAAACAACTCTAGGTAATTTTTGTCTTGGATAAAAACTTAATGAGTTTTAGAACATTGTTTTATTATGGGAAATGAAAATTATATATTATTTGAATAATTAAAATTAAAAGAAAAATGCACATAAATTTTAATAATTTTTAATCTTAACTATCTATTTTTATTTATGATCTTCTATGTATAATTATATAATATAAATTTAGAGTTCTCATTTTTTATAATAAAAAATTATTACTTGATATGATACATGTAAGGGATATCTAGTGAGAGAAATTTTTACATGAGAGATGAGTTTAGAAAAAAAAAATAGTATGATACCCATGCATTCGCAAGATGTGTTGTAAAATTTGAAGAAATAACAAATTATTTAAACATATAAGATGAACAAATAAAAAAGTTATTTAAATTGAATCTAATCATAACTTAGTTGATAAAAAACGAAGTCAAACCTTTAAAATTGTTGGATGAATTATGTTAGGATCTTATTATGCACATGCCACATGTTAATTTATACACATACTACAAAATGACTTATTTATATACTAATAAGTTGAAATAATGATAAAGTAAAAGAAGCAATGCATTCTTGTCTCCACCCATTTATCAAAGTGAATACGAAAACAACATACATAAGTGCAATACACATTGAATCTTATGCTAAGTAGAATTCAAGTAATATAAAAAGTATGCACATTTTAATTTAAAATAATAAAAATTAGAAAGAAAATAACATCAATAACTCGTGTCTAAAAGAAGTTGTCATTTTCAATTGTTTTCTCTATAAATATTAAAGCCTTAATAATTTGTAAACAAAACAAATCCAAACTTCAAAATCTTAAAAGCAAAAAATAAGATCAAAATAATTTTGCAACTGCTTGCTAACTAAAAATAATGTCGTTGAAGTAAAATAAATTTTGGTGTTGGATGAAAATTTTTATAATAAATTTTAGAACATTTTTTTATGATTAGAAATGAAAACTATATAATGTAAACCATTTGATCTTATTTGAATAGTAAAAATTAAAAGAAGAATACTCATAACTTTTTTAAAAGTAATTATGACCCTCTATTTTTAATTATAACCCTTTATGTATAATTATATAACCTAAATTTAGAATTTTCATTTCTTATAATAAGAAAATTCATCACTTGATATACATTAATAGGGATATCTAGTGAGACATTTGTTGGGTTATTTTTGGGCTCCCAACTATGTGGACAAAAGCCCAATACTCTCAAGCTCGTTAGGTATCTTTAGAAGAGGAGAAGGGGTCAGATTTTGGTGAGAGAGAGAGTAGATTTTTCAGAGAGAGAGAATTTCTCATAGAGAAAGAGTAGTTTTCTCATTGAGAGAAAGAGTGAATTTTTCACAGAGTGAGTGAGAGATACAAAAAATAACTCTTGTACTCTTAATTAATCATAGTGGATTAATTTCTTTGGTCTAGACGACCCGTGGTTTTTACTCCTCACGTTGAGTAGTTTTTCCACATTAAAATATTGGTCTCTCTTGTGTGATTATTCTCATTGTCACTGTCATTTGCATTTGTGGTTACTCCTTAGGGATTCTTGCAAGGATACCGTATCACCTTCCAATCATCAAACTGGTGACCTTTTCCCATCAATATTTTTATTTGAGAGTTTAGTTTAGGAAAAAAAAAAGAAAAAGAAAAAATAAGTAGAAATAAGATGACATTATAGGTTATTTGATAGGAGAAAAATCGAAGGAAAATAAAGAAAAAATTATTTTTTTCTCTTAATTGGTTATATAAAAAGTAAAAAATTTGTGTATAACATAAATACTCTAAATAAAAAATAAAATGTGATATAAATAAAAATATTTGTCTTTTACATCTATAAAAAAATATTATTCTTCTTTCCCACGTGAAAAAAAAAAACCTACTTTCTATGCGAGAACCACGTAAAATTTTCATTTATCTTCCTACTGTAACGACATCAAATGACAAAAAAGATTTGAAACTGTAGTGTTTTCTTTCCTTGGAGAATCACTCCTCTTATTTTTAGCTAAACCAAAATGATGTGACTTATTAAAAAATTAACATATCTTGTATTATAATTTTGACTATTTAATTAAATTTATTCATCAATATTTATTTATTTCATTATCACAGAAAAAAAAACACTTATGTAACATCAAGTTTAAATTTAAAAGATAAATATAATTGTGCAATCATGACAATAATTTGTGTAACTATTATTACTTACTTGATATTTGGGTTTCTCTAGAAGACACATAAAACTGAAATGATGCACCACTAGAAGACTAGAAAGTGGGTTTAAGTGCTTTTGCATTCTTCCTCCTAATAATCATATATGAGATTTAAATAATTGCGTTTTGTCAAAGTGCAATCCTTTCATTCCTCCAGTCTTCAACAGAGTGCTAATTAAGGAAGAAGAACAATTCTGCTGAGTTTAGGGGTCTCCATTAATTAGATTGCATCAATTTCAAGAAAAAACAATTAATTAACTTAAATTAGTATTTTAGTACGTGTACTATATATGATAAATATTTATTTTGTATAATTAAATATTATAATAAATAAATATTTTTGAATATATAAATTATATTATAATTAAAATTTATAATAAAATATTTCTGAAAATGTAAATTATATTTTAGATTTAAAATAAATAATTTATATTGTGATTTCAAAAATAAAGATAAAAAGAATAAATTGAAAGAAATAAGATATTAAAAAAAAAAATCTAAGAACACTTATTTTAAAGAAAAACTCTTTAAAATGCTTTTGCTAAAAAATAATTCTTAAAAATACATTGTTTAAGAGTCAAATTAGTTAATCTAATTTATATATAAAAGAGAAAATTATTTATTTTATATTCCTATCAATTAATTGCAATTGGACTATAGATTTGAATATGGTATAAATTGTTTGAATAATTTTTTTTTATCTAAGCTTAAATTACTTTGGATTAATTAATATTGTAATGAAAAAATAATTCATGTATTATCTATGTATTTTTATATTGTCATTTCATTATAAATTATTAAATTTATTGATAAGAACTATACAAATTTTTATAATAATTTTATATATCTATTAAACTCTTTTTTTTTAATAAATATTTTTTTTCGTTTATCTTATTAAAATATGATAAATTGTTAATCATAAAACACAATATTATGATTACTTAATGATAATTGTACTTTTGTAATTACTGCTATCAAGTATTTGAGCGAAAAAAAATGAGGCTAAAGGAAAAACACAGCCCAACCAGAGAGTTTAATGAGTATGCAACGTGAAGAATTTGATTAAAGAAAGAAAAAAAAGGAGCAAATAAAAAGAATACCCTAATATTATTAAGATTGAGGAAATCAAATATAAGAAACTTTTGGGATTGAAGGTTTGTGTAATAATTTTTTATTGGATTAATTTTCTTCTCACAAACTATTCTCATTTTATATTTTCTTTGTATATTTAATTTTTCAATTGTATATATCTTTTATCTATCTTTTTCTTATTTTTATCTTTAAATTGATATATATATTTTTCTTCTTTCACCTATTTTTTTAATTTCAATGATTTTTTATAAGAAACTATCTATAATTAAAAAATAAAATTATATCACAATTTAAATTATTCACTATACTTTAAAATATATTTTTTATATATTTAAGAATATTTATTTATTATAAATTTTAATTATAATATATGAAGTACCACAAGTAAACACATAAGAAGATAGGTTGAATTGTATATTTGATTTTAAAATACTTAATTATTTTGCAAAAGTCCAAAAACAAACTTATTTTCTTGTGTGGTAGTCACTCTTTTCTTTTGTGACATTTCTTTTGTGATACTTTTTCTTTTAACTATTTGTTCACAAATTTTTTTTTTTGAAAATCTCCATTTCTCTTTTGATTTTCTTGTCACTTTTTTTTTTTTTTCAATATTGACTTTTTCAATGACTACTTGCTCTTCTTTTTCTTGTCATTGTATGTTGAAGGAGGTCTTCTTTGGATATAAATATCTTTTTTAAAAAGATGACTATCAAGACAAAGAAGTTTCATCCAACAACTGGCACAAAGAGAGAAAGGTACATAGGTGGTGCGTAATGAAATTGAGTAGGAGAATGTTCTTGTTGCAAAGATCATGCAAGCAAGAACAAAGACAGGTAGCAAAACATAACTTTCTTGTTTGTGAATGTAGCATTGATTGAAATTTTTTCTAAGATTTTCTTAGCCAGAACGTAGAGGTAGAGGTCAGTAAGAAAATGAGCTTAGTTAATTTTCAAATGCATTATATAAGTAATTGATTGAACACTTCTCTTGTTGAATGCTCTGTTTGGACTTTGAACATTTTACTCAAACTATTCAATCTTGTATTGTAAATATATTTTAAGTGGTAATCTTAAATACTTTATGCTTTCAAACATCAGTTATATAAGAATATTTGTAATGATGAAAACTTAAAAAATTGAACACTTTTTGAAGAATTTTCCAATAATATAATTTATATATTTAAAAATATTTATAAATTATAAACTTTAATTATATAAAAACAAATATTTGTTCAATTCAATGTACAAATTAAAATATTAAATTTATAGCAAACTACCTTTCCAACCTTACATCCCCCGCAATAAATTTTTATATCTTCAATCCTCTTGTCAACAAAGCCCTTAGTGTTGATGGGAAAAAGTAATAAAACACATGCAATGATACAATAACGCAACCGATATAAATTCTCCTAACTTGCAAGAATTTATAGGGAGTAATCACAAATAAGAATGACACCAACAATGAGAAGAATCACATAAGAGGCACCAATATTTTTAATGTGGAAAACCCCATAATGTGAGAAGTAAAAACTACGAGTTCGCCAAGACCAAAGAAATCAATCCACTATAATCAAATAGGAGTACAAAGTGTTCAATCAAAAGAAAATTCGTGCATATAACCAACCAACACAATTAAGCAACAAAGTTTACAAATGGAGAGCAAGAAACGAGAAACAAGAAAATGAAGAACTCATAAAATCGTGCTATTGTACAAATGTGGTGCCTTACATCATAGACCTCCAAATCAAGATCTGAACAGTCAAGATGAAAAACTATGTGTGTTGAACCTGCTGTCAAATTTCCAACTTGATCCAACAGTTAACGAAGAAGATATCACAATTTTGACATTGTATTTATCTGTACAAAGATGAAAACAGAACTCTTTCTTTTTCTCTTCCTTTCTCTTCTCTCTTTTGGCTGTGAAAATCCTCTCTCTCTCTATTCTCCCAATCTAACCCCTTCTCCTCTTATAAAAAGATATCTAGCAGGCTTGAGAGTATTTGACTTTTGTTCATATAGTTGGGAGTTAAAAAGTAACCCAACATATCTCCCTCATCACAACTATGTGGAGGTGATCGCCTATCTCGCGATCTCATAACAAACTTCAAACTTCCCTCTTGGAACTGTCTTGGTCATCATGTCAGCACCATTATCATTAGTATGAACTTTAACCAACTCTAATAGCTCAACATCCAAAGCATCATTTGCTTGGACCTAGAATGAAAAGTTGAATTCTTACCAAGATGAATTCTAACTATCACAAAATAAACAATTTTTGTCCTTAACAAAACCAAGATCTATCTCGATAGTGGACAAAGCAACACACTTCTGCAATTTAGATTGTCAAGCCTTTTGCCTCTCTTTACTCTTCATGGACTCCTAATAACATTCAGGTTCTTCTCCATCTGTCAAGGTCACATATTCATCAGAAGTATACCTTGTAGATGATTGTCTCTGCTTATTAAACCTCCTGAGTTGAACTGGAGGTGGTTTAGGAGCATCACCCAAATTCTCATCTTGTGAGATTTCTTGTTCCTCTTTAACATCATCATCAAGAAGAATATCAAAACCATCTCCAAGCTACTGATCACCAACATAATTATGTTGCTCACCATTTTGAACATTATTATCAACAGTATCTAAATCATGTATAGGCATCCAAACTAGATCAATTTTAGACAAACTATTATCTTTCTCATATGTAGTCTTCTTTACCTTATCAATGTCTTTAATGGTTTGGTCTTCTTTGAATTGCACATCACGACTTTGGACAAGTTTCTTCTCAACACGATCATACAACATGTAATCATACTCATCATGACCATACCCAATGAAGATACACTGCCTAGTCTTTATATCCAACTTGGATCTTTCATCCTTTGGAACATGTACAAGGGCCTTATAATCAAGACTCCGCAAATGATCATATTTGACATCTTTGCCAAACCAAATCTTGTCTAACACCTCAGTATTCAAAGCAATTGCAGGACTAAGATTAATAATATGCACTACTGTGTAAAGTGCCTCACCTTAGAAATGTTTAGGTAACCTTGTTTCAAAAAAGCACGCACCTAACTCTCTCAATCAATGTCCTATTCATCCTCTTTGCTAAGCCATTCAATTGAGTTTTAGGAGGAGTTTTTTCATGTCTGATACCTTACTACTTGCAATATACATCAAAGGATCCACAATACTCACCACCATTTCACCTTCTTGCCTGATTGTCTCTCAACCAAAACCTGGAAATGTTTAATCTTCTTTAACACTTGGTCCTTTAACTTCAAAGTATAGACCCAAAGTTTCTTAGAACAATCATTAATAAAGGTAACAAAATAAAAGTGCACCACTAAATGACTTTACTTTTAATAGGCCACAAACATCAGAATGCACCAATTCTAACAATTTTGACTTCATTGAGGGAGGATGCTTTTTAAAATATACTCTAGTCTACTTACCAACCATGCAATGAAAACACTTCTCCAACTTCGCATTTTTCAATCTTGGAAGCATACCCTTTTTGGCTAAACAATTCAATCCTTTTTCACCTATATGATTAAGCCTTCAGTGCCACAAAGATGCCTCCATATCCATAGCATTCACACTATCTTCAGCAACCAAAGCTTTTGTCCAATACAGTTTAGAAATTTTCTTCCTTCTGGCCATAACCAAGTTATCTTTGGTGAGTTTCCATTTTCCATAACCAAAGTGATTATCATAACCACCATCATCAAGCATATGCATAAATATCAAATTAAAGCGAACATTTATAACATGTTTGACTCCTCCGAGCCACAACTGCACTCCCATGTTAGTTTGCAAGCAAATATCACCAACACAAATCACCTTAGTCACACCATCATTATTCATCTTCAACACTCCAAAATCACCTGAGATGTAAGATGTAAAGAACTCATTCCTTGGTATAAAATGCAGTGTAGCACTGCTATCAATAATCCACATGTTCTCATCACTTGTAATAGTAGTGACACAATCATCATCATCATCATCATCTTTCTCTTTTGACTTACCATTTTTGCTTTTGTTCTCCTTTTTCCATAGGAAACAATGCTTCTATATATGCCTTATTTTGTGACAGTAGTGACACTCCACATTCTTGTATCTGGAATTGGACTTACTTATGCTCTTTTTCTGACTTTTCCCCTTATTTTTAGTGACAAGTACCTCAAATAAGATAAAAAACCTTGTGTCTTCCTTCTCATCTCCTCGTTAAGAACACTACCCTTTACCATTTGTAAAGAGACAACACCATTAAGGGCTGAATTTGTGATAGAGACCTTAAAAGTCTCCCAAGACTCAAGTAGAGAATTCAAGAGTAGTAATCCAAAATTTCATCTTCAAACTTGATGTCCATTCCTGACATTTGATCAAGAATCCCTTGAAATTCATTCAAGTGATTAAAAAGGAACTATCTTCCTTGAACTTTAAACTTAATAGAATTCAACAAAAATAGTTTGTTGTTCCCATACTTTGAGGCATACAAAGATTCAATCTTCTCCCACAAAGTCATGACATGTATCTCACTTGCAATGTGATTATATACATTATCATCCACAAAAAAACTAGATAAAACTACATACTTGTTGATACTCAAAGTCTCATTCTACATCAGACATGGATTCTAGCGTCTAAACAGTAAAAACAAGAAGATGCATTTTCTTCACAAATAATAAATCTTTTATTTTCCTTTTCCACAAGTGATAATTAGTATCATTCAAACTCACCATTTTATTTGTATTAACCTCCATTATTCAGGCAAGTAAAACATCATTTAAACCAAAGAGCTCTGGTACCACTCGAATGGAAAAAAACAATAAGGCACATGCAATGATGCAACAACGCAGCAGCAAATATAAATTCCCCTAACTTGCAAGAATTTATAAGGAATAATCACAAATAAGAATGACAACAACAATAAGAAGAATTACGCAAGAGGCACTAATATTTTTAACGTGGAAAACCCTTCAATATGAGAGGTAAAAACCACGAGTTGTCTAGACCAAAGAAATCAATCCACTATAATAAAATAAGAGTACAAGAGTGTTCAGTCAAGAGTACAAATTTGTGCATACAACCAACCAATACAACCAACCAATAAGAGTACAAATTTCACGCAAACAAAAATTCAACACACATACGCAATAAAAATTTAACAAATATTCAGCATGCTATATTATTTTTAGACTTGACCGAAAAGAAAACAAATACAAACTCAATAAACTCGATAGACTCTATGACTCTATGACTTAAACGACAATCACAGCATTCCACAGACTCGGGATTCGGCTTAACTCAGTTTTGGCACACAAAGACACAAAAGAACTTGTGTCCCCTAAGAATCCAGCCAATTTGATAAGCGGTTTTTAGTCGCCTTACGCCAAGATCAAATAAAACTAAAGCTAACTATAGTATAGCTAACCTAGGTCGATTCTCTCAAGGACACAGTGTGTTAAATTGTGACTAGGTGTAGAAATTAGAGTTTTGCGTAAACGCTAAGTGTTGTGAAATGTCGACTTATTGCCTGGGTCGGCTTAGACAGACACAACCAACTGAGTCGGACCGACTGGTCTCAAACTCTAGAAAGCAAAATAAAGGGGGGGTTTTTGTGTTTAAGTGCGTAAAATAAACTAAGTGCTGAAAGTAAACTAAACTATGCTAAACTAATCTATGCTAACTATTGTACCAATTCAGAAATCAACACAATAAAGGTTGCCATTCTTACTTAGAATTATACTCCGAATCAACCTTAGATTCTTACGACGACCGTCGAACGTTTGTCCGCCGCCATACCGAGGATTTACACAACCGCTACCTCATCGGTTGGCGGGAGTATGTACTTGGTTGATTTTAGGTTCTCTACCTAATCAGATTATTACACTAGTTCCGACCGGCCCTAGTCTAACGTGATCTACCCCTAACAATGTGTCACGGCAAAGCTAAAAGCAGATTAAAGTGCAGGAATTATAATCAAGAAATAGAATTGCAAACCAGTTATATTATTGAAACCAAATCGAATACAAGGGTGAGAATTTAGAGTTTCAGAGAATCCGCCTTCCACGACGACCGCCCAATGGAAGAACGATGGATGATGCACCGATGGTGGCCAGACGTTGAGGTTTCCGGGCAACAGAGTCGTCGGGCTTATACCGAGCGATCACCTCTGAAGGCTTCCAGCTTCCCAACTCCTGATCCTCGTACCTCCCGACCGGAGAGACACACGTATTGAAGCTTCAGGCACTACTACTAGCTTGGAGTGTCAACGATTCTTGCATTTGCAAGCTCTAGATTCTGCTGAAAATTCCACACTTGAAGACGTGGCCCGATGTGCTTATTTATACAAAAGCTGGATAAATCTAAATCTAATCTTAATAACAAAATTCAAATCCTAAAGATTCTAATTCAATTACAGATTGCAATCTTAGCAAATCATATCTTATCAAATCATATCTCGATCTTATCAAATCATATATGATCTTATCAAATCATATCTGATCTTATCAAATCATATCTCGATCTTATCAAATCATATCCGATCTTATCAAATCATATCTGATCTTATCAAATCACATATGCATTTACAGATTCCTTGATCTTGGCAAATCATATCTGCATCTTAACAGATTATATCCGCATATTGCTAGAGTGATTTTAGGCAAGATTTTCATCACCGATGTTGGCTTGACCGAGAATGCTTTGGATCTGGCCGAGATGTTCTCTGATCCGAGATGACTTGGTCGAGATGTTCTCGGCATGGCCGAGATGACTTGGGTCGAGATGTTCTCGGCATGGCCGAGATGACTTGAACCCCGCAAAATAAGTCTTAATCTTTTGTTAGTTAAAAATCTTATTTTAGCACGTATTTGTATTTCTCCTATTTTCAAGCCCATAATTCAAATCTCGGTTAACACAAGACTCTTAATCATTAAATATTCTCAACAACACCCATCTTAAGTCCACATAAAGTGTATAAAATATGACTCATCAACTTGCTATCAAATTTCTAGCCTGATCCAACAGTTAACGAAGAAGATATCGCGATTTTGACATTGTGCTTGTCTGTACATATATGAAAACAGAGCTCTTTCTTTCTTTCTTTTGGCAATAAAAATTCACTCTCTCTCTATTCTCTCAATCTAACTATTTCTCGTCTTACAAAGAAAGACAACTTGAAATTATTTAACTTTTATTCACATTGGAAGCCTAAAAATAACCCAACAATTACTATAACATTTTTTTATTGTTAGAAAGATAAAATCTATTTCTCTCCCACTAACCAATTATTGTTATCTTTATTTATTATTATATTCAGAAAATAGAGAGAGAAGACGTCCTCATCCTAATCCTAAATTAAAAGCAGGATTATTAATGCATTAATGATGATCAAATGTAGGATATTTATGAGTTGTTTATTTGTCAAAATATACATATCTAAGTACCTAAGTTTGTTAAGAATAAGCTAATTTTGGGTTACCAGAAAAGTCTATTTAATTTTTTCTGTTTTTATACATGTGGACAAAGAAGTTTATCAGAATCCTAAATTACTTTATATACAGAGCACATGGTGTAGAAGAAAAGAAAAGAAAGTGTAAGGTCATTTGCTTTCCTTTGGTGTGATATCTTTGATCTTCTTCTGTTGTCATGGAGATTGATCTTTCTCCCCAGTTGGCCAAGAAGGTGTACGGAGACAATGGTGGGTCTTACTATGCGTGGTCCCCTTCTGAGCTTCCCATGTTGCGTGAAGGGAACATTGGTGCTGCCAAACTTGCCCTTCAACAAAATGGTTTTGCCCTTCCCAGTTACTCTGACTCTTCCAAGGTTGCATACGTTCTGCAAGGTCAATTCTCTTTTTTATATCCAAATGGATTCCTTTACCCCTCTTATGATCTACTTAATTCACGAATGAATAAATAATCACTATATTTCAGTTAAGTTGTGCTCTCTCTGCCACACCATATAATGTTGTAAACAGTCGTAATTATTATCTTCTGCTGATTGTGGAAAAATATGCATAGCGAGATTCTTAAAATTCTTGATATCTTTGTGTTTGTTTCATGCTTCAGTTAGAGAACATTATTTTATGGAGGCCCTTTTATTCCTGTTTAACTTATTGTCAATATCAAGGTTTTAAACTGAGATGCAGTATTGTGAAAATTTGCGAATAAATATTACTAGTGCAGTCACGATCCTGGTCATATTTTGTTTTATATTTCCTACAGCTAATGTAATTCTCAACATGAATAATAATTTTTTAGGGGATATGATACATATGACGTGAAAATGTTATGTTTAGCTTGACATGAAATAAGTAGGGTCTTCTCAAAATTTGTAAAAAGTTGACAAGATTAGATAAAAATTAACAAGAGAGGAATCAGAGGATCCATTCTGATTATTGGTCATTTTTAAATGTGAACTTGTGGAAACAGGAAGTGGAGTAGCTGGAATTGTGCTTCCCGAATCAGAAGAGAAGGTTGTTGCAATTAAGAAGGGAGATGCTTTGGCACTCCCTTTTGGTGTGGTGACATGGTGGTATAACAAAGAGGAAACTGAGTTGGTAGTTCTGTTCTTGGGTGATACTTCAAAAGCACACAAGGCTGGTGAATTTACTGATTTTTTTCTGACTGGTTCCAATGGAATCTTCACTGGATTTTCAACTGAGTTTGTGGGAAGAGCTTGGGACTTGGAAGAGAAGGACGTGAAGACCCTTGTTGGAAAACAATCAGGCAAGGGTATTGTGAAGCTTGAAGGAAACATCAACCTTCCTCAGCCCAAAGAGGAACATAGGAAGGGCATGGCATTGAACTGTGAAGAGGCTCCACTAGATGTTGACATAAAGAATGGTGGAAGGGTTGTGGTGTTGAACACCAAGAACCTTCCCTTGGTTGGTGAGGTTGGTCTAGGAGCAGACCTTGTGAGGCTGGATGGAAAAGCCATGTGTTCTCCAGGATTCTCTTGTGATTCTGCATTGCAGGTTACTTACATTGTTAGAGGGAGTGGTCGTGCTCAGGTTGTTGGTGTTGATGGCCGCAAGGTTTTGGAGACAACTGTGAAAGCTGGTAATTTGTTCATTGTGCCAAGGTTTTTTGTTGTCTCAAAGATTGCTGACCCTGATGGATTGGAGTGGTTCTCTATCATCACCACCCCCAAGTGAGTTTTTCATACCTTTTTTTAACATTGTTGTCAATATTGGTGCTATAACATCATCATCAAAGAAGCACTCATCTTCTGTCTATAGTATATGTAGGCTTTGGATGTTTTGTCCTCCTCACTTTTTGGGTCAATATCTTGTTGTTAGGAAAGCCACTCCTGACATAAGAGCTTTGCTGTTTCTTACTACTATTAAGCAGGACTAAACAATTAATTACCATTGACATTGTTGTTTTGCTTATTTTATTTGGAAAGAATACGGTTGTTTATATGTTTTTCTATATTATCTTGATACCATTGTTGTTGTGACAGTCCTGTATTTACGCACCTCGCTGGAAGTTCTTCTGCGTGGAAGGCTCTTTCACCTACGGTTCTGCAGGCTGCTTTCAATGTAGATGCTGGAGTTGAACAACTCTTCCGTTCAAAGAGGACTGCTGATGCCATTTTCTTCCCTCCTCCAAATTGAAGTAACATAAAAATGGCATTACTTAGCTTGTGAAAACAAGCTTTCTATGCCATACAAAACTATATTTATCTAGTTGGAACTCTGCTTTCAAGTGTGTTACCTATAGTAAGATTTTTAATGGAGTACTTGTTATGTATATACGTTTCTTTTGGGTTTGTAAGGAATTGATTACTTTTTTTTTTCTTTTTTTTTTTTTTTATAAATTTGACATGTAGTTATTTTAAGATACAACGTGTTTGATGAATCTTGTACTAAGGACAACAAGCACTTTAAAAATCATTCAAAAATATGAAGCATTACCTTTGGATTTTATTTGTCAGGAATACAATAACAAGCAATATTATATGTCATGAAATTTTTTCTTCAAAATCACATACGAAACAAGTTTTTCAGTTGAGAATTAAATAAAAAAATAAAAAATCACGAGATATTGATAATTCATAATTTTCATCATCGTATAAAAATTTATATTGATAAGCAATTTTTCTATTCTTCACTTACATTTATGTGTGCATCTAAAAAAGAAAATTTTGGTATTAGAAAGTCATTAAAGGAGAGCTATAATATAAAATACAATTTATATATTTAAAAACATTTACATTTTAATCATATAAAATTAAATTAAAAATTTATGGATAATCTAAAATACTAGTTTATAATTTTATATTATAAATTTGAATCATTGTTATTATTATTATTTTTTATCATATGGATCTATTGTTATTTAATATCTATTTTTTATATTGTTAGCAAAATTTAAATTATTAAGCATTTTTATATTTTCTTAAGATTTTTATATTATTTTACTTGGAATGCATTCACTCAACCCAGTGCTGTGACGAACCCGCAAACAAAAGCAACGTAATAGAAACAGCGCATGGAGACGTAGAGCAAGTGCTTCGTGAATATCTCGCTCTGAGAATACTGAATAGTAGTTTCGTGTATATAGCCATGTATTCTTTTTTGTCATAAGAGAAAATGGCACCGTTGAAATCACTGGAGAAAGAGCATCCACTTATTGACTCTAATTTTCAAAGCTTCTGCGCCTCCAATGGCATTTTCTCCGGTTCCTTTCCCCTTTCTCTCTTCCGCTATTTTTTCCGATTTTATTGTTCAGTTTTGTCAAACAAGCTCACGATTCCACTATTGTCTCAGTTGAAGATTTCCTTCTGCACGATCTGGACACATTAATTGCTTTAGCGGATAATCACTCTACTTCACAGACACTGAAGCAGGTTAGGGTTACCTAATTCTTGTTATTTTTTATTTTTTAATTTTATACTCTGCTAATTCTATTATTAGGTTAATCAATAACTTCGAGCATGTACTGTTTAGGGAATTGACCAGCTTCTCTCAATAATAGACGCTCTTCATCCACCGTTGCTGAATGGTTTGCAGCTCTTGGAAGATGCTCAGCGGAATAAACATGTTTTGTCCACTGGATGTGAAGGGTACTTTCTCTTCAACTATATTTGATGCTATGTTGATGCCTAGTGCAGCATTTTGTAATGTTAGTAACTGTGTTGCACAGTGCACACCGTTTCATGCACCCATTTTCTTATACTTAGGGCGTGCTTGGCTGAGTAGTTGGAAAATTTGGAATGAAAATCGCTTTGCAATTGGTGTTACAAAAATCTGGGAAGGTTGAACGTGGAATGCAACTTATTTACCCTCCACTCAACGAATTTTAACCAGTCTTGTGGCATGGAACTGAAATGAAACTCATTTTCTATCGATTGACAATTAGTGAAAGTTAAAACCTTCATTTTGCACTCCATTTTCACTCCCCTCCTTATTTTCAACCAGTGGCATAGCGGTGTTCAAAACTTTTGTGGATTATGATACTGAGAGTTCTTAATAAATGTTAGATTTGGTTTCTAATAAGGTGTGACCGTGGATTAAAAGTAGCACTACTTACTACTTAGTGTTTGAGCCTATATAATTCAGGATTGATGTATTGCTCGGAGGTGGATTACGTGAAGGACAATTAACTGAACTTGTTGGGTCATCTTCGTCTGGAAAGACACAGGTAAGAAGTAAGAAGTCACTCCTTCATTAAAAATCTTTAAACGGGTAAGGAGTTAACGGGGTGGGGCAGGGGTGGGGCAGGGGTGGGCATTATTTCCCCTGCCCCATCCCTGATGGGGATACCCATTTCTAATCTCCATTGGGAGATGTTTACACCATGGATATTTGCTGGTATTTAAGAACTTAAAATGAATTTTTAAAAGTCACAAAAGAATATGAATGTCTATAATTTAACATCATATGTCACAATGCTGCCTAATAATTAAAAATTCAAATACTTTTATTAATTAAAAGAATGTTACAAATAACATGCTTAGTTCAATTTTGTCTTGTAATAATATTAATCCGCACAAACAGTTTGAAGGGAATGGATTTTCTCAGAACTTTTTATTATTGTAAACTTATCATTTGTCAAAAAATTTCACTGTAAAACGATAAAAAAATTGTATTCTTATCTCATCTAAGAGAAAAAAAATATAATATATAAATGTTAAATAAAAATTATATTTCATGGGTACTTAGGGGATAGGCATTTTGATCCCTACTCCTGCCTCGCTTATCAAATGGGGGTACCTGTGGCTGTCACTTGCCCCATTGCAGGTAATCCCTGTGGAGTTGTGCAGATATGGGGATTTAGTCCATAGTTTTTTCTGGGTGTATTAAAAATAAAATTATAGAAGTTAAATGGTTTACTTTGGTCCTTTAGATGATCTTTCTGCTACCACAGGTTCTCAGCTTAATATTGATATGTACATGATGCGATTGCTAATGTGTCATATCTTATTTGGTTGATATAATATAAATTGCTACCTTCTGTTTCTTCATTTATGTTCTGTTCAAATGTAACTTGGCCCTTTTTATTCATATATTTTTATTTTAGGCATGCCTACTGTCTGCCTCAACTGTTGCAAAGCGTAAGAGTTCAGTTATATACTTAGATACAGGCAACTCCTTTTCTCCTCAGCGTATTGCATGTTTTGTTGGTCAGTCTTCTGGTTATGTTTTTGACAATCAGGTTGCTTTGACTTGAGACATATAGTATATTGTTTGATCTCTTTTTCATTAACTGGCCTTAAAACTGTTTTTAATTGATCCGTCTTTTAGGTTGATCATATAATCAAAAAAGTATTGGACAGGATAATTTGCTACCCAGTGTTTGACATCTATCAGATGTTTGATGTGCTGCATCAACTGAAGATTAATTTAAGATCTGAGGTTCTCATTGACTGGAATATTTGTAGCTGATGCAACTTGATTTTATATTTCTTTCTATCAAATAAATGACTCCTGTATACTGGCACAGATTATGGAATCAGATCAGCATGTTCGATTGCTTATTGTTGATTCAATCTCTTCACTTATTACCCCCATCCTTGGGGGCAGTGGTCCTCAAGGTATAGAACATCTTTGCATGCAAAATTCCTTGCTATGTTTACTTTAAATGATGACAGCACTTACCATTTTTGTCTGCTGAGCTGTGCAGATATTGTCTATTTTCATTCTTTAGGAACTTCCCATTCTAATTCTATCCCTTTTGTCCAATCTACTTGTTTTATTAATACTTTCTTAGGAACTTGAGCTTCTAACTACCTGTATTAAGAGAATAAGAGTGCTTTGCTGGCTAATCTACATTTAAAGAAGGATGCAAAGGGGTATGATGTGCATCTTATTTAAATATTATTTTCCAATAATAAATTTTAAAGAGCTGATTTCTTGTTTTATTAATTCTTTTTTCAAATTTTGACCATATATCTCCTATTATCTGAAAACCATGCATCAAGTGGAGCACTTCATTCTTGTTTCAATGTTCAACCACTAGGTCACTATTTTTGTTCTTAAAAACATCAAGAAGCAAAATATTAGATATCTCCTAAGAAAGTGCACATATTTTTCATAGAGGTATATAAATTGATTGGACTCTTTTTGAAGTAAGGATTTTGATTATATGTATCATAATTCGACAAAGTGTTTAGTGCTCAAGTCATTTCTTGTGTTCTTCTACATTGTTCTTAACTTCCTTTCTCTAGTGAATAGTCTTATTTTCCATGACAAGGTTGGATAGAATATAGATATTAACTATGCAGAAACTTACAGTTTACATGTTATGAGTGATTTCAGGACATGCTTTAATGATATCTGCTGGGTTTTTGCTGAAGAAGTTAGCACATGAGCATAATATTGCAGTATTGGTAAGTTTTGGTTTCCTTTTTCGTTCATGCTGATGATAATCCTTTCAATTAATAGTAAGTAAAGCCTATTAATCGAAAGGAATTTTTCTAGGGTCATCTTTCTTAAGCCTTATTTATATGATAATTGTCGTAAATATCATAAATATCTCATTAGGATAATGAATATCTCATTTTATCTTTATAATTATCTTTATCTTTTATGTTATCTTCGAGTAGTTCATATTTACCCTATAAAAGGAATATTAGAAATTGTATTATTATCTCAATCAATACATAGTGTTTTTTTTTTTTTTACTTCCAATTTGGTATTTGAGCTCTTATCTTGGGAACTCCATTTCTGCTACTTCGCTTCGATGAACTGTTACCTTCTAACAAGACTCACGTCGGCACTGGCACAGAAAGACTTGTCAAAAAGTCTTCTCTACCCTTACTAATGGTTTGTTTCAACAAATCACGTACAAGCAATAATGGCAGAAGACAATTTTGTTATCTTAGGACCTAATGAACTTCTGAATTTGGTGAGTTCCTTTCGACTTGACGGTTGCAATTCTCAGAAGTGAGTGAATCAAATGACCTCCCATCAGTAGAATGTAATTGAAGATCCTTCTGCCTCTTAACTTGACCAGGATAATCAAGTCATATGGAGGAGATGGACCACCTTCGAGCCCTCTTAAACCCAAAGAGTAAGCCCCCTAGCTCATGTGTCTTGACCATGAACAATAAGAGTTCCTTTAATATTTTTGGTTCAGTTCCACAAAGCACATAGATCCTTGACTTTGGGACAATAGATCATATGACCCAGTTTCCTTCACACTTTACATCATACTCTAAAGCATCCAAAGAGCAACTCACTACTGTTGCTAAACTAGCTAACAATCTTATCTCTATACCTAGGCTTATACAAGATTGGAATTGTGCAGTAACCTTTTTTCATTCTCATTGTGTTTTTCAAGATCTTGTAACGTGGAAGACGATTAAAACTGCTATAGAATAGGATGGGTTATACTACTTACAACAACAATAAGGAGGATTTGCCTTCTAGTCAACGAGTAACTTCAAAAATTTTGGCAGCTTTTCAAATTTGGCTTCACCATAAACATATTTGACATCCACCGTTTAATTTACTAAAAACAATTTTTTAACATTTATTTACAAAAGAATTTGTCGAGTCTTTTCATTGTGATATTTATTAGTTTTCAAAGCATTATCGTGTAACATTTCTCCTAGTAATAGTAAAAGTCTTGTTCCTTTTGACCTTATTCACTTAGATGTGTGGGGGCCAGCTAGTAATTCAATATTTGGGGCCAAGTGGTTTATATAATTTATTGATGATTGTATCCATGTGACATGAATATTTCTTGTGAAATATAAATTTGAGGTTTGTCAAATATTTGTCAATTTTTTGTCTTGTTAAAAACCAATTTGGTAAATTTATTAAAAGATTACAGTCAGATAATGGTACAAAATTTGTAAATCTTAAGTTTTCCAAGTTTCTTAAAGATAATGGTGTGATTCATGAACAAACATGTGTGAATACTCCCCAACAAAATGGGGTTGCAGAAAGGAAAAATCTTCATCTTTTTAAGGTAGCTAGAGTCCTCCTCTTCTAAATGTCTATTGGGGAGAAACTGTCTTAACCACCACCTATCTCATCAATAGGTTACCTACTCGTGTCTTAAACGGTATTAGTTTAATTAAACATATCTCTTAATGTTAAGTGTACCAAGTCGTGTCTTTAGGTGTGTTGCCTTTGTCCATTCTCACAATCCACACTGTGTAAAGTTAGATCCTAGAGTTATCAAATGTGTTTTCATTGGTTATCCCTTAAATAAAAAGGGCTTTAAGTGTTATCACCCTTCGAGTTGTTGGGTCTTTGTTTCAATAGATGTTACTTTTCATGAAACAGAGTAATTCTTTGTCAGCCCTCCACTTTATGGGAAGAGTTATCTATAAGTTGAATCTGTCATAGAGGCATTACCTTTTCCTACTCAAGATGTTCAAGAGTCACTATCCTTTCCTACTCAAAATGTTAAAGTTCAAGAAGTTACCCCTAAATAACTTATCACTGAAAAAGCCTACAATGAAATGGGAAAGGATGATCAATACTATGGAAAGCAATACCAAAGGTGAGAGAAACCTACTTTGGTCCCACAGCAAGTCCAATTGTCCTAATTGATGGTAAGTATCCCTGAGAATCTCAATAAGGAGGCTATTGATGATATGCTAAAGCTAAGTATCCCTGATAATCTCATTAAGGAGGTTACTGATGACATGCCTATTGCGTTAAGGAAAGGGAAATAATCATGCATCAAGTATCTTATTTCTCAATTTGTGTATTAACCATCTCTATACAACATTAGAGTTTTATTGCAACCATTGATGCAATCAAAACACCTACATTAGTCCAGGAAGCTCTGAAAGAAAGATGAGAACTAGGTTCAAGCCATGAGCAAAAAGATGAAGGTGTTAGAGAAAATTTTAACTTAGGGAGATTGTTGACATACTCAAAGACAAAAGAGTTGTAGGTTGAAGATGGATATACACTCTGAAGTGTAAATATGATGGGACCCTTGATCGATACAAAGCAAGATTTGTTGCTTAGGGGGTATACATAGACTTATAAATATATTATGAGGAGACACTTACTCTTGTAGCAAAGATGAATATGGTAAGAATTATTGTTTCCTTAGCCACCCATTCTGGCTTGAACTTGCAACAGTTTGAAGTTAAAAATTCCTTCCTTCGTGGAGAGTTGGAAAAGGAAGTCTACATGGAAATTCTCCCAAGATTCTATTCTCATAATGAAAAGAACAAGGTAAGCAAATTTAAGAAGGCATTGTATGGACTTAAACAGTCTCCCCAAGCATGGTTTGGAAGATTTACTTAAGTCGTGATATCCCTAGGATATAAGTAGAGTCAAGGTGATCATACTCTCTTTATAAAACATTTATCTGATGATAAACTCACTTTTCTCCTAGTTTATGTAGACAACATGATCATTACAGGTGATGATAAGATTGAAAAACTAATTCTGAAAGAGAAACTGACAACACATCTTGAAATGAAGGATTTAGGAAAGTTGAAATACTTCCTTGGGAAGAGGTTGCCTATTCCAAACAAGTTATCTTTATCTTCACATTCATAGGATTGGGTGTGAAGGACCATAGTGAGGTCCCAATATTAGAGATTGGTAGGGAAACTAATCTACTTATCTCACACTAGGCCAGATATTGCTTAGTTGTTAGTGTGGTCAACCATTTTATGCATGATTCTAGGAAAAGGCACCTTTGGGCAGTTGAAATGATCCTCCAGCATTTGAAGACAAGCTTAGGAAAAGGACTATAATTGAAAAGAGATGGTACATTGTCCATGGAGATATATACAGATGCAGATTATGCAAGGTCAGTTGTAGATAGAAGATCTACTTCTAGATACTACATGTTTCTGGTAGGTAATCTAGTAACATGGAAGAGCAAGAAGCAAATGTGGTTGTTTAGTTTAGTGCAGAAGCAAAATTTCAAGCACACGGTATATGTGAAGGATTATGAATGTTAAATATAAGGGATCTATGAAGTTGTTCTGTGACAACAACTCAACTATTAGTATTGTTCATAATCAAGTCCAACATGAAAGGACAAAACACATAAAGATTGACAGGCACTTCATTAAAGAGAAATTGGACGATGTCACAACACTTGTTCCTACGGGGATTCAAGGAGCATATGTTTTCACCAAAGGGCTCCCTACAGCCAGATTTTAAGAGCTCAATAGCAAGTTGAGAATGACTAATATTTATTTACCAACTTGAGGAGGATTATTGTAAATATCATAAATATCTCTTTAGAATATCATGAATATCTCATTATATCTTTATGGTTATTTTTTATCTTTTATCTTGTATTTTTTATCTTATCTTGTTATCTTTTAGCAGATCACCTTTATCCTATAAAAGAAAAATTATAAATTGTATTATTATCTCAATCAATACATAGTTTCCTTTATTTCTAATTATAATATACAACAACCAACAACCACCAAAACTTTTCCCAATAGGTGGGATTAGCTACATGAATCAAACGATGTCATAATATTATGTCCTAAATCATGTCTATAAACAAATTATTGACTTTTAAATCCTTCTTGATCATCTCTCCTATAGTTCTCTTTTCTTTGGTTTCCCACTATGCCTCTAGGCTCTAGCTAGTGGACTATTATCCATCTGATCTACTCCTTATTGGGACTACGACAAGTTTTCTTCACACATGCTTAAACCACTTAAAGCAATACCTTACTATTTGTTCTACAACGGGTGCTACCCAACTTTTTCCCTAATCCTCTCTTGTCTAATATGTCTACTCATCTAATGCAACATTCTCATCTTTTCTACATTGAGTTTATTCTGTTGTTGACCTTTTAGTGCCCAACATTATTTTCACACAACCTCACAGGTCTTATAGATGTGCACTAAAATTTTCCTTTTAGTTTGAGCAGTACTTTTTTTTATCATAAATAACACTTGAGACACTCCTCCATTTCATCCATTTTCTGAGTCCCATGGTTTACATCTCCCTCTATTTCTGTGGCATCCTATATTATGATGGCCCCTAAATAGTAAAACTGTGTAACTTGTGGTATGTTCTCCAAGTTTTACCCCTTAAGGTTGTTGCACCTCTTATTGGATATACATTCTATATACTCTGCCTTACATCTATTTCTGCAAAGCCATGCTTCTTCAAACCTCGTCTTCTCATCTCCAACATCCCATTTAGAGGTACCATTCGCTATTTCTAACCATAAGTAAATTTGTAAATTCTATGTAGTTGTTCCTTTCATGTGGACAGTCAGTACCACATATTAGTGCTAATGACTTCTCAAATATTTTTTTTTCCCATAGTGACTTTTAGGACCTGTTCAAACTTGTACAGATACTGCTCGTCTTACTTTTATTATGAGCTAAGTTTTATGTCTTCAAGCATTGTTATTAGTTGTTAGATGACCTCCTATCCGCTGTTGGCTTCTCTTGTCAACCATTAATCTCTTGTGGCATCTTCATGCTCTATCATTTGGCTGTTAAATAAGCACAGTAAGCAGCAAGTAATCATCCTATGATCCAAGTCTGTCCAACATAGTTATATTTATCAACTTCTGTACCAAAGACCAGGAAGTTCATTATAATAAGGGGGAATTACTGAAAATCACCTTTGACTTAGGTCAAGTGCAATTTACCTTGTGCTTCCAATAGAGGCAAATGACCTCTTCAACTTCTCAAATTGTCTAAATCACGCTTTCTATGGTTATTCTGTTTAAATAGTTAACAAAGTTATGCTGCTTAAAATATATCTAAACTTCCATAGACAAGAAGATTCTCATAAAAATTTCACTTTCTTCCTTTTCATTCTCTCTCTTTCTCTCTCTCACACACACATCCTCCATCTTATATGCATGAAAGGCACCATGATAAAGGGATCCCATCTGCCCACTATTGAAATATGCTGATTGACTAAAGCAGTTTATGGATTATGGATGATGCTATTTGTCATGGCGGACAAAATGACTGAACTTCATATCTTTTACTCATCACTTTTCTACTTTTTCTTGGGCTGCTAGGCCTTACTGAACCTTGAGGAAGCTCAACCCTAAGGTGGGACTTAGGGGTGCTCCAATTGGCGGGATCCAATCTGCTTCCTCTGTAATACACGGTATACACTATATGCCCTATACCACTAGGCCAATGCCTCCTGGGCCTACACCTCACCTTTTTTCCTTGTAACAGTGATCCTTGAAGGTGAATAGAAAATTGGTTGAGTATGGTCCTTGTTCATAAAATTAAAGTGTGGGGAATAACGGTGTCTGATTTGTAATGCCTCTAAAATTGGTCCTGTGGTAGTTGTGCAAGAATAATCATATCTTAAGAGTTCCCCTTTTTTATTGCGAGTTTGCGACTAAGACCAATTACCAAATAAAGAGAAATAAGTTGGTAATGTCTCAGGGAAGGGATAAAAAAGGCGGCGAGCTTGTGTCTTGGGATGGCAATGGTAGTGTATTAGAGTATTTGTGTCCATAACTGTGTTAAGTAAAAGACCCGTAATAGTACCCATGTTTGCATGGTTACCAACTTTATTGCCCATGTCCATATCAAATGAACACCTTCCTAAATTCGATCCATTGTCCATAAAGTAGTTAAATGGAACATGTTTTTCTTTTAATGTGTCTTTTTGACAAACTACTAAAACAAGATCGTTATTCTAATACTAAAATTAATTTATTAATTATGAAAAATGAATAAAATGAAAAGAATTAATTAAAGTGAAACATCTAACTCAATTCAAAAAACATCTAAAGATCTTTTGAATCATAGTTATAAAATATGACAAATATACAGTGAAATAATTTCGTTTATTTTATACATGTGTGCAAGTATGAGGCAAGAGCCAATAGGTACTGTAGACAATACCCAACCTGCATTCACACCCACAGGCTTTTGCAAGTAATCATCCAAACCCATTTGAATTGTAGAAATTTTATCTATTGTTTGGGTCTTGAATCTAATTGCCATATGTGTCAAAATTAGCATTATATAAATCATTTCCTTTTTTTTCATTTATTTCCTTATATAAATATTTAATAAGTACTACTGTCTTGTGAGCTGTGGGTTAAACAATGCAATGATAAGACTTAATTGCAGGGGGCAGAGAAAATAAAAACTTTTGAAAAGGCCAGACAACGGTTGAGTCATGACGGGACTCATATTTTATTTAGAAAATTCCAAACATAATTGCTGTGATTTGTATTGATGAGGCAGCAAAGCTATATTATCTTCAAATAACACCTCTAATGGAACAAATTTTGAAGGTAACGAATCATGTGGTGGGTGGGGAAGATGGTATTTCCAAACCAGCACTTGGAGAGAGTTGGAAGAGTGTCCCGCATGTACGGCTTTTGCTTTCTCGTGATTGTGGAAGCAATATATGCAATATTTCAATGCTAAAACATCCATCTATGGTATGCCACTTATCAGAAATTTTCTTTAAGGTGTTGTATACGTTAGTTAATGTCATGTTAATGAGCTGTATTTTTATGGGTATGCTACTCTTCATTTATAGGATAGTTTATTATTATTATTCGGAGTTGAACCCTCTGGAATTTAAGCAGTCTGAATTTATTTTGTCTCAGGCTTCTGGTAGGGCTGCAAGTTCTACTATGCATTTATGACTGTTACGACACTTGATTCAAAATTAGATATCCTTCATTATAACTCTGATCCCACGTGATATTTCAAGATACTATTATTACATCCATTTTCATCATTATCAATTCTGATAAAAATATCTAGCATTTAGTACTTTTCTTTGACTTTTTTGCATTTAGCAGATCTTACGCCAGTCCTATATACTGGTTTGCATTTAGTATTTTAATAAATTATTTTTAAATCAACCCTTATCTGATTATTAAACATCCCTACCTTGTGTTTAGACGACGGATTTTAACATTTCAGGAAATTTAAATTGTTTCCAATTTAATGTCTTATTTTTAAAATAATGTTTGAATAAAGCAATTCGAATTTTATCTTATCTAAATTTTATTTTTAATATTTATTTAAAACTAATATTAAGCTTTATTGAAAATAAACATTAGTTAATTTTAAAATACTTAATAATTAAAAAATAACTCTAATGTTATACAATTTTTATAAAAAAAATTAAATAACTAATAATACCATTTTTCATAAATAGTTTATTCAATTTATAATTATAAATTACAAATATTAAATTTAATATTGACTCACTTAATGCCAAATAAAATGTATAATATTATTCACTTGCCACTTAATTTACTTACAAACGTGTATAATGTCATTTACTAGTCGGTTCATTTCGCAAAAATAAAGTTACACTAGTTATTAAAGTAATATAGCTCAACCAAAAAAAGTAATATAGCCAAAAGTCTAATAATACTAGTAATTGTAAATTCAAAAAAGTAGTGTCTCCATAACTTTTTAACTTGACAATGTATTTGTCTTTGCACTACCTCCTGTTACAGAAATTTTTTTTATCTATTTGATATTATTTTCAAATTTTCTGCTAATAAAAAATAAAAACAATACATGCAATTAGAAATAATAACCATTTTGATTAACGAATGTTTAGTATAAATTCAAACATTCCACAATTTCAACTGCAACACCCATCTTGCGAAAAGGAAAGTGAGTAAAAATTTCAGCTGCATCATTCCATGTCTGTAAAAAGAACCCCTTCTTAAATCAATTACACAATTTATTCTTTTTATGTAGAAAGAACCGTCTGGTGATGATCAAAGCGGTCAATATCTTTTTATTGTTGGAAAACTAACATTTTTACAAATACCCTGTTGTTTCTTAGCAAGTATAAACAATTTTTTTTTTCAAATAAAAGAATAATATCCTTGTTTAAAAATGAATATAGCCTAGTATGCTGTGTAATGGGTTATGAATTGCACATTTGGAAGTAGTAAGATAATGGCCCAATAACGAATAGTTCGATAGATTTAATAATTATTAAGATAAATTTTGATATATTTTTATAACTTAGATTTATATTTAATTTAATTCTAAAAATAACTTATAAAATAAAAATATTTATATATTATTTCAGTGATATAGTTAAATCACTTGTGAATGCCTTAACAAAACCCCTATTTACAATACTTGGCTTTGTTGTCACTGATATGTGTCTGCATAAAAGGACAATGGAGAAGGAGAAAAAGCGAAAATTATATTTTTAAATCTTGGGTACCCAACTCCTTTACATTTCCACGCTGCCATATTCATAAATGTTGGGTCCAAAGATCTTCCTAAGAAGTATTTTGATGTGGAATACCTTTGTCCTTCTGGAAATACGTCATAAATTCCAATAACAAGTCATATTTGTAACTGCACATTATTTAATGCCTGAGGAGCATCCACGAGCATGCTTGCTCCACCTTTTCTTTGTGCAGCCTGGGGAGCATCCACGTCCATGCTTCCCTCGGTAGCCATGACTCCTCCTACGTTTGTTACCCATCACTCCTCCATATCATAAATTCATAATCCGGACATATGCAGCAGTTTTGTTTTAGATATTTTTAAATTTTATTATGGCAATCTGTATCATAAAATAAAAATGTATATTAAAGATCTACCTAACTTGTTCAGATAAAGTTTTTATTTTCATAACTTGGATCAGACGAGAAAAAGTTTTATTTTCCTCATCCTTGTACTTACAATAGACGACATGATTTTAAAAGAAGCTATGTTTAAAACTTTTAAACTCAACCCATATTGGTTTTTATCAAGTTCAAAGAAACCTCGCAAAAATCTACCACAATTTTTTTTAATTTTAATTTACTTGTATATTTTTTAAATAAAGCATATAGTTATTAATTATATTTTGATTCAAACATTATACAAAAATCAATATATAACTTTAAAATAAAAACTAAGAATTCAATTATATTTTTAACGGAATGTATAATTCTAAGTTTGTTATTTAATTATTATTATTATTAATATTATTATTTTTTAACTATTAAAATAATTAATTATATTTTAATAATTATAAAAAATAAAATTTTAATACTAATACATATTATGTATGTATCCAGTGGGGCAAGTTAAGGGTAAGAAGTTACACTTCTAAATCCAAATTCACTTTCACAAGTCAAGAAAAACTCCAACTATAATATTAATAAGGTTTTCTCCGTCAAAGTTGGATTAGGGCAAAACCAATATCCTTGAATTCACATTCACGGGCTAGCATCGCTAACATTTCTCTAAGTAGATATCATATCAAAATACCAATTAATAATTGACTACTCATTTCATAAAACTCTAAATATTGTCGACAGCAAGAAAGTTATATATTGCAAAAACCTTATTCTTATTTTTTTAATTAAGCAATGAAATAAATAAAAAACAAATAAAAAATAACAAAAACTTAGATTTTGAGAAAAACACTTATGGAATCGATCAGCGAATAATCAGGTTTCCAGTCCAATAAAAGGAAGAGAGAAGAACACAATCAACAAAAGTATGTTATTTTTTTATTTGAAAATATATTAATCATGACAATATTCAAATACTATAATTAAAAAAAAAACTAACATTTATAGTATATTTGGTTGATCAAGGAAAGTGAAAATTTCCTTTAAATCTAATTGTTTTAGATAGTCTTGATACAGTATTTACAACATTTTTCTAATTCAATAAATTTTCAATATTTCATATCTCAATTTTTTTATTTGTTCCAACAAAAATTAATTTTTAGGTCGTTTGAAAATATAGTTTATATCTTATGTTTACTTATATTTGACCAAATGTACCATAAAAGACATGTTGGACCAGTTATTGATTTTGTCAAAGATACTAAGTAATTGAGCTATTAGTTAAATTGATGAGTTATGGGTTGATAGCCTCAATCAATATATATGTTAAATTTATAATATTTTATAATAAAAATCAATTCTTTCTTTCTTTTTCTCTTCTTATATATTATTAGAGTGTATAAATTATTAATTTAGATAAAATTTATTTTTTTATTTTGATCATGTTAAATTATTATAAATATAAATTATTAAATTATATTTAAATAATTTAGACTGAAATAAAAAGTAAACATAATTTAATTTTTAATTTTGATCATTTCATATATATAATTGTATAATAATCTCATATACCATTAGATCATATTTAAATAATTAAAATAATGTGACTTTTTTTAAAATAATTAAGGGATTATTATTTAATTTTTAATTTTAATTATGTCATATATGATTGTATGACTAAGAAAAACAAAAATATCTATATCTGCATCTATTTGTATTTGTAGGTAAAATCTGTAATGGATTAAATTTAAATGGTTAAATAAGTACTTACAAGTCTTGAATAAATATTTTCTCTACTTGTTTATCAATGAAACAATGGTGGGTATCAAGATACTCTACATGTATTCACTAAAATTGATGGAATCCTAGCTTGAATTTTTCATTAGTCGATAAAACCCTAACAATTGTAGTGATAATAAAAGTGCAGCCACTATTTCAAGCTTCTCAAACTTCTATAGAGAATGTAATTTATTATATGTTGAGTCTCAATATATTACATAATAGTATAATTTTGCTTACACATAATTATTAAATTATTTCTTTTTGTGTCTGTTAATTTTTGGGTTCTTAAATTTTTATTTTTGGGTTTCAATCCTGGTTGAGAAAGAGAACTTTGTAGTTGTAACTCGTTTGAATATAATTATTAAAAGAAAATGTAGTTGAAAAAAAAAACACGATCGACTCCATCGTATGCTATCAATGCTTGCATGATATGCTATGAACTATGAAATTATTATGTGATTACAGAAGCATGTTATGAACTATGAAGTTGAAATGCAATGGACTTTACTGAATCACTTGTAAAGATTGCGTTAGGCTCATCTCACGTTCTGCGAGCGTTGGAGCCAAGTAAGTTCAAAGTACGATGAAAACTTCTTAAAATGAAATTTATTAATTAAAGTAATTTTCACATTTTAAAATTAAAAGTTTTAAATATATCTATTTTTAATATTTTTATGATCATTAAAATAATTTTATGTTAACTAAGCTAATTTTACATAATATTTTTTAAATTATAAATATATTTTCCATGGGATGATATAACTAGTTTTAAAAAATTTATCCACAACTTTTGATTTAAAAATAAATTTGAAGTTAAAAAATAAAATAAAATAACAAACAATTTTTATTTTTTTAAACTCTTATTTTTCTACTTTAACTTAAAGGTAACTTTTAATTAAGTAAAAATTAAGTTGGATCAAACACATCTAAAATTTATTTTTGTTTAAAAGTATTTATGTCGTTTTCTACTCAATCAACTATTTTTTCTTCTATCAAACAACTATAAAATTATCTATTATACAAATTTCATCTCAAAATTCATATTTTAATTTAACTTCAACTATATAAAATATACTTACTGTTAGATAATTCTAGTCTTCAATAACATTACTATTTTCATCTTTATTAAAGATTTTTACTACATAGATTTCTTTAAATCCTTAAAAAAATTAAAAATAAAACAAATTATTTCTCTTATATAAAATTCGATTTTATTTAATGATTTTGAATTAGACTGATTGTATTCCGTTTGTTCTAATAAAAAAATATGTTTAGCAAAGAAAAGTATATTTTATTTAAATAAATAAATAATAAAAAAAAAACAATTCTGAACATATCATCTCTTAAAAAATAAAAATAAAATTTATTGAGTAATAATTGAATTCTTCAATAAAATATTCTTTTAAAATTATCAAAATAGTTTAAATTATTATAAATATAATTTTCAGTAGATCTTGTGTTGTCAAAATATATAGATGGCAGATGGCAATAATTAATCGATGTTTGGTGACATGTGGTCAACGTAGAGAAACGTAGTAATGTGATAAAAAAGACACGTACGAGGCTATGACGACGGTGCTTCGATGACACTATTTCTCTTTTTATTCATAATAGCACTGACATCGATCAACATTGCCCCGTGACACTCACGTGTTTCCTCGTGCATGCCAATATTGCTGCTGGGAAATAACTATTAGGTTGTACTTCTTCATCACTTTTATGATTTTTATCCATTACAATATTCATCGTCGTTCGGTGAGTTTTTTTTTTTTTTTCGGATATTAGTTATTTGTTTTTAGTGGATATTTTACATTTATTTATTTATGAGTAAAAAAATCTATTTTTACATAATATGTATTTAAAATTTTTAATTTATAAAATAATTAATTACATGTTATAACAAAATTTGTTGTTATAAATCAGATAATAATTCTGGATTACATAATCATTTTTTACTGCTGTGATGCTATATGACAAAGGGATATGAAAGTTAACTAAAAATATTACTTTTAACTTTTTACTTTAATTATAATTTTTCTTTTTTGGACACAAAATTGAATTATAATTCTCAGGATCCCATTTAATAGTAAAAAAATATTATTTAAAAGATAAAAAAAAGTAAAATCTTTAATTGAAAATCAAAGAATGAGCTTGTTGTTCATGTATGACTTGGTACAATTGTTTTAAGTAACAAACAACATTTCTCTTATCAATATATTTAAGCACCTTGATCTCCGTGAAATCCAAATACTAATTGATTGTGGAAATCATTTTTGTTCTTGATACCAAATAGCAGTTGTGCTAATCAAAATGCTTAAAATAGAAATATCATATTATTTTTATATTTAATTACTGAAGTAAAAAAGGACATGAAGAGGTTCTAAAACTAATAGGTAGCTAGCACATGATTCATAATACAGAATAGTAATTGGAAATAAATACAAGCATGTTATTGAAAGGCATATAGTAGAAGATGAATCATGAAGCAAAAAGTTGAAGCGTGTTGATGCCGGGTCTCTGAAGGGGAACACAGATCAAATCGTGAGCCCTTGGAGCAGTCAAGCCTGGCCTCTCACTCACATCAATCACCACACTATCACCCTTCAAAACCTTACCATTGGAATCACTCACTTGAAAATCGAAGCACTGGATTATAGCTCCAAGCAGTGCTGGCACCTCCTGCATGGCTAAACTCACCCCAGGGCACATCCTTCTGCCTGAACCAAATGGCAGAAGTTGAAAGTGTTGACCCCTCACATCAATCAGTCCCGTGGAATCACCACCTTCTTCTGCACCAACCTTTAAGAATCTTTCGGGGCGAAACTCCAATGGGTTCTCCCAGTAATCTGGGTTCCTACCAATGGACCAAATGTTCACGAAGAGTAATGTGTTTTCTGGGATCACGTAATTTTCAATGTTGCAATCTGCCACGCATCTTCTAGTAACCATAGGCACTGGTGGGTGTAGACGAAATGTTTCTTTGACAATGGCTTGGAGGTAAGGCATATTTGGACAATCAGATTCTTCAACAAGTTTGTTTTTTCCCACTACTTTGTCGATCTCTTCTCGAGCTTTTACTAGCAACGACGGATTCTTTATCAGCTCCACCAATGCCCATTCGGTTGAAATGGCCGTCGTATCCGTCCCTGCAGTGAAGAAATCCTACGAAACATTTTAATTAAACGGAGAGTATTGTTTTTTTTTTTGTCTGTTAAAATCAAATACCATATTAAAAAGTTTAATACACTCGCATTTTATACTCAACTAATTCAGTTAAATTACAACGGTGACTAATATATAGATAATGATACTATATACGCTTATGTAAATTCTTTACAGCAGTTCATACAATTAATGTAAAGAGAGAGAGGCGTGACTTAAAATAGGCGATAATATAGTATGGAAAAAATCGAAAAAAATATAAGAATTAATTGCAGTTTTATTCATTGATGAGATTCTAAAAGTAATAGTTTCATATTACGGAAATATAAATATTTGCTATTTGAAAGTATAAACATGATCAATTTATAATAATGAAAGAGTTAATTAAAATTTAGAAAAGGGGCATTCGTGTGCGTTTAAAAAATTAATTAGGAAGATGGATCGGTACCGACCTGAATCTCCTAGTCAAGGCTAGTATTTAAAAATGAATTGTTGTACCGAAATCATGTGTGTAGGGTATCTTATGCACCCTTAGATCTCTCGTCACTTTATGATTTTAACCTTTTGGGCATTATGTTTTGACTAATATATTTTGAGGGGTACGAGTTGAGTGCAGTGTAACAAAGTGCAGTAATTAAGAAGAAGCAAAATTTGTTTATGTTTAATATCTTGGCATTTCATGAATGCAAGATGTTTAGAGCAATGTAAGTAGGAGAAGCTTGAGGATAATAAAGAAGGAGTAATTAATTAAGAGAAGAAAGACAAAGAAGGAAGGGATATGATATTTACCATAATCAATGCCTTAATGTGCAGTCTGTTAATCTTAACCTCGGAGTTGTGATCGTCGACATAATCGAGCAAAATATCGAGAAAGTCCCTGAGCTGACACTCATCACCCTTCCCTTTTTTTCTCCTCATTTCCTCGCGCTTCCCAATTATCCTCTCGACAAGGGTGTCGAACCTCTGAAACAAATCTTCTATCCTCTTCCCGAAGCCCTGCAGGTCCAACCTCTTAAAGAGCCAAATAAAATCCGAGACATTAAACTCTCCGAAGATCTGCGTGACGCCGCGCACCACGTCTCTGGCCTCCTCCGCCTCGCCCACCATCATCGTCGAGATAACGTTATTGGTCAACTTGAGGAGTTCCTCGGTGACGTTAACGGCTTCACGACCATCGGCTTTGGCACTGAGAAGCCTGAGAAAGTGGCGCGTCTCCTTGGCGCGCAATGGCTCGAAGCCGGTGATGCTACGCGAGCCGAGGAGCTGGTTCATGCTCAGCTTCTTGATGAAGCGCCAGTAATCGCCGTAGGGGGCGAAGGCGAGGGAGGCCTCGTAGGTGAGGCGCTTGACGGCGGTTGTTTCGATGCGGCAGTTGAAGGCGAGCTCGTTGGTCTGGAGGAGCTGTTTGGCGAAGTGCGGGGAGGAGGCCACCACGCAGGGGACGGAGCCGAAGTGGAGGGAGAATAATGGACCGTGCCGGAGGGAGAGGCCGTGGAGGGACTGGTGGAGGAGGGGACCTAGGAGGTGCATGTGACCGATGATTGGGAGGCGCAGTGCCGGTGATGGCGGTAGGAGGTGGTGGCGCCGGTGGAAGTAATTGACATATATGAAGTAGAGTAGAGGCGCTGAAAGGAAGAAAGAGAGAAGGAGGTGGTAAGGTTCCATTTCCTCTTCCTTGGCTTTTCTTTTTCTTAGTTTGGTTTAAGAAATTATGGTTGTGGAGTGGGAAGACATCAATACTCCCCAGAGTTTATATAATATACCAATTTGGCTACGTCAGCTACTCATGGAACTAACACATATAATCCTTTTAACAATTTAATTTTCACAGTGATTACTTTAGTAACCCTTGCAACTTACGGGTCATGTTTATTTAAGACATTATATACTCCATCCAACTCTAATTATTTTATTATAACTTATTATACACAATCATTTTATAATTATTATTTATTAATAGTACTTATAATTTAATAATAGTATAAAATTATTTTATATTATTAGTATATAATTATTAAAAATATTAATTAAAATTTATTAAAAATTATAATTTACAATTTTTTTATTTTATTTAATAAATTTTCTTCTCGTAATTCCTTGAGTTTTAATAAATTTTAATGAGTAAACAAAATACATCAAAGAAATATGTTAAAAGTGTTAATAATATTTTCTTTATTTAGTAATGAAGGATGTATAGTATATATAAAGCTTTTGTTGGGTTTATACGTAAATTTGCTAAAAATATTAAAAGATAAATATAAATGTTGGTAAACTGTACCAGGCTACCAGCTAACAGTGTTTGATTTTATAAGCAAAAAAACGACTTTTCTTTTTTAATTGTACTTTTAATTTTCATAGATATTATATATGTGGAATTTTTTTTTACTCCAACATGAAATCCACAGCTCCAAAATCCATTGGACAAAACACTAAATAAAAATTATGAAATTTATTAAATAAAATGCATATTTTATAATATATATTATAAAATATGTATTTTATTTAATAGTTATAAGTATAAAGCATGTATAATATACATTTCGTAAATTTATTGATAGAGTGTTTGCTACAGTGGTTTGTAAGTAGATTTTGGAGTTTGATTTATAATATTTCAAATTTGTAGGATAAATGTTGTGGTCATTGTAAACTTTCCAAATGGAGCTAAATGTGAACTCAAGCTTTGGATCATGGTCACAAAGAATTGATGCAAAACATTGGGCAGTGAACCAGTAGAATCTGAATAATTAATTGGTAACTATATATTATTCATACTCAAATTCGGTACACTATCAAAAGTTGAACAATGAAATATGAGAAGCTACATATAAACTAAATATAAGAAAAATAAGGATACACAAATCACAAGAAAATACGTAAACACGATATATATATATATATATATGTGTGTGATGGTAAAAAATACATGAAGGTTAAGTACAAGTATCGCGTAATAATGACATTTGTTAACCTATTATGGAAATCTACATATGTTACTATATTTAAAAGGCAATAAATATTATATAAAACACTTATTTCAAACGTGTTAAAAGTATATTTAACTTGAGCAATATTGGAACGTGGAACCACAGTCAATCGTCCAACTGCAGGTATATAAGAAAAAAAAGCATTCACTTAGCAACTTTATTCAATTGCATAAATCATTTGATTGATTAATATTTCTTAAAAATATTACGGGTCCACCAACTTCAATCTCTGTCGGCATCTGTCCTGCTTTAACATTAATAACCAGAGCACAAATCTAAATTAATGACGATATCCAAAATGTGAAATTTCAAAACTTACCCAGAAACAAAGTTGCCAATAGTTTTCTATTTGTAATTTTCAGTCTTCCATTTGAAATACTGGAAAAGACCTTTGTTAGCATGATATTTTCATTTTCATCTAAAGTAAAAAAGACATAAATTAAAGAGCATTATGGTTAGCATTAGAATTGAAAATAACTAATACAATGAATTTGAACCGAGAAAATGGTCAAGGTTCTACTGGTACCTCTCATGTGGGTATTTTTATTGCCTTAACTTTTGCCAAATAATGATCTCCCTTTTCATCCTAGAATTTTGAGAAGAGTTAGGTTCTATTAGAAAATGGTGGTGCAGCCTGTCGGCGATATGACTTGAATATGCTGCAATAGAGTTGAATGTGACATACAAAATGATTATAGAGCCTGGCCTATAACTTTCAAAAAGCACTGATTACATCTTTCATCGTGAAACTTATGCTTTTTCTAATACATACGAAATTGATTCCCACCTTTTCCTATTTTGTGTAACTTCTCTTCATAAAAATATATCATATGTAGATTTTTTTTTATGTTTTTTAAAGTTAATTTGTGATTGACTTTTGAGACATAACAAATATTTAAAACAAAAATAGATTCGTGTCTGAATTATTTTTAACATATGCATTTATTTTTACTCTACTCATCCTTGATAATATATGTAAATTGTATTTAAATCAATCTATTTTTATTTAAATGGATTTTGTAGACACCTTATTTTATCCAAACAACAAAAAGTTCATTTTCCCACTAAGCCAACTCAACAAGAGCTGGTAAAAGATGACCCTAATAGAAAAAGAAACACAAGGATGAAGGGAGAAATAGTCAAAACTCACAATTTTGACTAAAATAAAAAAGAATGGTATCAGAACATGAAAGAAACTAAAAACGGGCCTACACCTCACTTCCCTGAAACTCCTGCAAATAGTAACAGTAGTGGCACGGGGTAAAGTTCAGGAACAATATTTGATGAAAGGAGACAATGCACATTGTCCCGTGAAGCATCTAAGACCTTTTCAAACTACCCAAACTTGACAACACGCGCTATAGGATGCGAGAAACGCAGAAGGAATGCAACTATGAAGTCCAAGCCAATTATCCTTTCTAAAAACAGAAAAGGGAGACAGGTGAGCACAGAACAAAAGCGAGTTAGCTCTTGCAAATCGATAGGCCACGACAAAGAGAATGAATGTGGGCACCTCGATGCGCCCCAGGTCTGTCATTGCATGGCAGGAGATGTCATTGCAAAGTCAACTCAAGATGGGAATGAATGGTCAGTATCACCTTTAATGCAAACAAGAGAAGTAAACTCCTGGTAACATCGCGACATTTAATACATGAAGAAAAAAGTCTTTGCTAAGGGGTGAGAAGATCCCCACTGAGATTTTGTAATGATGGTTTTAGAGCAGAGTTTCCTATAAAAGGAGCCCAGAAAATTGGAGAAGAGGAGAGGAGAAGAAGAAAAGGAAGGGAGTGTGAGATCAAGAGAGCATGACATTTAGAAGTGAATCTAGGAGTCCAACTCCACTAACGAAGATTGGCATCCTCCAAACCTAACCTGAAGGACTAAACAGCTTCATTCCTAAATACTAGGTTCAGGGATTAATTTGTGATCATGATCATAAACATTAAACACGGGGCCTCATTAGTCTAGCAATAGCCGTCTCATTGATACTCAATAATGGAGGGTTGTATTGGATCCTCCCATCATTAGTCCCTGCTTAAAGTCCAGGTGACCTTTAGCCGATGTATCGACTAGAGTAGGTTAACTTTCAATTAGCATTGTTTATTTCTTTGCATGCAGAATTACGTAAACTTCAAATTCTCCATGACCTACGAAGATAAGTAGAAGTAAGAATTGACCCTTGATAAGTTACTTGTCCATGTATTCTTTAAATGTTCTTTGTCCTTATGTAAACATTCTTTCGAATAAATGTGAAGCGTGTATGATATGAAGGTTTATTTATGTCATGCACCTAATAGGGTAACCATTTTTTGAATGGAGTACTGAAGGTGTAACTTCACATACTCTCAGACTTGAACTTTGGTTTTCAGATTTGCCTTATCCGATTTTTAGATTTCTTGGTGTTTCCCAAAAGATGTTAGTGGCGACTCCCTTTCTTTTTGGTCTTTTTGAAAATAAGGACAAAAACAGACCATTTTTATCTTACACGTCAGACCATTGCAATTTAGGTTGCGATAGATTTGTATTATTGTTAACATATGTATTTATTTTTCTTCTGTATATTTTAATAATATATCGAATGTATATATATATATATATATGTATATATATATATGTATATATATATATACATATATATATATATATACATGTATATATATACGTACATAATATATATATATATATATATGTATGTATATTGTGAAAAAGACAAAAAAACAATTGTTTAGGTAAAAACATGAGAAAAAAATAATAATTATTAGATAAAAAAATTATGATTAAAAATAATAAACATCAAATTATAAACATCATTATTAATGTCACACCATTTCCACTTCCACTATTATTGTTATTGCCACCCCAAAACTAATTGATATCACTGTCATCATCCCCATAATCATTGTTGCAGCTATTGCTATCCCATAACCATCACTGTTGCTACTGTGGTTACTACCACTACCATTTTTAACGCCCTTCCTCCACCATCATCGCCTCCTCCACCATCATCGCCACCTTCATCATAAATATTGTTATCTTTGTTGTCATTGTTACACCCATCAACATTATCATATTTTTGCTATTTTCCTCGTTATCATTGTTTTTTCCACCATTATTGTTAACATTAGGGAGAGATGAATAACAAAAAAAAAATTGATAATGACCAAAAAGACAATGACAGTAAAAATGATAGTAATTATTTAATAATCTCAACGATGTATTATTTTTAATTTTGATTTATTGATTGTTATTGTTTATTTTCATGTTGTCACAAAAATAATTATTTCATATATTTTTATTATATATAATATTATAAGAAAATAGAATATATATTACAATGTAAAATTTTACAATCATCTAATCATAAATTAGTATATATTATAAGTTAATTAACTCTTATAATAATTATTTTAAATCATAGAATTTGTAAGTGAATAATTATATAAGATTATTTTATATTATTATGAATATTAAACTCTAATATCACATATGTATATAATTAATATTTAAAATGTAAGTAATTAAATATATATATATAACAATATGATACTATATTTAAATTAATTTATCGAACCATTCATTTTCTTTTTTATATTTCATAATATGAAATTACTAACGTGAGAAAGTCTGTGCTCTCCCAACAATTACCCTCATTAAAAAAAATTTCTTTTCTTTTTTTCAATTTCTTACTTTTTTTTTTTTCTAATTTTGCACAGAATGCTGCTAGCTGGACTGTTTATATATATATATATTGGAGAAAGAAACAAAAACTGACAAAGTAGACAAGAGGTACTGCAACCCATGACATCACAAAGAAGAGGGAGACAAAAGGGTAGAGGGGGAGACTCAACAGTCTAGGATGGATGTACCATTCCTTTTTATTCTCAATTTTCTTTTTATCTGTTTTCTCGTTAACTGAACCATTCCTAAGTAGTTTGGGCCAAATGTTATTATTAACCAGACCATTCCCTTTTATTCTCAATTACCATGAAACATAAAAGATGATGAAAGAAAATTTAAAATTGTTCATGTGATATTTATGGGTATGGTACTCGTCAATTATTCATTTTATTGGGACTGCATTCGACGGTGACAATATTTACACGTTGATTGTTATAAATATATACACGTTGAGAATTTTATTTCTTTTATTAGTTCTTTTTGTTTGACAGGAGGGTAATTATCATGTTAAATTATAATTTTATTTTCATCTTATAGTAAAAATTTATTTTGATTATTTATTTTTTAAAAATATTATTTTAATTTTTAACTTTTAAATATAAGTTAATATTATTTTTTGAAAAAATATTTTTATTTTTTAAACTATTTTTTAAATTAATTCAAAATATAAACTTGTCTCACTAAATTTATTATGTAAAATTATAAAAACTTAATGTTAGCAAAAAATAGTTAAAAATGGTTTGGAGAAGTGAGTTTTATATAAAAAAAAAGTTGAATTCATGCAAGTTATACTCTGTTTTTATGACTTCGTTATTAAGATTTTTTATGACCGTTGATTTCGTGCAAGTTCTACTCTGTTTTTATGACTGTTGTGACTGTTGTAGCATTCCTCCTAGTACTTGTTGTGTGAGACACATTTTGTTATTTGTAATGGCTAGAGACCACCGAAATTGACATTTTGCAGCAGTTTTATCATTTTTTTCAATTTTAAATTGCCAAAAAGTATATCACAAAATAAAAAAAATATGATTATCTATGATTTTTTTTTTTTATATTTCTCTCGTACTAAACATTCTTAGAATTCACTTTATTTAGCATCTATTTTCATATATCTTATTTCTCTTAAACTTATTTCTATCGACATTATTTCTTTTCATCGTATTAAACATACACATAGATTCGAGATAAAACAACACTCATAAAGTCAACAAGAGTATAGGCTTCAAGTCCAGAAAGAGGATGATGATTAATATATATACTTCAAGAACATAAGTGAGCTATTTTTTAAAGGAGTGGTAGGAATAGATTAAAATTTATTGAAAATTATAATATTTAAAAACAATTCATTAAATAAAAAATGAAATTACTAAAATTGATGACTTTTAATAAATCTTAACTAACAGACAAGAGTTGTCTAAAAAAAATGTTTGAGAATGTATTATTACTATTTTTCATTTTGAGGATTTATATATTAATCATGATTGACTCAGTATTCAAATATTATAATTAAAAAAACACACTAACACTAAAGCTTTACCGGGGAGTCATAAGAAGGAACATCACATGTAATCTATCCAAAAACAACTATTACAGGAAGTGTGGTAAAATATTCTATAAGAAAAGGAAGTATGGTAAAAAAAAAACAATGACTAGGCAGATAAAATTTGGAAGTTAAATAACCAGAGTCAACAAGTAACCATTCCAATTGGTTCACACCTTCGACTTATGTCAAGTGCAATTTAGAATTTACGGACTTGTGCTTCTAATTGAGGCAAAAAACCTCTTAAACTTCTGAAATCGTGTAAATCACACCTTATATGAGTATAATGTTTAAATAGTTAACAAAGTGACGCAGCTTCAAATAAATTTACAGCTGCTAAAATGGGTTGTGAATTTGATCCGGCCAGAGAAGAAGTAAAAAATAGATGGAGTAAAATTTCATTTTGTTTTTCATTGTCTTATTGAAACGCAGATTGAGTATTTGTGATGGCGGAGAAAGTGATTGAAGTTCACATTTATTACAGTGTACCTAATTAATCTCTACTTTTATAATTGCGGGTGGTAGGGGACAGTGGAGTTAGGGGTGCACCACTTGGAGGGATCCACCGCCCCTTTGTCTTCAATGTTCAAAACCACTGGCCATTACAATGGCTCTCCGGCATACACGTCATTACATACCTTTTTTCTCCCCTTGAAGGCCAATTACAAAAGTTGTTGTGTTGTGTGGCCCTTGTTCATGACGGTGTCAGATTTTTAATGTCTCTAATATGGGTCCTGTGGTAGTTGCGTTAGAGTCTTTCACAGAGTTCTCTGACACTTAAGATGGTAACGTCTCAGATAAATAAACAAGGTGGGTTAGCTTTGTAATCACAAACAAAAATACTAGCACACACACTTTTTCATGGGTATCTCCAGGTAATCCGGTTCAAAATATTATTGCTAATTAAATGTAGCTATATATTTTATAAGAATTTGAATTTTGATTTGTTAATTTATTGTTTTTTGCAAGACTTAATTTTTTTAGATAGTTTTATTAAATAGGATAAATTTTAAGGAAAATATATGAGACTCTCTCGGGAGTATTTTGGAGATGAAATATACTAAAATCGCTAATAAATAAAACAAATTTTAAAAATAATTTTATTAAGTAAGAAAATTTGATTAAAATTAATTTTATTTTAGTAAAAAAGATTTATTTATATTTATTACTATAATTAATATATATATATATATATATATATATATATATATATATATATATATATATATATATATATATATATATATATATATATATATATATATATATATATATATAAAAACTCATGCATAAGGCAAAGCAAGGTATATTCCTACTCACTCATTTTTATTTTATGGATAATTATTTATATTATTAACCTTATCTATTAAAAAAATTATGAGTAAATTTTAAGACACTCACAGAACATTACCCATTTTCATTCATAATGTGTGATATTTATTTATGGCATGCACTATATTTACATCAAAGAATGCTAACATTATCCATTTTCACTCCGCGTATAATTACTATAAGATTTTTTTTTTTATTTTGCTACCATTTAAATTAGTAGTTAAATCTTAATTAGTTAAGTATTAATTAACTAAAATATTATTTTTTCTAGTTAAATTTAAGTTATATTCATTTATATTTCTTATTACTATAATTAATTAGAAAATAACTATAAAATTTAAAAATTTACTATAAATTAACTAAGATTATTTTCTTAATTAATTTGTTATTTATTTCATGTTACTACCAATATTATGATAATTTTATAGTTAATTATTTTTATTAGAAATTAGATATAAAATAACTATTATTTTTAAAATTAGTCATAAAATTATTTTATAGTAAATTTTAAATTTTCTAGTGGATATTCATGAATTGTACTATATTTACATTAAAGAATATCTCTCCAATTTCTAAGTTAAAAAAAAATATTTATGAGTAAATTTAAACTAATTTTACTTAAGTTATATATTAAGTATTTGTTATTTATTAAATATTTTATTTGTAATAATTTTATTTTATGTTTTAATAAAAAATAATTTTTAAAAATATGTATTATCAGATGAAACATATATTATTAAATAATATTTAACTAAATTTTTAATTAACATAAATCAATTATATATAATCGGAAAAAGTATTTATTCAACCATTTATATTAATACTATTTTCTCTCAATCTCTCTTCTTTTTTCATTAAGTATGACAGTAGTAGTACGAATAGCAGGCCTCTTTTTCATATTGGAAATTAGACTCCTCAGTTGTACATCTTCGTGGCTATTTTAGTGGTTGTAGTTGTATTATTGGAGTTGAACATTGTAGAAATTAACCAGTTTGAATTTATTGCTCTGGTTCCGCTTCTGGAAGGTCCACGTTCTTTTATTCTATGTATTTATGACTGTTATGACAATTGAAAATTAGATGTTCCTACTTCATTATACGAGTAACTCATTAACACTGATTCCACCGTGATAGTTCAAGATAAATTATTACAACCGTTTTGATTAGAATCGTTTCAAATAAATAGAAATTTACCATAGAGTTAGCTCAGTGGCCTGATTGCGGGTGAATGTTTGATAAGCGTAGAGAATGTCGTAATTTCTTTTATCAAAATATTAGATTTTTCTAAGTTTAGGGTTTAGTTTAAGGTAGTACAGATCAATCTAAGTCATTCTTTTCAAGGATATGTGATTTTTGTATTTTTTAGAGTGAAAGGTTGGTAAAAATTTCTAAACTGATTATATAGAATGCAGACTCTAACAAGTAAATATAAATGAGATTTTTACAAAAAAAAAAAAGTAAATTGATAAGAAACGTAAAGGTTATCTACAATATTAACAGAAAAGTAAAGATTTACGATCTAACTAAAGAATTACAAATTATATCTATCTAACATATATTTATGATATTGTACACAATGGGGTCAAATAATGGTTCTAGGTCAGATTCTTAACATGCAAGTATTTCCTCGCCAACCTATTTTCTAAAGCTACTATCCAATATTCGTCTGTTACCTACTAAGAGCTTACACAACCACGGTCTCGAGTTAGTAGGGATTAAGTTCATGGTTAACATAGATTATCTAATAAGTATCTGTATTATTACTTAGGTAGGTTTCAACCAGCTCCTAATTTAACGTGATCTATTATTAACATGCACAGTCGTAACAAAATCAAAAACAGATTAAACTATATGAATTATAAACATGCAAGTGCAAAGAAACATAGTCATTCATTGATTAGTCAAAATACCGATACAAGGAAGTGAATTCAATGGTAAAGGGTGATGATCAGCTTCCTACGACAATCGCCAGTAGTAGCTGCAATGTTCCAACAACGATGGCTAGGTACTGAGGAGTTGAGTCACCAAGTAGTGTGCCAGCGCGCCTTGACAGTCCCCTCTTGGCAACCGGTTGCTACCTAGACACTGGTCCTACATCTACTCGATTGACTAGACACTTTATGAAGCACTATGGAACAAAGAGGTATGAAGAGAATTTAGGCTCGGGGAGTGGAAAGTGTGTTAGGCTAAGTGTAGTTGTGTATGATTGATATGCTAACCAATGAACGTCGACATGCATCTCTACTTATACATCAATCACTAACTAACTCTATAATCGTATTAACTAAAATAACATATTTAACTAAGATAACTACTCTATCAGACTTTCCTAACTACCACATGCTAAATTACATTTTGCACATGCTTGAATCTACCGATATGAAGTCGGTCTTCTAATGTCGGGATGGATCTGATTTTGGATGGGAGTCGGTTTTTGCTTCAAAGTCAACATCCGGTATGTAGTCAGCATCTTGACTGTTGATGATAGAATCAACATCTTGACTATTGATGATAGAATCAACATCTTGACTATTGATGATAGAATCGACATTACGGATTCGACTTCATCCAATTAGAACGCATCCGATCTTTGTTGGAATGACTTCTTTTAACCAGGACGAAGTCAACCTGGGGGGTTTGTCTTGGTCGAGATGACTTCCTCGTCAAATTGACTTTGTCCAGTCTCTCCTCTAACCTGCAAAACAAGACTTGTTCTTTTGTTAGTTAAAATCAGTAACTTAGCGTAAATTTGTATTTTCCTTAATTCAATCTTAGAAATCTAAATCTTAACTAATACATGATTCTTAACTCTAAATTATAGTCTATTTTACTCATCTAAAAACATTATAAGGAACATAAAATACATACTATCAATGTTATAAATTTTTTTATCGTTTTTCTATCGATAAAAAAAAAGATAAATAAAAAATTATTAAGCATTTATCTGTTGATTGCGTTAGCAGATCTTAAGTGAGTCCTATTGGTTATGTCTAATTTTGTAAATGCTGATTAAAACTTAAATATTCTTGTCATTAATGCATCATTTGGTTTGACAAGAAAGAAGAAGAATCGGGTGAAGAGAAAATGAGAAGAATGGAAGATTATATCATTTTCTCATTTGGATATGAAAAAAAAAAGAGAGAAAAAAAGGAAAAAAAATAATAGGATCGCATCAAAAGCCTTGTTTGAAATGTGTCGAAATAGAAGTTTTCAAGCAAATGTTCTTCTAAGTTTTTGTCCTTAATGATTGATTAGTTTAAAGTGTATTTAAGGGACTAGAATCTTAAATTTATTTAAGATTGTGTTTGAACTGATAAATTTTAAAATGTAATTTAAAATTTGAATTATTTTTTATTTTTTAAATGTTTTATTTAAAGTTCAAATTTTTTAAATTCTTAGTTTGTACTTCAACAAGAAGTTTGGAAACTCATGCTAGTATAATGCTAGCAAACAAAAATTCTCTCGTGTATAGGAAACTTTCCATAACAAGCTGATATGATTTTCATACACTTGCTTGGCTGCTTCTTGTTGGTGGGTTGGAGACAAACAGGTAAAATAAACTTGTTAATTGAACCTCGTCTTTACCCTCCTCTGTATTTTTTTTTTTTTGAAAAAATATTAATGTTAGTCTTAAAAATTGATTTCGAGCATCTAAAAATGATAAAGTTTTTATTACAAAAGAAAATATATACTGTGGGTGAAGATTAAATTACTTTAGGAGTAACTTTACAAAAGTTATTCCATTCAATAATTGTTTGTATATATTAATTTTTAACAATTTAATTGTTGAGTTAATTTTTTTATTGAATAAATCAAGTTTAGAAAATTTTATAAAATTTTAAAATTATTTATTATTTCATTAAATAAAATCAGTTTAATGTATAATATTTATTTAAAATGCAAGTAAATATTGACTATAAAATTCACTAAGTGAAAATGTTTTATTTATCTAAAATTCGATTTACATAATATAAAAATATTCAACAGTTAATATTTAATATTTAAAAATTTGATGTACAAAATGTTAAAACAATTTTATATTGTAATTCAATTGCAAATTAATAAAATATATTTTTAAGATAGTTAATGTAAAAAAAATCAATAAACTTACCCTACACAATAATTTTGTAATTAAATAATATTGTAAAGTCTATTCTTTTTTAATTTTGATACATTATTAATTAGTCCTCAAATCAAAACTAAAGACTAATGCTAATAAACACGATTTTTTTTTCATTCACATGTAAATTATTTTATTTCCATTTAATGCAGCAACACAACGTAAGAGTGTGCTATGGGCAAGTAGTGAAAATCTTACCTCGTGTCGTGGAAGTAATTAAACTTTACAAAACCTATGGCATTGGAAGAATGAGAATATATGACCCTGACCCAGCAACCAATCAGGCCTTAAGAGGGCCCAACAGAGAACTTCTTGTGTAATGAAAACATCGAATCCCTTGCTAGTGCCGTTACACTAGCTACTAATTGGGTCCAAAACAATATACCAAAGTACTCTTACTAATATTATAGGGCATTTAGTATTTGTTCAAGTCCATATATAAAGCCAATAATTGAATTCCTTGTTTAGAATAGGGCACCACTTCTTCCTAATATTATGTACACTTACTTCTACATAGATGACATAGAAAACATTGACCTTTCCTATGCCTTATTAACCTCACCCACTGAAGTTGTAAAGGATGGAAATTATAAGTACACGAGTGAGTCTCTTCGATGGATCTTAATAAGGTTGATGCTCCTAACTTGGAAGTGGTAGTATCAGAGACACCATATAGGCCTAATCAAGTGGAAGTTTGACGAAGATGACAAAAGACCAGCTGAAACAGAAAAGCGTTTTGGTTTGATCACACCCAATAAACGGCCCAAGTATCAAATTCATTTTACACACATCGCTTACAAAGATAGCCCATATACATTTGAAAGCCCCTCTTCACATCTAACAAGCAAAGTAAATTTTTTTTTCTTTCTTTTCTCCTTGCTTTCGTTTATTAATTACTTTTGACATTAAAAATGTAGCTCTAGTTTGACTGCAATTTTAAATAATATGGTAAATGTATTGCCTGTATTTGATTTTTTTTATATATAAAACATAAATATTTTTATCAAAAATAATCATATTGGTTAGTTATATATTTCATTGCAATTTTAAATTATATATATATAAATATATAATTAATCTTCATGTGACCATTCAATTTTTTATGGTGATGATTAACATTTAACATTGGAATTGAAAGGAGAAAAGAGAATGCAAAATGAAAGCGATAAATTTCGATTGTGATTTTGCACTTGCAGAGTGAAATAGAGGCATGTGGTATGTTGGTATGAAAAGTAGAATATGGAGAGAGAGAGGAAAAAGAAAGAAAGTAAGTTAAAGGAAGAAGTGGAGGATGCATGGCTAATAGGCAAGATAGGCAGTGAGCTGAAGGAGGGTCTCGATCCCATCGGTATTATGTTGCTGAGAAGTAACAGGAAATGTCTTAATAATGGCATAACCCTCAGCGTTCAAATACTTTCCAGTGCCACCAATTATTGCAATTTGGGACTCTGAAACTTGAGTTCGGTGCACACCAAAGAAGCTGAGACTGTCAACGTAACCGTTTTCTTCAAACTTGGCTGTGAAAGCCATTAGCTGGCTGGTTCCATCCACAGCGGTGGCTATGTAAAATCCCTGTGCCTTCCCCACCAAACCAGATCCCAATTCATGTCCTTCTGTGAGTTCATCATCAAACACAGTCATTGTCCCAAACATGACCTCCTCAAGTGTCATTCCTTCTGGAAGCTGGTTTGTGTTTGTCACCGGGAAACCGATCCCTCCGTTTATCAAATTGTTCCCATTGTTGTTGAACACGTTCGCTGTCGTACCGCCCAGTCCGGTCAGGAATGGCAGGTTGTTGTTGTTCAGAATTCCCCCATTGTTGTTGTTCTGTGGAAAGCCACCGTTCAGAGGAAGGTTCGCGCCGTTTGGCTTAGCAAATGCCACTTGAGCGTTCAGAGCTGGGTTCGTAACCACACCTGTCACTGCTCTCGCTGTCGGGTTCGACCCTCCCAGAATGTCATGCATGAAAAACGACACCGTGTGCTCCTTGTCAACTCTTGGAGAAACTGCAGCTTCGGCTTCTTCTGCTACCTCTTCAAGGATTCTGGTTGAAGCAGTGCAACTCATCATTGCAATCAGTGCTACACAAACTATGCCATTCATCCAATCACAAGCAAGGCGTGCCATATTACAGTTTTGATTGATTAATTTTATGAGATGATAATGAAAGAGCTACCACCATAGCTACATATATATATATAAATACCAACTAAGTTAACGGAGTCGAAACACCATAACTGTATCTATGATGGAGTTGATGCGAGTGGAGTAGTTGATGAGACCACCTACGTACCTTATTTTCATTTTTCAATCCCCAAATTTCTCGATGTAGTAGTTACTATTACTAGTTACAACTTACAACTAAACTAATACACTGGCTATCATCTGTATATACGTCAGTGCATGTGGATCAAGATTGTTAAATTTAATTCATATGTAATGTTTGTTTGTTAATCGTTTACAACAATTGATTAATTTCAAGTTCACAATAACCCAAATATTTTATTAGTTTAATGTTCATATTTCTGATACATTTTCTACTACGGGTCAATTACTTTTATACTTTTTCTGGTCACCTTATTTTCAACTTGATTTTAATTAAAGATGCTTTTGGTTCCAAAGTCTATGATAATACTTAAAGTTGCATTTCCTATTTTTGAATAGTCATTTATATATATATCTAAATATGTTTGAGTTAGTTACAAAATTAAAATGGTGTATTCAAAAAAAATTGAAGATCCATAGACAAAAATTGAGATTAAAATTTGAATACTCATTTGTTAAAATTAGAAATCAAAATAGTAATTTATCTTTAATTACAATTTTAAATACACAATTTTAATTACGAAATTCCTTCTCTAAATCAATTATAGGAAAAAAAAAAAACTACTAAAGATGGTAATAAATCTGGGACATCAGTGACAGTGAGAAAGGAAAAGATAAATATGACAGAAGCAGTGGAACAAAGAAATAACCGAGAAAAATAGGTTCATTTCGGTTTCATGCTGACACCATTACTCCAAAACTGCATTACAAGTGTTCTGGGCCAAGTTCTCATCTCAATTGTACAAAACTCGGCAACTATATACTCTCAAGGCTCTTCTTAAGAAGCAGGGACACTTCTAAATAGAGGTCATGCGCTATAATTTTTAAATTTGCCGTATTCTCGTATTTGTGTTGTGTCATATCGTATGTGTGCTCCCTAGGCTCTACTTTCACCTTTTGCCATCAAATACCATTTCCGCTCGTCTTCTAAGCTAAGAAAGCGCCAACATATATCCACCAATTGAAAACAATTTCTTCACCTTGAAATGTAACCATTGCCTAGAAAGGTGAAAACATATGTGCCAGGAAAACCACCATTAGTGTCATATAGGATTAGAACCAGGGCAAATTAAAATCGAATGAAATCCTGGAAAACACCCCAATAAACCTAATGAATCCTATTAGATGTAAGTATAGTCATGAGATCACTAACACCCTTGTCCTCACTGCAGGCAGACTTTATTATAGATTCCCAGCTCTCCCAATCAAATTCTACCTTTCTTTTCTCCATCTCTTCCAAAACAAAGCAGGCACCATCAATATTCCCAGATTTCAACAGGCCAACAACAAGACAATTAAATGTGTGGGAACGTGGACAATGTCTACTGGTAAGCATTGCATTCAAAACACTCAAACCTTTCTCGAAATTCCCAATCTGGCACAAACCATCAACCATCATCCTGTATGTAGCTGCATTGGGCTCACATCCCCCAATCTGCATCTCAATTAACACTTTGTAAGCTTCCAATGCCTTGCCTTCCTTGCAAAGATAATTTATCAATATGTTGTAAGTTACAACATCTGGCTTAACTCGCCTTTTCTTCATCTCATGGAGCAAACACTTGGCCTCTTCAATCTTTCCTCTCTTCCCAAGATTGTTCATCAGAACACCGAAATTCACCTGCTGAGGTTTACATCCATGATACGCCATATCAAACATTAGTTTCTTAGCTTCCTCGTACTTCTCCACAGAGCACAAACCCTCCATTAACAGAGCATAGGTTACTTCATTTGCGCGCTTTCTTTTCTGGCTCATGTCCTCTAGCAAGGACATTGCCTTATCCAAATCACCCTTCTTACACAAAAACCCAATGAGACTATTATAAGTGACAACACTGGGTTGCACTCTCTTCTGAAGCATTTCATCAAACACCTCACATGCTTTCCTCCACTCGCCCTTCGCCAACCACCCCTTGACCATTATGTTGAAAGTGACCGTGTTTGGACGAAAACCCATTTCATAGGATCGGTGAAAAACATCGTTGGCCTGGTCGAACCGGTCATTGTCGACTAGAACGTTGAGAAGGGCGTTGAAGGAGTGTAAGGTGCGGACGCAGTTGAACTGGGGCATTCTGTTGAAAAGTTGAAGGGCTTTTGGGGGACCGTAATGTTGAAAGAGAGCAATGAAGAGGCTCTCCCTGCAATGCAATTCGGTGTCTTCGATGTGAGTGAGAATGGTTTCGACGGCTTCGAAGTTTCTAGAACGAGCTAGTTTGTAAAGCAATGCGGCATAGGAAGGGTAATAGTGGCGATAACCGTCTTCTTTGTAACGGTGAAAGAGAGACAAGGCTTCTTCTGGGTCTTCCACCGTTTTGACTTGAGCCACGAAAGGAATGCACTTGCGAGACTTTGGAGTTGCCCTTTCATGTGATCGAGCTTTGTGGGTGTCAGATAGGAATCCATTATTACCATAATGGAGAAATCGATTTCGATCAATCGTTTTCGCTCTGTAATAGATCATTCAATCTCTCACTCACAAATCCACGACAGTTATTCAATTCGATAATTGGAAGAAGGGGGTCATATCCAAGAAACAACAATTGGAAAGACAGAAATAACAATGTTAGCCTCTTATTTATAACTTTCAGAATTTTTTTTTAGGCTTCTTGTGAATTTAACAATTATATTATATAAAGCCAAATATGTAAAATACTACGGTACAAAATTGCATAAATTTTGCAAGAAGATAATTTTATATTCAATTTTATCTTTATTGAATAAAATAATATACATGGAATTAAAGAAAAGAAATATCTTACATTATACTATAAATACAAATTGCACTAGTACACTCATTAATCATAATATCAAATTGTATGACTTTATCATAGACAAATACACACTATTTTTACAACTTATTCTCTAACATATAGAAAAATGAAATACATATTAATGTGTATTACACTTGAGTGTCACAAATTCAATTTCCTCGACAATAAACTATACTTGAAGAAAATTGGTGAGGTTTAATCGTGTAACAGGAACAACAATAAGATCATTGACCCTTGGAGCAGTCAATCCTGGCCGCTCATCCATATTGATTAAAGTTTTGCCATAGTGTAAGATTTGAGCTTGGGAATCAAACACCTTCCACTCAAAGCATTGTATGAGAGCTCCAATGATGGTGGGCAATTCTCGCATGGCCAAAGGCATGCCGGGACACCCTCTCCTTCCACAACCAAATGGCAACAACTCAAAATGATGTCCTTTGATATCTATAGTGCTTTCTTTGCCTTCTAGAAACCTTTCTGGCCTGAACTCTAGAGGGTTCTCCCAGATATTTGGGTCCCTTCCCATGGCCCAAATGTTTACACACACTATTGAACCTTTTGGAATCATGTTTCCATTAACCACGCAGTCTTCTATTCCCTTTCTCATAATCATTGGTATTGGCGGGTGAAGCCTCATTGTTTCTTTTATAATGGCATGAATATAAGGAAGGTTTGGACTGTCTGCTTCACACACTAATCGCTCATTCCCAATAACTTTGTCCACCTCTTCTTGAGCTTTCTTCAACACCTTTGGATGGTTTAACAGTTCTGATATTGCCCATTCCACTGTTATGGCAGTTGTGTCAGTAGCTACTGTAAAGTAGTCCTAAAAAATAATAATAATAATAATTAATAATTAATAATAAATAAAACATTAGGAATTATATTTTCTCATGTAAATGACAAATATGTGATCAATTATATTTTTAAAATATTATTATAAAAAATAATAAATTTGAAATATACACTAAAATGTGGTGTTAAACGTTTTATTCAAAAAGTATGATAACTTTTAAAGTTATCGTAATAATAAACTTGATTTTTTAATATTTTAATTTTTATACACGTCCTTCTTTCCATGGAATTTAATAACTTTTTCATGTGCCAACTTAATAAAGAGAGGTATTCAAGAAATAAAAAGCATGAGGAGGTGAAGCTACGTACCAAGATCAATGACTTGACATGGTTCCGAGTTAATTGGACCTCGCATTCTTTCTGGTCAGCCACATCAAGCAAAATATCAAGAAAATCCATCACTCTTTGATGATCTCCATCTTCACAACCCTCTACCTTTGATTTCCTCCTGGATTCCTCGCGATCACAGATAATGTTTTCTAACAAAGCATCGTACCTCTTATGTATGTCCAATGCCCTCTTTCGAAAACCTTGCAAGTCCAACTTCTTGCAGAAACCTATGAAATCTGACACGTTAAATTCTCCGAAAATCTGCGTCACCTCGCGAACCAAAGCCCTAGCCTGCTCTGCCTGGCTGTCTGTTCCAGAGCTCTTAATGCTCAACATCATCTGCGATATTATGTTGTTGGAAAGTCCCAAGAGTGCTTCAGTGAGGTTCACGCTCTCTTTAGCATTCGATTTATCGAATAGAATTCGAATGAATTGATGAAGTTCCCGAGTCCGAATAGGTAGGAAGTGTCCAAGGGTTCTATTGCCCAAGAGCTCAGTGGTGCTTAGCTTCTTCATGAACTTCCAGTAAGTATCATAAGGGGCAAAGGCAAAAGTGGCGTTATGGTAAGTAACCATGTTAATGGCCATGTTCATTTTGCGGGAAGAGTATGTGAGCTCGTTAGTCTTTAGAAACTCTTTGGCAAGTGATGGGGTGCTGACAACAACAAAACGAACGGAACCAATTCGAAGGCACAAAAGAGGTCCATATCGGTTGGAGAGGTCTCGGAATGCTTGGTGGATGAGGGGTTTAAGCAGATGGAGGTGACCGATTATGGGTATTGCTGGTGGGCTTGGAGGATGCTTTAAATGGACTTTTTGTTTGTTTTTTCTCTCAAACAAAAGTTTGAGAAGGAAAGCTGAGTGGAAGACGATGAGAATCAATAAGACGAACTGAAAAATCATTATCCTAATTGGTTTAATTAGGAAATGGAAAAGAAGATGATGTTTATGAATTGAACATGGTTTTCTGGGTTACCTATCGCTTTTTATAGTACTAGTACATTCACATGCATTGAAAACTTGTGAAGCCTGTATTGTTTGGAGATTAATTGGGTATTGCTATATATTGATCACTAACTTAAGTACGTCACATCTCAAGCAAATTATTGTCAAATTACGCTAACTGATACGTGCAAGAAGTCCCTAAATTAAAGTTGTTAGTTTGAAGTTAACACAAAAAGTAATCTGTGAGCGTCAAAATGTTTTTTATTTCTGTAATTTATTTTTTATATAAAATATAAAAATAATATAATGAAAATAGTGTATAAATAACATTGTGGTATAATTATTTATTTATCTATGCGTACTTTTGTTATTTTGACTTTATACATAAAAATTGTAAATTGTAGTAACCCAACAAATTTAATATTTCTAAGTCCATTTTGTTAACACAATTATTAGTGTGGTTGACAATGTTGCTATTAAGATTACTACAATTATTTTTTATAGTTATTAAATTGCCAATGATAGAAAATTAAGAGAAACCATAATCTGCTAAACCTATTGCATTCTCAAATGACTTTGTCATGTATTGATATGTAAATAATTTAATTGAAATCATGCTAGTGGTTAAATAGTCAAGAAATCATCTTATCTCAAAATATTAATAATTCACCAAAATCATTAGAGAATCAAATAATGTCAAAATGGAAGAAAATGTCTTTGAAGCAACCAGTTAAACCATCTATATATATCAACACATGATGGAGGCAGTTGAAAATGTAATAAGTTTGGACGGATTGAGTGTTTTTTTTTCTTTGGTGGAGGAAATTTCTAACGGCAACCATTGGAAAAAAAAATTGTATCAGGATTACAATAATTGAAATTTTCAGAATTAAAAAATATTTAGTATTAAGAATCAAATTACTAAATTTATTCGTTTAAAAATAAAAAATTTCAATTTTTACATATAAATTAAGTTAAAACAATAAATTTCGGACAAGTATTCACAATTAAATTTAACATTATTAACAAAGGAAGGAATTATAACCACGAATCGAAGAAATTTAATTAGCCGTTCGAGAGTGTAACGAAGCCACTTTATGAAGGAAGTCAAATGGCGGAGAAAGAAATAACAAAAAATATAGTATAAAAAGATTTGTAGTTGAATAAATAAAAAGAAAAAATCTTTTTATTTCTTTATCGGAGCAGAAAAATGTGTGAAAATAAATAAATAATATATAAAATTATTTTATATTATTTTTTTAAAATTTAATAATAATATATTGATAATATAAAATAATTTTACATATTTATTAAAATTATACAAATAGAAATTTATAAACACATTGTAATTATAACATAACTGAACTCTTTTATTATTGTTAGAGATATTTTTTTAGTATATATATAATTGAAATTAATAGATAATATTTTTATAATATTTTTTAAATATTATAAAAAATAATATCTCTGTGATAGTTTTTGAAATTTGTAAAATTGAAAGACAAAGTAGGTAGAAAAAAAAGTCAATGCAATAATTAATTGAGGTATGGGTTGTGGCATAATCAAATTCACAAAAATTGTGAATTTAATCTATACAAGACACCTTAATTGGCAAGATACTGAATGAGCTGCACCGGAGTCATCATTAGATCATTGGTATTTATGTTGCTGCTGGCCACTAATGGCAAACCTCTTAAAAGTAACATTTGTTACCAATTAATATTTTTTCTCGTTACTTTTAAATATAAGTAAATTTTAATTTATTTTATTTTATTTAATAAAATTATTTATTATTTATTAAATTTTTTTTAGTATGTAAAATTTAATCAACAATTTATTTTTTTATCATCTAATTACTTTAAAATAATTATTATAACGGTAGTAGTGAGAAGTTAATGCTTAATGTAACTTTCAAAAATTACTTATTTTTTAGTTTCTGGTTCTAGATGTACATTTTTGTACAATTTAGCTTGGTAAATCTGAACGTAACTATATTTTAATCCCTCTTTTAAAAAAATCTAAGAAGCGAGTAATTTCAACTTTTCGAGGGACTAATTTATATAAAGACATATATTTACGGAACAAATATTTTATAAAGACATACATTTTTTATTGACTCATTTACTTTCCTTTAAAATGAGAGGATATATTTTAAAAAATAAAATATATTTATAATAATTAGAAAATAATATAATATTATCTTATTTATTTGGTTTTAATTACTTCAAAAATGAGTTTTGTATTTATGATATAATAAATAATTATTTTAATAAAAAAATCACTTTTATTTGTTTACTATTATGCCCATAATATAAACAAAATAATAAATAATACAATTTTATAAAAAAATTAAGAGAATGTTGAATAATAATAATTTAAATAAACTAATCCATTAGCCATAAAAGAACTTTTTTAATCTTCTTTATTATTCAAAAATTACCCTAAACTTTAACCAATAAAAGTTGAATTGGAGGAAACTATTTAAGGACATAAATATTTTTTTTTTCACATGATGAAAATAAAATTTAATACTTTAGGTTTCCACTTGACTTGAATAGAATTACTCCACGTAAAGAATATACTTGATTTGAAAAAAAAATTAATACTTTATTTAAGAGAAAACAAGTTATAATCAATCATTAATTTAGTTTATAAAATTGTAATAATTTATTAAATTAGTCTCTAGAATTTATAAAATGACAAATAAATCATTGAAGTTTTAACTTATCAATTAATTAGTTTTTAAATTTGTAATGAGTAGTTAAATTAATTTTTAAAATAAAAATAATATTTAAAATTATAAATCATAGATCAATTTAGTCCATTATTATCGTTTGGTATCATCTAATATTATTAAAAATATGAATTGTCAAGTTATGAGATGATAATCAACTAGATACACAAATATTGTTTCCTATTTTTTTTATTTTTTTAGCCCATTTATTTTGCATTAGTATTCTGATTTATCTATTAAAAATATAGAAATAGAAATAATCAAATATAGTTATGTATGTATAAAAAAAATTTATCAAATGTTCCCAAGAAAAAAATATAAAACTTATATTATAAATAAAGTAATGAAAATAAAAATATTTGTAAAAAGAATCAGTGATATGTGTGTGTATTTGTAAAAAAGAAATAGTTTTATGCAAACAACTAAATTTGATTTTTATCCTACCTTTTTCTAGTTAGATTTGATATTTAGTAATATGTATGTAATAGTATATGACATGATATATCTAATATGTATATTACATAATGACAGAGATCATGTCAACAAATTTAAATTTTATAAGAATAAAACCAATAAAAGAATATTAGAGGATTAAAAACAAGTTTGACATGTTTGGAAAAGAATCAAAGACATTTTATCCATTAACATATTTTACCCTTTGCGAAGTTGTAGTCCTGTGGAACACTGAAACTGCGTAAGATGCTAAAACATAAAATCCTTAGATAACCAGGAAAAAAAAATTAGGTAAGAAAAGAGAGTACGATAAAAAAAAAAGAATTTTAACCATATAAATTAATAAATAATTAAAATAATTTAATTATTCATAGAGGTGGAAATAAATTATCTGACTCAATTTCCATATGAAATACTATTTTACGGCAGTAAAACCAGACTAATTCGAATTAATTTTTTTCTTTATTTAAAATATTTAAATTTTAAAACAAATTAAAACATATTAGATAAAATAAACTTAGTTTTATTTAAATAACAAAAAATTTAAGCCAAGTCCAGACCCAGCTTATCAGGAACTAGTCAAACCAAACTTACCTTGTCAAAGCTCATTATTCATGTATATTATTATATCACCTACCACTTTTTACACCTCTCATCATCTCTGACTATTCAGCCCAGACATTTAATGACATTTAATGTCCATCTTTGCTTTGGAACTTTTTTCTACACCAACCACCTCTACAGAATGTCAATTGGATTTTCGTAAGTTATGGGTCAAAACGTTGACATGTTAATTAATTATTTATTTAATAGCCGTACTTATATAAAATAATACATTATTATTTAATTACAAATTTTTATTAATATAATTTTTAGAATAATTATAATAAAAGTCAATAAAATTATGATTAAATATATATCTGTTATACACATTATTAAAATCATCGTTAAATATGATCGTTTAAAATTTTGTTTTCCATATTTTTTAAAATTAATAGTTTTTTTTATTATTTCCCATTGTCAAATTAAATCTTATAAATGAGTTAAAAATCATAAGCTAACGCGTCATGCTTACAGGGCCATGGAGCTGATCACGAATACGTCCAAATTAAAACAGATTTCTGTTCGTCCAACAAATTAAAACTCGATTTTATAAAATAAATTTATAAGAGAAATAACAATTTGAGAGTTTAATAATTATGAATAAAATAATTTTATATTATCATAAATTATTATTGATATAATTTTTAAAATAATTATTATAAAAATCAATTAACTTACTATACATAATATTTTATTATTAAAGTATTATATAAAATTATTTTATATGGTTAATGCGTAACTTATTTTTCATTTGTATCCAACTCTTAACCTACACATACAATAAATAAGAAATAACATTTAAGACTAGTACAGTAATTCAGCTAAAATTATTAGTTTCATTTTATTAAAAACATATAATCCAATATAGGATTAACTACTACCTCTCCCTAATTATTAAGATAAAGTTGTAATGTGCTTTTCAAAATGAAATTTGTATGGCAGAAAAACAATAAACTTCAAAACTAAAATTTGTTAATATACAATAGTAGTAGAAATATTCTTTAATATAGTAATACACTTAATACTGTTTTTTAACATTAAAAAAAAAACTCGCAGTGTTTTTGTGTGAGTTGGATTAATTTGAACTTTTATAGAAACATCTCAGTAAAAATTTGAACTTTTAATTCATGGCGTTTGATACACTCAATCTTTAGTATAATAATATGTGGTGGATTAGTACGCGTTAGGAGACTATAATCGCATTTAATAGGCTGAAAATAACATCCATGAATAATTTGGTGATACAAGTTACACTCTTCTCAAACCTCCTATATTTGCTTTGCTCCAATATAGCCACGTTTGTATGCAAATTTGTGTAATATGAATTGCCTCGTTATCGACATATTGTCCAAATTATAATAATTTTATCGCTCATCTATTTGCTTTGTTTATTTGTTACATGTGATATAATATTTGTCATGAGAGAATAATGTTTCTTTTTTTTTTTACATAAAAAAATTATGTGAATTGAGTTTTAAGGTTCATCAAAATAAAGATAAGAAAATACATATAGATTAATAAAATTACATGCTAATAATATTCTCACATAAAAAACAGAATTCATATCATCTTGAAATATAAGTGACAGATGTTACGTCGTAATCTCGTACATACAATTTTCTCTCACTCATCCCTTCAAGTATCTACCAACCACCTGCGCAAACCATTTTATGAGCTAAGAATTATGTCACCGTTTTTTCTTGTATATGCACACACTATATGTACATTTACGAGAGACATTTTTGTTTAAATTAGACGAGATTATTATAAAAGAAAAATCTATTCAAATTTGTCGCAAACTGTATTGGCATGGGTTGCCGAAAAATAAAAAGAATCTGATTTTTTTTTGGAGAAAGAAATATGGAATAAGAAGTTGTTATCGACATTTTTATGAAAAACGTCAGGAAATATTGAGTGGATAAGATAGATATAGAGTCAAAGTATGGAATCGCGAGTTAATTACGTGTAGGGATCACCTAGTATACCAACACATCTATCAAAAGATAGTTACCCTAACTAGATGCACGAAATGAGATATGATTTTTACATTACAATTTATGTCTTTCTACAAATAGAAGATATTTACAACAGATGAGCGAAGGATATTTTTAGGTTTTTTTGGATGAACTTGACAAAAGTTGTCTCTTGCTCCTACGTATCTCCTACTACAATGGAAAAGTCAAAGTTTACGTAGTTCTGAGGCATGGATGATTAGATGGTAGGAGGGGTCGAAACCATCTTGGTTGAGTCGGGATGGAAGGAGTCGAGATCGACTCGGTCCCATTGGTGTGAAAGGAGCCGAGACCGACTCACCTAGTTGAAGTGCTGACTATGTGTCGGTGGACTGTGTGTTTCAAAAGTGGGAAGGGATGAACTATCTGTTGATGTCCAAAGAGTTAGAGAGAGGTGGACTTTTCATTCACGTCCAAAGATGATTGGAGAAAAGTGTAGCTGGGATGCTTAAGGTTAGATGCTAGGAGGGGCTAAGAGACCATCTCGATTGAGTCAGAGCGCTGACTAAGTGTCAACATGGTTAGCATGCCGAGTGACACTCGGTGAATGTGTGACTCGAGTGTGATGTTAGAGTCGGATCAAAGAGCACCAACTCTCTGTTAGTCTCAGTTTCGGCTACGTACAACTTGTATGATGTTGGGCTAAACAAAGGAAGCGTGTTGGCTTAGAGTTTAAGGCCCAAATGGATATGCACAGGGGATATTTTGAAGGACTTACCTTGTATTCAAGGATTATTGATTCGCTAAAGAATGAACGAACTTCTTCCGTCTTTCTTTTGGAAATCCTTTCTAGACTCCTTCTCTCCCTACTAGCTCTAATGTTCTCTCAAGACTGGAATTTTCCTTCTCCTCCTCTCGAACAAAAAACCTCCTTCTTCATTCAAGCTTGAGTCCTTTTATAGGCTCACCCCTCACTCTTAGGTTACCATCCCCGGTTCTTCAAGAAGATCCTCCCAATTAATGCAGTGGCTCCTTCCCCATGCTTATCATTATGCAATTTTAAATAGTCCATCAATCATCTCTTAAGGATAATTTGGATATTTCTATGACTAAGTTGTTCCTATTTGGCTTTTCTAAAAAGGCTACTTTTTCCCCATACTCTGGCGCTTTGTGGCTTGCCCCCAACAGTCCAATTTCGCCTAGACTGCCTTTTCAGGTTTTCAGTCTTAGCAAACTTTTATTTGATTCTTTCCTTGACTCTAACTTTTGTCTAGGTTGTTATTTTGAAATTTCAACCTAGCGAGTAGCTCCTTTTTACCATCATGACTCTGACTTTTGCCTATACCTTCTTGGGACACTGAGCCACTAGGTTTCTTCCTTCTTTGGCAGCGTAATGTTTGGTAGGGTAGATTCCTTTTTTGGTAGGGTGTTTTTTCTATGTGTGATGAGTTTATGGAATGAGGATTAAGTTGGTCAAGTGAGAGGTGGTAGTACACATGGAGGGTGAGTAGGGTGGTGACTCTTATTTTTGTTGGAATTCATGCTCTCGGTTAGGCATAAATTCCAAGACTTTTGGATTTGTTAAAGACCTTTGGGATGCTTGAAGCTTATAGATTACCCTTATTATCCTTGCCGACTTGATTGATGGAATAATCAAAACTGAAACTAAGATATTAGCATTAGGGATAAAAAAATTTTGGTATTTTGACTTGGTTTAATGTGGAAAGATATAATGAAAGACAACATGGAGAGTTAAAATGTATCTTATTGATTACCTGAATAGCATACAAGCCTTTTGATTATAGGTTCTTAAATGAATAGGAGCTACATTACAGTTATTTTGAAACGGATTAAAGACTATACAAAGCAGGGAGTTCTTCATGGGATGCATGATTGTCAGGCCTCGACAGTTGAGTTCGAGTCGGTCCATGGAGTCGACTGTTGGAGGTTTAAAGTTGAGGCAATCAGGTTCGTTTCTTCCTCTTCCTCCCTGTCGGGGGGACTTGTTTGTATGGGATGTGGCCTCCTCTGGCACAATTTTTCCTTTCCTCATCCCTACCTCAATCCTTAATTCGATGACAACTAGATCTGAGAAGTTTGATGACACATTTCCTACCATTCTCTCATAGAATGGTGGGTAGAGTGTGTCAATAAACATTGTTACCATTTCTTTCATGGATAGAGGAGGCTGGATGCGGGCAGCTAATTCCCTCCAATGTAGAGCATATTCTTTGAAGGCTTCTTTCTCTCTCTTGGCCAAATTTTGTAGCTAAGAGCAATTCGGAACCATATCTATATTATACTTGTATTGGTTAAGGAAGTCTTCGGTCAAGTTTCCCTAGGTTTGGATACATTCACGCCTTAACCCCCCAAGTAACATTTGAGAGCAACTCTTGTGTGGCTTTCTTGGAAGAAGTGAATTAGTAATGCATCATAATGGGTGTATGAGACTATCTTCCTACAATACATGGTGAGGTGACTTTTAGGACATGTGGTTCCCCCATACTTGTCGAATGCTAACAACTCGAATTTGGGAGGAATTACAATGTTAGGAAATAAGCATAGGTCGGACGTGTCAAAGCTAATGTACTTAAATCCCTCCAAGGGATCCAATATTTCTCCGAAGAGTTGTAACATTTTGGCAGACTAGAAGTCTTCACCCTGATGGGGCATGGGATGAGCATAGGGTGGAACGTAGTAATGATTTTGATGTTGAGTCTAGTTTTGCAGGTCTGGGGTGGTATGGTGGGGAGTGACTTGAGGCTGCTTTGATGTCCCCTAGTTGCGGCTTTGCATTGATTCCAGCATCTCTAGGATCTGACCCACTTGTGCTTTTAATTGATTAACATCATTCCTTAATGCCTCTTGCCATTCTGTTAAATCATTCACAACTGCCTCCATTCATTTTGTCTTGGAACGTGTTCTGTAGAGGTGTTTTTGAAATTTGGTCCCTACTTCTTTATTAGTCTTGGCTGCTGTTTTGTATGGAATGGAATGCAAATATGATGGAATGCAACACCTAATCTTAAATGCGTAATGGAGATGAATGCATAATGTGATGCCTGCTATTTTTTTATTTTTTATTTTTATGACCGATTATGAATTCCTAATCGAACAAGGTCAAAATTAAATTGAAAATGACACTAAGTTGTTTTTGGAAATGACATGGGGTGTTAAAGTGAAGCGGCATGGAGCCAATTCAAAGACAACGCGAGGCTAAGACAAAATTTGGAGAAATGGGCGAAGCCAGATTGAAGTGGAAACGACACGAAGCAAGATTGGAAATGGCACGGGGTCGAGACAAATTGAAGAAATGACACGGAGCCAGGTTGAAATGGAAACGACACGGTGCTGGATTAGAGATGGCATGGGGCTGGAACAAAAATTGAAGAAATGACACGAAGCCAGATTAAAACGGAAACGACATGGAGCCGAATTTGGAGATGGCACGGGGTCGGGACAAAAATTGAAGAAATGGCACAGAGCCAGATTGAATCGAAAATGGAACGGAGTTGGATTTGGAGATGGCACGGGGTTGGGACAAAAATTGAAGATATGGCACGGAGATTGAAATAGAAATGACATGAAACCAAATTTGGAGATGGCACGGGCCAGGACAAAAATTGAAGAAATGGCATGGAGCCAGATTGAAATGAAAATGGCACGGGACCAGGTTTGGAGATGGCATGGGTCGGGACAGAAATTGAAGAAATGACATGGAGCCAAATTGAAATGGAAATGGCACGGAACCAGATTGAAATGGAAATGGCACGGAGCTGAGTTGGAGATGACAAAGCTGAATTGAATTAGAAGCGACATAGAGCCGAATTTGGAATCGGCCTTTGGTAGTGACCAATCGAGTGATGGTTCAAATCATAGTAGAGTTGAAAGCAGAAGTCTCCTTATGTGTCTTAAGTTCAACTGTGAGTTTATCCTATTGGGTTACATGCTTATTGCATGATTCTCACTTATGGAATGTTCCATTTCTCACAATTTTGACCTCTAGAGCTCAGTATCCATTTTATGAAGTCACAACATATAGGAAGAATATCCAAAATGTGGGTGTTTACAAAAAAGTCACATTCTAGATGGAACTTTGGTGGTCACCAAGTAAGGATGAATCCCCAAAGGGATTACCACTACACATTCCTTGCTCCCTACATCACACAGGTCTGAATATAGGACCCAATCACTGTGTAAAAAATGTAAGTGTAGTGTGTGCAGAAGTGTGACACATTTTCTTTTCTCTTGGCAAGCCACATGTTACTCCCCTCCTACCGTCTGTTTTTTCTTTTGTCTTTTTCTTTTATTTCTTCAGACAAAAATATGTGCTACACAATTAATATTTATTATAGGTGCAATAAGAACTCAAACTTTTTAGAATTATTAATTAAATTAGAATGATTACTCTGAAAAATGTCACCGCACTCATTTATATAACATACATATTTTTAATCAACTGTTATATTTGTTTTCCATATGCAGCATGGACATGTTTTAAAATATTATACGATGATAATATTTTCTTCAAGATAAAAATATAAGAAAATATCAAAATCGATGTTGAAACTTTTTTTTTTAAATTTTATAAGTTGAAAATATATTTTAATGATGATTTATAATATATTTGTTTTATTTTTTATTTTTTACATCTTGAATAATTTCTTATTTAAAATTAGACTTATTTCATATTTTTAAACTTTTGAAGTGTTCCATATATTTAATACATAAAAAATAGAAAAACATTTTAATGATTAAATTAACTTTTGTAATATTCATACAATTCAATAATATTTTTACTTTATTATTTATATCAAAAATATTTTTTAAATTTATTACTTCACTATTATTTTTAAACATTGTTTTTATAATTATTTATATGATATTTATCTTTTGTTTTTATAATATATTTATAATTTTAATATTATTTTTTATCTCTGTCTTTTCATTATTTTATGATTATAATAAGACTCCATAATAATTATTACTATCTTATTTTTTACGATTATAATAAAATATTTACACTTGATAATATTAATTTATTTTTATAATTAATTTTATATCATTTTACTGTTATTTTCATATTTATATATATATACATCTGTATGTACGTGTATATAAATAAATTATTAATGACTCATTTACTTTTTTATAAATATAATATAATATTATATATCACCTTTGGTAGATATGTTATAAATTACTATTTTTTTATGGATTCATATAATTATATATAGACATCGTAATTAGAAAAAATAGGTTATGTATTAATTGTATAGAATAATTTTATATTGTTTTTAATTATAAATAATTAAGATAAGTTTGTAAGTTTATTTATTTTGATGATTGTTATATTAAAATTTATATTAATGATAATTTATAGTTAAAAATAATATTTTATAACCATTGAAATCTAATAATTAAACAAACAATATTAAATTTATACTAATATTAATAAGCAATTAATATGATATATTAAAAATTTCCCTCGTTTTAAATAAGAACTGAATTGGCATGTCATATACATGTGGTGGAATAACCTAAACTTGTTAAATAGTTAAAAGAAGACGGAAAGATGTACTTATTGTAAATGAAATAAAAGTTTAAAGATTTAATTATCGCATATAAAAGATTAAAAATGTATAATATGGTAAGATTAAAAGTGTAATTAAATAAAATATATATTTTTCAAATTAAACAATATCACTTTTTATAATATATACTAAAAAATATCTCTAATAATTACAAAAGAGTTCAGTGATCATACAATTACAATGTAAAGTACTTATATACTATTATTCAATTATAAATTTGTATTTGTATAATTTTAATAAATTATTATAAAAATTAATAAATATGTAAAATTATTTTATATTCTCAATGTATTATTATTAAATTTTTTAAAAAATAATATAAAATAATTTTATATATTATTTATTTATTTTCACACTTTCTTCTGCTCAAGTAAACAAATAAAAAGATTTATTTTTTATTTTTATTTATTTAAACTACAAATTTTTTATACTCTATTTTTTTTTATTTCTTTCTCCGCTATTTGACTTCCTTCACAAGTGGCTTGGCTACACTCTCGCCAACCTCTAATTAAATTTCATTCGTGGTTATAATTCCTTCCTTTCTAAATAATGCTAGATTTAATTGTTAATACTTGTCCATAATTTATTGTTTTAATTTAATTTATATGTAACATTCTTATCACTAATTATTTTTTTAATTATGATAATATCAATTATTGTAATCCTGATACAATTTTTTTTAATGGTTGCCGTTAGAAATTTCCTCCACCAAAGAAAAGAAAAACTCAATCCGTCCAAACTTATTACATTTTCAACTGCCTCTATCATGTGTTGATATATATAGATGGTTTAACTGGTTGCTTCAAAGACACTTTCTTCCATTTTGACATTATTTTATTCTCTAATGATTTTGGTGAATTATTAATATTTTGAGATAAGTTGATTTCTTGATATAGATTTATCTAATGTAACCACTAGCATGATTTCAATTAAGTTATTTACATATCAATACATGACAAAGAAGACATTCGAGAATGCAATTGGTTTAGCAGATGATGGTTTCTCTTAATTTTCTACCATTGGCAATTTAATAACTATAAAAAATAATTATAGTAATCTTAGTAGCAACATTGTCAACCACGCTAATAATTTTGTTAACAACATGGACTTAGAAATATTAAATTTGTTTGTTACTACAATTTGCAATTTTTATGTAAAAAGTCAAAATAACAAAAGCACGCTAATAATTATTCCACAATGTTACTTATACACTATTTCCATTATATTATTTTTATATTTTATATAAAAAATAAATTACAGAAAAAAAAAAACATTTTGACGCTCAAGAGCCATAGCATGATAGCATTAAAGGGTGTAGTTGGATAAATAATTTTTAAGTATAAAAAAAAGTCAAAATTAATACTATAAAAAGCCATAGGTAGTAAACCAGAAAACCATGTTGAATTCATAAACCTCATCTCTACTTCCACTTCCTAATTAAACCAACTAAGATAATGATTTTTCAGTTCTTCTTATTGGTTCTCATTGTCTTCCTTTCTGCTTTCCTTATCAAACTTGTGTTTGAGAGAAAAAACAAACAAAAAGTCCATTTAAAGCATCCTCCAAGCCCACCAGCAATACCCATAATCGGCCACCTCCATCTGCTTAAACCCCTCATCCACCAAGCATTCCGAGACCTCTCCAACCGATATGGGCCTCTTTTGTGTCTTCGAGTTGGTTCAGTTCGTTTTGTCGTTGTCAGCACCCCATCACTTGCCAAAGAGTTTCTAAAGACTAACGAGCTCACATACTCTTCCCGCAAAAAGAACATGGCCATCGACATGGTTACTTACCATAACGCCACTTTTGCCTTTGCCCCTTACGACACTTACTGGAAGTTCATGAAGAGGTTAAGCACCACTGAACTCTTGGGCAACAGAACCCTTGGACACTTCCTACCTATTCGGACTCGGGAACTTCATCAATTCATTCGAATTCTATTCGATAAATCCAATGCCAAAGAGAGTGTGAACCTCACTGAAGCACTCTTGAGACTTTCCAACAACATAATATCGCAGATGATGTTGAGCATTAAGAGCTCCGGAACAGACAGTCGGGCAGAGCAGGCTAGGGCTTTGGTTCGCGAGGTGACGCAGATTTTCGGGGAATTTAACGTGTCAGATTTCATAGGTTTCTGCAAGAAGTTGGACTTGCAAGGTTTCCGAAAGAGGGCATTGGACATACATAGGAGGTATGATGCTCTGTTAGAGAACATTATCTGTGACCGCGAGGAATCCAGAAGGAAATCAAAGGTAGAGGGTTGTGAAGATGGAGATCATCAAAGAGTGATGGATTTTCTTGATATTTTGCTTGATGTGGTTGACCAGAAAGAATGCGAGGTCCAGTTAACTCGAAACCATGTCAAGTCATTGATCTTGGTACGTAGCTTCACCTCCTCATGCTTTTTATTTCTAGAATATCTCTCTTTATTAAGTTGGCACATGAAAAAGTTATTAAATTCCATGGAAAGAAGGACGTGTATAAAAATTCAAATATTAAAAAATCAAGTTTTTTATTACAATAACTTTAAAAGTTATCATACTTTTTGAATAAAACGTTTAACACCACTTTTACTGTATATTTCAAATTTATTATTTTTTATAATAAAATTTTAAAAATATAATTGGTCACATATTTGTCATTTACATGAGAAAATATAATCCTAACGTTTTATTTATTATTAATTATTAATTATTATTATTATTATTTAGGACTATTTTACCGCAGCTACTGACACAACTGCCATAACAGTAGAATGGGCAATAGCAGAACTGTTAAATCATCCAAAGGTGTTTAAGAAAGCTCAAGAAGAGGTGGACAAAGTTATTGGGAATAAGCGATTAGTGTGTGAAGCAGATAGTCCAAACCTTCCTTATATTCATGCCATTATAAAAGAAATAATGAGGCTTCACCCGCCACTACCAATGATTATGAGAAAGGGAATCGAAGACTGCATGGTTAATGGGAACATGATTCCAAAAGGTTCAATAGTGTGTGTAAACATTTGGGCCATGGGAAGGGACCCAAACATTTGGACCCTCTAGATTTCAGGCCTGAAAGGTTTCTAGAAGGCAAAGAAAGCACTATAGATATCAAAGGGCATCATTTTGAGTTGTTGCCATTTGGTTGTGGAAGGAGAGGGTGTCCCGGCATGCCTTTGGCCATGCGAGAATTGCCCACCATCATTGGAGCTCTCATACAATGCTTTGAGTGGAAGGTGTTTGATTCCCAAGCTCAAATCTTACACTATGGCAAAACTTTAATCAATATGGATGAGCGGCCAGGATTGACTGCTCCAAGGGTCAATGATCTTATTGTTGTTCCTGTTACACGATTAAACCTCACCAATTTTCTTCAAGTATAGTTTATTGTCGAGGAAATTGAATTTGTGACACTCAAGTGTAATACACATTAATATGTATTTCATTTTTCTATATGTTAGAGAATAAGTTGTAAAAATAGTGTGTATTTGTCTATGATAAAGTCATACAATTTGATATTATGATTAATGAGTGTCTTAGTCTTGATTTGTATTTATAGTATAATGTAAGATATTTCTTTTCTTTAATTCCATGTATATTATTTTATTCAATAAAGATAAAATTGAATATAAAATTATCTTCTTGCAAAATTTATGCAATTTTGTACCGTAGTATTTTACATATTTGGCTTTATATAATATAATTGTTAAATTCACAAGAAGCCTAAAAAAAAATTCTGAAAGTTATAAATAAGAGGCTAACATTGTTATTTCTGTCTTTCCAATTGTTGTTTCTTGGATATGACCCCTTCTTCCAATTATCGAATTGAATAACTGTCGTGGATTTGTGAGTGAGAGATTGAATGATCTATTACAGAGCGAAAACGATTGATCGAAATCGATTTCTCCATTATGGTAATAATGGATTCCTATCTGACACCCACAAAGCTCGATCACATGAAAGGGCAACTCCAAAGTCTCGCAAGTGCATTCCTTTCGTGGCTCAAGTCAAAACGGTGGAAGACCCAGAAGAAGCCTTGTCTCTTTTCACCGTTACAAAGAAGACGGTTATCGCCACTATTACCCTTCCTATGCCGCATTGTTTACAAACTAGCTCGTTCTAGAAACTTCGAAGCCGTCGAAACCATTCTCACTCACATCGAAGACACCGAATTGCATTGCAGGGAGAGCCTCTTCATTGCTCTCTTTCAACATTACGGTCCCCAAAAGCCCTTCAACTTTTCAACAGAATGCCCCAGTTCAACTGCGTCCGCACCTTACACTCCTTCAACGCCCTTCTCAACGTTCTAGTCGACAATGACCGGTTCGACCAGGCCAACGATGTTTTCACCGATCCTATGAAATGGGTTTTCGTCCAAACACGGTCACTTTCAACATAATGGTCAAGGGTGGTTGGCGAAGGGCGAGTGGAGGAAAGCATGTGAGGTGTTTGATGAAATGCTTCAGAAGAGAGTGCAACCCAGTGTTGTCACTTATAATAGTCTCATTGGGTTTTTTGTAAGAAGGGTGATTTGGATAAGGCAATGTCCTTGCTAGAGGACATGAGCCAGAAAAGAAAGCGCGCAAATGAAGTAACCTATGCTCTGTTAATGGAGGGTTTGTGCTCTGTGGAGAAGTACGAGGAAGCTAAGAAACTAATGTTTGATATGGCGTATCATGGATGTAAACCTCAGCAGGTGAATTTCGGTGTTCTGATGAACAATCTTGGGAAGAGAGGAAAGATTGAAGAGGCCAAGTGTTTGCTCCATGAGATGAAGAAAAGGCGAGTTAAGCCAGATGTTGTAACTTACAACATATTGATAAATTATCTTTGCAAGGAAGGCAAGGCATTGGAAGCTTACAAAGTGTTAATTGAGATGCAGATTGGGGATGTGAGCCCAATGCAGCTACATACAGGATGATGGTTGATGGTTTGTGCCAGATTGGGAATTTCGAGAAAGGTTTGAGTGTTTTGAATGCAATGCTTACCAGTAGACATTGTCCACGTTCCCACACATTTAATTGTCTTGTTGTTGGCCTGTTGAAATCTGGGAATATTGATGGTGCCTGCTTTGTTTTGGAAGAGATGGAGAAAAGAAAGGTAGAATTTGATTGGGAGAGCTGGGAATCTATAATAAAGTCTGCCTGCAGTGAGGACAAGGGTGTTAGTGATCTCATGACTATACTTACATCTAATAGGATTCATTAGGTTTATTGGGGTGTTTTCCAGGATTTCATTCGATTTTAATTTGCCCTGGTTCTAATCCTATATGACACTAATGGTGGTTTTCCTGGCACATATGTTTTCACCTTTCTAGGCAATGGTTACATTTCAAGGTGAAGAAATTGTTTTCAATTGGTGGATATATGTTGGCGCTTTCTTAGCTTAGAAGACGAGCGGAAATGGTATTTGATGGCAAAAGGTGAAAGTAGAGCCTAGGGAGCACACATACGATATGACACAACACAAATACGAGAATACGGCAAATTTAAAAATTATAGCGCATGACCTCTATTTAGAAGTGTCCCTGCTTCTTAAGAAGAGCCTTGAGAGTATATAGTTGCCGAGTTTTGTACAATTGAGATGAGAACTTGGCCCAGAACACTTGTAATGCAGTTTTGGAGTAATGGTGTCAGCATGAAACCGAAATGAACCTATTTTTCTCGGTTATTTCTTTGTTCCACTGCTTCTGTCATATTTATCTTTTCCTTTCTCACTGTCACTGATGTCCCAGATTTATTACCATCTTTAGTAGTTTTTTTTTTTCCTATAATTGATTTAGAGAAGGAATTTCGTAATTAAAATTGTGTATTTAAAATTGTAATTAAAGATAAATTACTATTTTGATTTCTAATTTTAACAAATGAGTATTCAAATTTTAATCTCAATTTTTGTCTATGGATCTTCAATTTTTTTTGAATACACCATTTTAATTTTGTAACTAACTCAAACATATTTAGATATATATATAAATGACTATTCAAAAATAGGAAATGCAACTTTAAGTATTATCATAGACTTTGGAACCAAAAGCATCTTTAATTAAAATCAAGTTGAAAATAAGGTGACCAGAAAAAGTATAAAAGTAATTGACCCGTAGTAGAAAATGTATCAGAAATATGAACATTAAACTAATAAAATATTTGGGTTATTGTGAACTTGAAATTAATCAATTGTTGTAAACGATTAACAAACAAACATTACATATGAATTAAATTTAACAATCTTGATCCACATGCACTGACGTATATACAGATGATAGCCAGTGTATTAGTTTAGTTGTAAGTTGTAACTAGTAATAGTAACTACTACATCGAGAAATTTGGGGATTGAAAAATGAAAATAAGGTACGTAGGTGGTCTCATCAACTACTCCACTCGCATCAACTCCATCATAGATACAGTTATGGTGTTTCGACTCCGTTAACTTAGTTGGTATTTATATATATATATGTAGCTATGGTGGTAGCTCTTTCATTATCATCTCATAAAATTAATCAATCAAAACTGTAATATGGCACGCCTTGCTTGTGATTGGATGAATGGCATAGTTTGTGTAGCACTGATTGCAATGATGAGTTGCACTGCTTCAACCAGAATCCTTGAAGAGGTAGCAGAAGAAGCCGAAGCTGCAGTTTCTCCAAGAGTTGACAAGGAGCACACGGTGTCGTTTTTCATGCATGACATTCTGGGAGGGTCGAACCCGACAGCGAGAGCAGTGACAGGTGTGGTTACGAACCCAGCTCTGAACGCTCAAGTGGCATTTGCTAAGCCAAACGGCGCGAACCTTCCTCTGAACGGTGGCTTTCCACAGAACAACAACAATGGGGGAATTCTGAACAACAACAACCTGCCATTCCTGACCGGACTGGGCGGTACGACAGCGAACGTGTTCAACAACAATGGGAACAATTTGATAAACGGAGGGATCGGTTTCCCGGTGACAAACACAAACCAGCTTCCAGAAGGAATGACACTTGAGGAGGTCATGTTTGGGACAATGACTGTGTTTGATGATGAACTCACAGAAGGACATGAATTGGGATCTGGTTTGGTGGGGAAGGCACAGGGATTTTACATAGCCACCGCTGTGGATGGAACCAGCCAGCTAATGGCTTTCACAGCCAAGTTTGAAGAAAACGGTTACGTTGACAGTCTCAGCTTCTTTGGTGTGCACCGAACTCAAGTTTCAGAGTCCCAAATTGCAATAATTGGTGGCACTGGAAAGTATTTGAACGCTGAGGGTTATGCCATTATTAAGACATTTCCTGTTACTTCTCAGCAACATAATACCGATGGGATCGAGACCCTCCTTCAGCTCACTGCCTATCTTGCCTATTAGCCATGCATCCTCCACTTCTTCCTTTAACTTACTTTCTTTCTTTTTCCTCTCTCTCTCCATATTTTACTTTTCATACCGAAATATCACATGCCTCTATTTCACTCTGCAAGTGCAAAACCACCACGGAAATTTCTCGCTTTCATTTTGCATTCCCTTTTCTCCTTTCAATATCAATGTTAAATGTTAATTTCATTCAGTTTCTATTATACTTTTTAAAAGCTGTTTTTTTTTCCTCTGTCATATTACTCATCTCACGAACCAAGATTCCCTGCATTTCGAAAGTATCTGCTGGATTCTGCAATAACTATCTAATGGTTCAAAAAAATTTTAAATTATTTTTTATTTAATGAATAACAATTATTTTTTATGATTATAAGGATTTCATGTAGATACGAGAGAGCATCAACACACCTCACATATATTAACTTTTTCTTCTTATTTATCTATATTACAAAAATTGTTGAGAAATTATTGTAAAAATAACATTACTTGTCTTAATTTTCTGGCTAGGTCTGTTGATCCCTTTCTTATTTTTGTCATGTGCGTGGATGTGAGGTCAAGAAAAAGCAAGTTTTTAAAACTTGAAAAAGTCAAAGCAGAATAGAGGAATTCTCTAATTTATTATGTTTATAATTCTTGTTTTTCTTTTCCTTTTAAAGTAATACATGACTGAATTTTATACCAAATTTAATATGTTATTTACCTTAATATATAAAGAATAACTTCGTAATGACTAATTACTTATCATGCAAATCGCCATGTCATGGAGTTTAACTAGTACAATTGAACAGCATTACTGGTGTTTGTTTTACGTTTACAACGCTCCAAGAGCAAAAGGGCTAGATAAAACACACCTTTAAATGGTTTTAGCAACACACAAACAAAAAGGTCTTAGGCAAGCAGACTTCCTTAGGAAGTCATTCTCTCCTTTGGCCCCTAAACTTTTTTGTTTAGAAAAATGAAATTTTTTAGACAAACCCAATAAGTGTTGTAGTGGTTCATCTTCAACCAACCATATCCCTTTTCTGTAATCTTTTGTTTATTAATAAAAAATCTCAAACAAAACGAAACATATAATAATAGTATTGCTTCTTTTACTACAAAGTTATATCTCACATATATATCCATTTAGATAACAAAAATAGTATTGCTTCTTTTACTACAAAGAATATGCAATCTTCTTAGCTAATTGCTATAATAATATATCAAGGAGTAAAAAACAGGTATACTCTAACTAGCTTGTGTAGACAGTAATCTGAAGAAGCGTTTCCACCCCATTTGTGGTGTGTTGTTCAGGTGAATGGAGCGTCTCAATTTTCGCATACCCTTTTGCATTATCATATTTTCCGGTTCCTCCAACTATAGCAATATGAGACTCTTGTGTAGCTGTCCTGTGTACACCAAAGAAACTAATAGCATCCTTTTCATCATAATCTTCATCTTGAAACAAAACAGTAAACGCCATGGTTCGGCTACTTCCATCCAATGAGCTAGCCAAGTGATATCCTTGCGCTTTACCAATAACCTCTGACCCCAACTCATGCCCTTTCGTAATTTCATCGTCAATGACCGTTATTCTTCCAAACAAAAACTTTTCTATTGTTAAGAGTGGATTCCTATCGATGACGACCTTGTTTTTGTCAATGTTTTTTATCGCCATGGTGCTTGTGTGTGTGGGATTAGTGCTAGTATCAACTAATGGTATGGCACCTTTAGAGGGGAAGAGCCTGTTATTGGGTTTTGAGAAAGGAAGGTTAGTGGTTTGAGTGTTTACAATGGATCCAGCCACAATTCTTTCTGAAGGGGAAGATCCACCAAGGATGTCATGCATGAAGAAAGTGAGTGTAGGGGCTGAGGGTCTTGGAACTACCTGCTTAGGTAGAGCATCCCCCTCAATGAGGACCATATGCCTTAGGGTGATGATGCCAAAGAGGGAGATGTGGAGTATTATGGCTTTCAGTGGAAAATATGTCAAGGTGAGGCTTTTGCTCATTTTGCCTTTTCTGTAACCTAGCTGGGATTCATAGAGGATAATGGCTGCTTTGAAAAAGAGTGAACTAGTAAGATTACAGATTTATAGGAGAGGTTAAAATTGTATAATAGATTGGGGCAGATATACACAAGATTGCAGTGACGTTAATTCAACTATTGGAGTTGTTGCTTACCTAATCAGCACTCGGAAGTGGAGTAGCTAATGCTGTAGGTGTATCCTAAGTGAGGATAAACTATAAAGTTAGCGAGTTTGTTTAATATAATTATTTTAAAAAAAAACTTGGTTTTATGATGTGAGAAACGAAAAATTATTAGGTAGTACTAAATTATACACATTGTCTACCATTCTAACTAATATCTAAATAACACTACCAACTATAAAACAAATTGTAATCTTGGATCACCTAATAGTCTTTTTGTGAGATACTATGAAATCTTCTTTAAATATAAATTAAGAGAGCTCCACTACCTAATATGTTTTTAATACTCTTTTATTATTAATAAAAATTTATTAAAAATTATAAATTTTGGTGAGTCTTATTTTTAAATAAAAAATTTAAGATTTATTAAATGAAAATAAAATCTATCAAAATTTATTATTTTTAATAAATTTTAATCAATAATAAAATTAATATTAAAAAATATTAAAGAAAATATTACTCGTCATTTTTTTTTAAATTACGACATGTGATATTAACATTTTTTATAAGCAAAAAGTATTATTAAGAGAGTACGTGCAAGGTTACTCCAATCCTAATACAAGTCAATCACACGGCCTTCTAGTGACATATGATTCCATTGCTGTGTTAAAAAATGTTTGGTAACTTTTCTTTATCAACTAAATTATATTCTATCTCTTGGTCTTTTTTAACTTAAATAAATCTGTTAGCATTGGTGAATAATTAAAAATAAGTTCTTTAGGAGTATTTTTTTTCCTTTTCTTATGATTCTTATATGGATACCTAAGTTAAAATGTCATAATTTTAATTTTAAACTTTAAAAAATAAATTGATGTTTTTTTAACACCTCGTTTTGAGACTTTGTTCCAATCTTTACTTTGTTTTCTAGTCTCAAAATTAATAAGTTTAAAACTAGAATAGAGAGATTGTCTTTAAGAAGATCATTTATGATAAAATGTATTAAAGAATAACATATTATTTTCTTTTTATACATATGATATAGATGCAAAGTATATGAAAGATGGGATTAATCTTCGTAGAGAATCACGAGTTCGTGATATTTTTTTTTTCAATAAATTTTTTCATACTCAAAATTAGATGTCTTTACGTATAGATAAACAAATCTCACTTAAGTCCATTTAATTTTAAGATTTTCAATATTATGGAATTAGGTTGTTATTTAAGTTCCGAAGAAGGTTGTTATTTAAGTTTTATTGTCTTTAACCTTTGTCCACACTATTCATTTTTTTCTCTCGTAAAATTAAGAGATGTTCTTTTATTTCTATTACAAAAATATTCTGGATCTGTCCAAAGAGGCCATATACATGATTATGTATCTTGTATGGGTCATTGGGCCGAATCTACATTTAGCTTTGCTGGCTGTTATTGTTACACTTCATACTATTAAGTTCATACTTTTAAAAAAATTGGAAAAGATTAAATTACCCCTCTACCCTACCTCCTCTTAAAACTTGTTTTGTTGGGTTTCTTTGAGGGGTGTATAAGTACTTATATTATTATATAAGGTTAAATAACTTTTTTATAAGTTGTCCTAAACATAGCTTAGTTTAATTTATTTTAGAGAAATAATTAATTATTTTTATGTATTTAAAAAAATTAAAATCAAACAATGATTTCTTCAAGGACATTTCAAACATACACCGTTTTCATCTTATATATGTAAAATCGGATTATACCAAATAGGTTAAACAGTAGTTTGCTTAGCTTACTGGGTAAGTGCCTATCTTGACGGTGATTTTGTATTTCAAGTATTCAATGGCTATCAATTTCAAGCTCTAAAAAATGTTCAAAGCAGATCTAATCCAAGAAATCTTAATTGATAAATTATGACTCCATGTCTCGTAAAGGAGGAGAAGCCAACAAAAAAACTTTAGATCACATGTAGATATGAAATTAATTAACGCTTTCAGTCTCGCTATTTTCTTCAACCTGTCATTTTCAACTTTCATTCTTTCTCTTTTGATTGCATATAAAACACAAATAAAACCGTTCCATTGGGATCGTGCTGGTTGCATGCCTTTTTGTATTTTCTGCTTGGCGGAAAGGATTTTCCATCATCACTGCACTTTTCTTGTTTTCTTTTTTCTCCCTTAAACAAATACTCATTTCAATCCAAAAGGAAATTAACGTGATGCTAACTTGTGAATTGTTTTATATACTATATAATTATTATTAACTGTTTAAAATTAAAAATATCTTTAACTTTATTAAAAGGTTATTATTGATTTCACAAAGTTTCCGATGGTTGGCAAGGAGTGAGGGATGAAGCTGTATCATAGGTCCAGTTATATAATATCTTATTTATTTATTTTATACCCACGCTTTAATGATTTGGCTGTTTAAAAAAGATAACTGAGAAACACAAAGCTACAGGAATTGACATATACAATGATCCTATATTGATGATAAATCATGTATAATAATACCATATTAATAACTAATTCCAGCGCCAATTAAGAGAGTTGATTGGGATAGGGGATCGCTATTATCTGGTACTGCATTTAGTAATCATTAAGTGAGTTGATAACTGTTTCCATCTTCAATTTATCTACGAATTTTCCTCGTCAAGGTTTGTTGTAGAGTTGGGCTACAATTTGCTCTATTGGGTCCGAGCAAGAATCATCCATAGAACCAGATAAGCTCAAGGGATTTACCAAATCGTTTCGCTGTATACTCACAATATTGAAATCCTAACAAACTAGAAAATATTCTGCGAATAGGGTAAGAATTTTTAATTAAATTCATTTAAAATTATAAATGAAAATATTTAAAACTATAACAAACCTAAAATTAATTTAAATAAATAATAAGCAACTCTAAATTTAGAGGAAAATAGTAAATTAAAAGAATATAAGTATTTGAGTTAAAAAGAAAAAATTTAATAATTTTTTTAAAGCAATCAAAGTGAAGATCTGAGAGGAAAAATGGAAATCGTAACATATATATATTAAATAGTAAATATTTTAAGAAATTTTAAAAAATATAAAACAAGTAGTAAATAATGTATGATAAAATCATGTGTTATAAAGAGAAGAATATATAATGAGATAATATTATATTCAAAATTGAAGACTTAAATCTATCACGAGAGAGAAGAGAAATATTTTTAATGTAAAAACATTTATGAGTATTACCCCCAATAACTTCATCATTTTCTTTCCATAGAAATGGTCAATGATATAATATAAAGTCATAAAAGACTAAATATAAAAAAAAAAATTATTGTGTGGTATGGATTTCTCCATATATTCGATCAATTTATTTATGACATGTAATTAAATTTGTTAATATACCAGATAGAATTTAAGTGAGTCAGTGAATATCTGTAGATATAGAAATGAAACCATTCAATGGTATATATTCTTTAGTCACGAGAACTATTTTACAAACACCAAACATTAACTTAAGGAATAATATATCCATAGCATGGTCAAGTTTCAATAGATCCTAAGTCCAAACTTGTGCCACTCACACGGTGGATGGTGCAAACTTATTTGTAGGTTATCAAAACTGAGTGGTAAATGTTTGCTTTATAATTCTTCTAGTTTTTTCCTTTTCCATCGGACCGCGATTTAGTCAAAGAGATTAAAGCAAGCAAAGAAGCCGATGAGGAAAGTAAACTACTGAAATCATGCAAACAGTGGATAGAATTCTCTTCGCTTCTATATGGTACCTTTTGTCTCATAAATTGGTTAGAGAAAGTAGAATTCCAAATTAAAGCAAAAGGAAGATACAACACACGGCGTGAAGTAGCCCCACCACTATCAAATTTGAGCAGGACTACGCAACCATAAAAGTGGAATATGCTCTCATCATTTCGTTAATTGTAGGGAATGTAGAATGTACAATATTGACAAAAAGAAAAAAAGCAAACTGAAGCCTCCAACAATGGGACCTGCATCAGTCACGTATTAACTAACGCTCGCTGCTTTGCTAGCTCTTTGAGATGAGATGACACTGTATTATTAATAGACCCACGTCACTGGTTAATTTCCTTAGTCTAAATAATATATTTACTGGCAGTGGTTTGGTCTCTGAATTGTGCTTGTGATGAGTCATGAGTGCAAAAAAAATTGGTCACTGAACTATGTATATGACCCACTTGCATTTGACGAACATCGATCATTAGCTGAAAAAGAAAATGTTGCAAGGAAAAGTTTGCTGAAGAGAATGCGTCTCAAACATACCAGCCTGGCCTTGAGTGCTGCCTGCTACCACTGTCTGGCATGCATTATCTTGTCACTTGTCTCCCCAAAAGTGCAGTTATTAATCATATATACTCAACCCAGTGCATATGTAGTACTAATAACACAGGTATACAAGGTTCTCATGCTTAGAGAAGAAATGGAGACCCATGATTTCTTTTCAAGTGCTTAGCCTCTGGGTACTCATAAGTCCTCCCCATTGTGCTTCGAATACTATATATATTAGTTTTTCAGGTTCAATATAGTTGGGTCAATATACATATTTTAAATTTTCTTTCATAAATCAACCTTGGCATCATCTCTAAAATAATTATTATAAAAATCATTAAATTTATCGTACATTGGGATTAGAGAACAAAATGTATAACCTATTTTTTCTCTATATAAATAATTCCAATAAACAGGAGCAAATTAACGTGGGTCTTAGGTACATTTTAAAGCTAACTTATACACGTTATCCCTCTCTCGCTTTTAAAAACTGACCAGACGTTGTCCCCTAAGCAGGTGTGTGATTCATATAGGCTGCAGTGAGGAAGAGTAAACAATGATTTTAACGTGAAAGACACAAGATGACCAAATGAAGAATTGTAAGTTCTACTACTTCAGTGCAGAATCAGTAAACGACAAAGGAAATTACACCCATCTAGCTAAAGTAGATTGTTCATTTACACGACACACATTAAGCTTGAGTGCTCGACAAGTCATCAAATTTCTAATCATACAAACACGCACACCCCGAAGGTGAATCAAATTAAAGTCTAGAGAAATGAAGGCATGCAGAAAAAAGCAGGGGTGAAATATATATATATATATATATATATATATATATATATATTATGTTAATTATAACTGATTATGTCGACCATGGAGATGCTGGCCTAGAAGATGATGAGAGTACTAATGAGGATGTAGAAGATGGCCATAGCTGTGCGTTCTTCACCTTGGATACACTCGCCAGTACCCCTAGTGGTGTCACGTCTCCGATGATGGTCACTTTCTTTGTCTCCATTTCTATGCTGAATGATGTCACTCCTACATACATAGGATTAGCCATATATTATTCTAAGTCTCACCATAAACACTTAATATATGGAGAAACTACAAGACCTACAAACCAATATGACACTTTAATACAAGATTGGATGATATAAATGATTATATTAAATTAAGAAAACGTCAAACTTCGATGTTTAGAGAAAGAAAAAAAAAAGCTCCAGAATATGGGAATTATTATTAACGCCACTATTCGGCTAATTATGTCCATGCTCTCATTTTGAGACTCCAAAACTATGTATTGATTAACCAGACTCACCTTCCATTTTTGCAATATGTTTTCTAACTTTTCCTTCGCAGGCCTTGCAGTGCAACGACACCCTCAAAACCACAACCTGAAGGTTTCAGAAGATGAATTATTACCACCATAACGTCAACTTAAAACAAAATGAATATAAATTAAGTAACAACCCAAATTTTGATTAAAAAGAATACCAAGTGTCCTTTTTATATATTCTTTTGAGAAACAAGAAACAAAGAAAGAACAAGGATTAAAAAGAAGAGAAAAACCTGGTCCTTGGAGCGAGCTGAAGAAGAGGAGCGAAGAGTAGAAGGATCGTTTCTGTTCACAACCATAGGCTTGTCTTTGACATGATGTTGAGAAGGAGCAATTGCTGCGATTTTATTAGACTCAGATACCCATTCAATGAATGGAGCATCACCAAGGAGGTATCTTCTGGATGAACCATCAGCACTAACATGAGTATAAAGGTCGGTAACATCAACTGAGCTTTTTGTACGCATGTCACAGTTTTGTTTATCAGCTGAGCTCTTTCTGTGCTTCTCGAAGTATGGCTTAGGATTGATGGGCAATTGGGATGAACAAGGAATGTGAAGTTGGCTTTTCCTTCTATCATAGTCGTAGCTTTTGGTCCTTCGGTGTACCGTAGAACGATGGTGCATGCTAGAAGTTACTGCTGTGGAAGCAGAGGAAGAACAGAACAAATCGATTCCTTTCATGGTTTTTGTGGACAGAATATAGTGGTTAATTTCTTTGCTCTTGGCCAGTTATAAACTTATAGACAAGAGAGAACTAGTTGGAAGCAATGAATTTTTAAGTAGTAGGTAGTAGCTGAAGCTAGAGCAAAGGCAAATGGAGTAACCGAAAGATATTAGGAAAGGGAAAATTGAGATGATGCTACATGGTATCTTCAATGGATAATCTTGTTTTCTAAATAACTGATGAGAAGTTCAATCCTTAAATTCTTGTACATAGAAAACATCTCTTAAGAAAATTTAATTTTTTTAAAAATAGATTTTTGTTTTTTTTTTCAGAAAATAGTCATTAGCTTTTAAGAAAAAATAACTTCACTCAAAAATAATATTAGAAATCTCAAGTTAACTAATAAAATATATTAATATCTTTCATTTTATGAGTTGGTTTAGGGTTCAGTAAAGTTGAATTGGATTTAAACTATTTTTTAATTATGTAATAAGAAATAGAAATGATACATTTGGTCCCACCTACGAAGATAAAATAATGGATTTTTAAAGTTGTATATTATCTTTTATTATTAATTCATTTTTCAATTGTTGCGAACAAGAAAGTGAGTTCGTCTTTGCCGCGATATGATTACTGCCACTAGCTGTGGAATTAAGAAAGTTTAGAGGTGACAACCACCTTCTATTATTGAGGCATCATTGTTTAACAGTGGGCTCTGTTCTGCAATGTGTGGGCTCCTTGTTTCGTTTTCTTTGAATTAGCACTTTTCGTGCTTTGGATGCAGTGGGTGCGCTGCAGATGTGAATGGTTGGAAATCAGTCACATTGGCTGGTGCATTTTCGGCCAACTTAATGGCTAAAAGTTAGTTACGTACTTTTGTTGACATGTGGGAATATGATAATTGGATAAATAATGGCTTGTGGTTAAGTTGCGATTATTGTATAAAATTACAGGCAATTGATATTGACGTAGTTGTAATTGTAGCGCGATAATTAATGTTGTGGCCTTAATTCCAACTACGAATCACAATTTGGAAAGACTCCTTTAAGATTCAATTTTGAAAGTTGCTAAAAGAAGACAAGACGAGGTATTGTTTTGGAGGAAATTATTAGATAGTAGGAATTGGTGAAGAAAACGTTTATAAAATAAAACACACACACACAACCTGGCCAGATTTCCGGTAATTCCCTACATTTCTGTCATTTTTTTTACTATTTGACTGATAGAACTCAATAACGTTAATTCGTGAGTAATTCGTTCCCCAGCATAAAGCAATGTTGTGTTTTTGGTATCATTTTTTTTATCATATCATTTCAGGGAAAGTGGAATAGCCACATTATCCACAATAACGTTAATCATAAATTATTATATATATTAAATTTGTTGATTTTAAAGATAATTAACTTAAAAATTACACTAAATATAAATTTTAATTAGATAAATTTCTAAATTTTTTATACTAACCATTCGTATCTATATAGTCACAGATCACAGTGTATATTAAATTTATTGCGTTTGGTCTCTGAAAGAGAGAAAGTCCACACCGTAATAGTGCCCCTTTGTTAGGTTTTGAAGTTGCCGTCAAATTGTAAATAAAAATAATTATCCGTTTCAACCTTGAGCACTAAAGAATCTTGTGCCAGATTTTGGGGATTGCTTGACGAGAGAGGACAAATAATAGGTCAAAGGTCGGCTATGGTGCACTACAAAAGTTTCAAACAAATGAAAAAAAAAAAAAAAAAAAAGAAGGAAAATTATGAATTCGACGCAGGAGGAATTTAAATAGTAAACGCAAAATGATTAAAGTTATAGAGAGAGTAATCATTAATTTATCAATTCGCCATGCATACTCATTGCCTTAAAAAGTTGAACTGTTCTGTTACCCTAAGATATTACAAGGATTTAATTTAAATATAAAGGTTTTTTATTCAACTATCTAATAATAAATTATTACTCAGAATTTTTTTTTACTTGTTTTATAATTATTTTTAAAATTATATATAAAATGATTTCTAATAATCCATAATATAAAAAAGTTTATACTCATAATGCAATGAAAATTAAATTTACCGTTCAAATTTACAAGACGGGATATTTGGATTTTGGGGGAGAACAAAGTCATGATCGACAAGGACCCTAGCTCCCTCAACATTTAAAAAGAAAAATATTTTATATTTTTAAAAAAATTCAAGAAATTCTTACAATTGAAATTTAGTTTCTTCAAAATGTAGGAAGTATACATTAGAAGATATTGGAATAAAAAATAATAATAATCATTAATTGGAAAATTAATTATTGATATTATAATTAATTTTAATTTTTATTATATATTTAATTAAAAGATCAATCGGTATATTTTGCTTTTAAAATTACCAAGGTAGTATATTTTTAATAAAATTACTTCCACGTGTAAGTCTAAAAGTTGACTTTAGTTTTGTGAAAGTAATTTTTGGCGATTTTACACTTTCTGATCATTAAAAGTGCTATAATTCTCTTAGCGGTGAAATCTTAGTAATATTTTGGTTGAAATTAAAAGGGTTGTTAACTTGTTATGGCATAGATGTTAGGTATGATGCATATTCCGTGTGTATGTTGTATCTTGACAATGACAGCGTAACAATTAGAAGGCCAACAATTAAATGACAAAGTGATGACTAATGGGAACATATTCATCAATAAGAAGGCCAACAATTAAATCCAAATCAATAATAATCCTACTCTAATTATTCACTAACTCAAAGACTTCGCGCGCAGATGCTAATAGAATAACACACGGGTTCTTGTCTGCGATACATATTTTTCTCTTATCGGAATCTGCATAAATAATTTTATTCACTCAGTGAACTCAAATGAGTCTGTCAACCTTGTGATTCTTTCAAACACAAACTCAATAATGCACAAAAGTTCTGTGGGTAACGTACGAGTGCACATGGATTCTTACTAGTTAGTTGTGGGAAATGCAAAACCAAATGCACCGTGTCATATGATCCTTATTTAAAATACATATATAGCTCGTTGAAAATAGGAGGTAAAATATTTGATTGAACTCAATGAGTTAAGAGTTAATCACATAAGATATTAAGTTCACGTGTGCATACTTGATTCATTTATTAGTAGTTATTTTAGGTGTTTTATTATCTCATTCTCGGGACATAGTTTCTAGGGACATAGTTTATGTGTTTTGTTATTTATATATTACTAAACATACTTATTTAGGTTGATTTTGATATTTTATGGAATTGAAGAAACATGGAATACAATTATCTCTTTTTATAAAAATAATTTGAACTAGAATTAAAGGATAAGAAAAGAGTTATAATTATTTGATTATAAAATTAATTATTAAGATTTAATAATTACATATTTTGTTATTCATGTATATATATTTAATCACAATTTCAAAGTATTCAATTTTATCACAAGGAACTAAATTGTCTAAACTTTCCAACAAGCCAAAGATCACACAAATTGGAGAGTTTCTTTACCTAAGTTATGATCCTATGATCTTTCAAAGTAGTTTGGTCATCCTTTTGTGTGTGTGAAATTCTTTGATCATCCAACAGAAATCTGGAAAAAATTGGATGTGCTGAAACTCTCAAATTTAGTTATACAATTGAGTTACTATCGTTCTCCACTTCAATTTCTTGAACTGCCACTAATTTCGATTTTCTCTTTTTCTTTATTTTCTTTTTCATCTTCTTTTCTCCCTCTTCAACTTCTGAATTTTTGAAAACAAAAATGTATCAAATTATTCTAATTTAATAAGTAATTTTGAGTTATGAATATACGTGTGTAATAAAATGTTAATTTTTTTATATTTTTGCTATAATTTAATATTTTAGTTATAATTAAATGTTTTACAAATATTATAGATTTTGATTTTTCAACTAATATCTTAAGAATATTTGTGAGTACTCTTATAAAATAAAATAATTTAAAAAATAAATCAAACGATGACACACAAATGTTGAAAATATTTTGTATAATTAATTTTTTTTAAAATTTGAGACTGAATAAAATTTATTAGAAATATTAGAAAAAAGATGTAGGTCATTGAAATTTAAGAAAAAGAATAACAAAGTCAAATTATTTAATATAAGAATATTAAGATTTCATTTTCATGACTTAACTCATAACTATCATCGAGATATTCAAGATTAGCTGATCCAACCAAAGATTTAGAAAAAAAATTGTATATTGTGCATACTTAAACAGTAAATTAAAATAAAATAAATGTATTCTATAATTTTTATTTTCAAATAAACTATATTTTAAAAAAAATATTTTTAAAAACATAACTAACTATTAAATATATACTAATATTGGACTGGATCATATTGTAAATTTGGGTTAGGTTTTTTTTTTTTCAAGATTAGAGATAGGCAAAAAGAAAAATTATTTTTTAATGTATTTTTTTTTTAATCTTTACTATTAATCCTGGTTAATTGAGAGCTGACTTGGTTAAAAGTAATGAACAATATTAATAAAAATAATTAAAATAATAAAGAATATTGTAAATTAAGATAATTAAATTATTTTTAAGTAAATTTAATTAATTAATATTTTATTATTTTATATAAACAAGGTAATTATATTTAATTTACTTTTTAATATATTATTAATAGTTATTTTATTTTAATTTTAATTTTTAATTCATTAATTTACTTTTAACATTGTATTTTTTAAAATATATAATTTAATTTTAATATATTATTTTTATTTTTTAATTTATTACTTTTGACTTATTTGTAGTATAATTTATTTTTTAAAATATATTTGAAGTAGTGATTTTATCTAAATTAAAAAAATAAATTGAAATATAAAATATTAAGATAAATTATATTACCATCAGAAAAAAAATTGAAATATAAAAATATATTAAAATCAAATTATAATTTTAAAAATACAATGTTAAAAACAAATTAGTGGATTAAAAAATAAGAATAATATTAAAAATAATAAAAATATCGTTGATAAAATATTGAAAATAAATTATAAAATTAAATTATATTAATCATCGTATTTATATAAAATAATAAATACATTAGTTATACTAAATAAATAAATAAATATATTAATTAATTAAATTACGTATTTAAAAATAATCTATTTGTTTCAATTTAAAATATTATTTATTACCTTAATTAATATTATTTTTCACATTAATAATATACTAACTCTACTAATAAAAACTAAAAAAATAACACTAAAAAAATTAAAAATCTAAAATTAACTACAAAATTTACTAGAAATAAGATAAGACATAACCATATTTATAACAACCTAAAAAACGTATTTAACCAAAAAAAATATTAACAAAGGGAATTGGGTTAATTTTTGAAACATTCTAATAGGAGTTCTATTTTTATTTTTACAATTTCCGAATATCAAATGCGTAATATATTGGAGCCCAAAACAGTAATTGGGTTTCCATGGACTTATCGGACTGGGTCATATTATAGTATTGGGTCCCGTTGAATCTTTATCATCCTAATAGGTGTTTTATTTTAATTTGGGCCCAAAGAAATAACCAAAAAAGACTCCTTCTCGAGCCCATTTTAAAGGTTACAGAGGCCCAGGTCTACCTATCAGCTTTGGTTAGGATTTTCAGTTTTGGAAATAAAACATAGTAGAGCAATTAGGGTTTTACTTTCTGTGGACGATTGCACAAACCTTTTCAATGGGTAAGAAGAAAAGAATGCTGTTGCAAGTGTTCCTGAAATATGTTTTTAGTTTTCGCCAATTTGATTCCGATATTATTTTTTGTTTTTCTATTTTATTGAATCTACATGCTTTATATTTTGAATGTAAAAAGCGAGAACCAAGGTTTACGAGTTGAGGAAAAAGACAAAGGCAGAGATTCTGAACCAATTGAAGGATCTGAAAGCAGAGCTTGCCCTCCTCCGTGTCGCCAAGGTCACTGGCGGAGCTCCAAACAAGCTCTCGAAGATGTGCGCCCTCTCACTCTCTATTATAAATTGTGAACTGCTATACAAATTTGATTGCATTTGTTTTATTGATGCAGAAAAGTGGTTCGGCTTTCGATAGCGCAGGTGCTGACTGTAATTTCTCAGAAGCAAAAAGCAGCGCTGAGAGAAGCTTACAAGAATAAGAAGTACTTGCCTTTGGATCTGCGTCCCAAGAAGACCAGAGCTATCAGAAGACGCCTCACCAAGCACCAGGTATGGCCGATTTTAAAAAAAAATATGAATATAGGGAAAGCTAGTCTTATTGCTTAGTTTATGTTGTGGATATGATAGGGGGAGCTTGTTGCGGGTGAAGGTGGAAAGTATTGATTTTGAACTCTTCTGAAATTTCTGTCAGGGAGTTGCATGAAAGCTTCTGTTGTTTAAATCTAAAGTCTATGTCTTTTTTATATGGAACTTCTTGGATCAGTGTACACTTTCATCTCATGTTATGAGCTATGATTTAAGTGTCTTATTTAGCCAAAATTTACCGCAACCCACAAATTATGTTTGCTTGTCTAACTGGATTACCCATAAAGATGTTTGGTGACAAATTGTAATCTACTTATATTTTTTATGAATTTTTAAATTTTAAAATTAATTCTTATCACCCACAAATGATAATGAGGCATGCATATAGTCATGTTATATCACATGTCACCTTAAAATGGCAGGTGTCTTGTTCGCATGACATAATTAAATGCATATCATTTTGTGGTCAGAAATCTATCTTCCCAAATAATATTGGTCTTTCTCCTTTTATTCTTTGTAAGTGTATTTTGTTATAAATATGTTTAGTACCAGTGTATTTTGAAGAGTCTTATCACAATGGCATGATTATAGCATTCACTTTACTGAAGCAAGTGATGATACAATTACTTGTCATTGTGGACTTTAGCTTCTAAATTACTTGATGAAGTTTTAAACTTGCACTAATTTTTGGATTGTCTATCTTGTTGGGGTGATATAGAACTTTAGTGGACTATTTCAGCTTGTATATGTCGATATCTATTTTGGTCTTTGAGGAAGATCTTCATTGAAGTTGTTTTAGGAACACTTATTTTAAGAATAACTTCACTAATACAGCTTCATGTGATGATAGATGTACCTTATTTTTGTCCCTTGGCATCATTCAATGGTATTTCTAGCTTTCTAGGCATGTAGGGTTCCTACTTAAGAATGGTTGAATGAATTTGCTTTGTATTTCTTACAGGAATCTTTGAAGACAGAGCACCAAAAGAAGAAGGAAATGTACTTTCCAATTAGAAAATATGCATTAAAGGTGTAATGTCATCCTAGTTTCAATGATATTTTTGGCTTCGTCTTCTATTTGTTATTTGACATAATTTTAAATGTTATTCAGTTTTTTTCAGCTCTATTTTTGTTCTCTTCCACTTTTAACTGTTATCAATGGAATATAATTATAAGTTTTTCTTCTCTATTTTTTATGTATTAAACTATTTTAAAAAGCAAGACTAGAATGACTTTTGTGGTTTTTAATATAATAAATATTTTATTTTATAGTAATTTTTATCACTAATTTCTATCATTAATTCATGAATACACAATTAAAAAATAAATAAATAATTTTATAGTGTTCCATTCGCATGTGACCTGGACATATTGAAACAAGCATTGTTTAACAAATACTGATCCTGAACCGAACCTGTATCCCAGTGTTAATAAATGGTGTGTCAAGTGGTTTTAAATTTTTTTCCTCGAGAAAACTACAGCTTTCATGGAGTATATCTTATGCATTTGTTAAGAAAAACCATTTGATAAAAGCATGGCTATTCACTGGTAGTGAGATTAATAAATTGTACGTTAGTGTATAAGAGCGTTGGCAAAAAGGAAATTCTCAATCTGTTCGTCCACAAATCAGCTTGGTAAATTTATACAATGTTGAATTGGTTATAAAAAAAATTAATTTGCATCGTTGCTTTGTTTCCAATTGAAGACAAAGAAAGTTTCTCTCCTCTACCAAAGGTTGCACTGGAGAAGAATTTTTTTTATTATTAAAATTTATTAGAATCTATAAAAAAAAAAATTGATTGGAGCTTATTAATAAGAAGTGAGATTCACTAAATTGTGGTTTTTTTTAATAAATTTTAACTAATAAATAAAAGTGTATCTAAAAAGTGTTAGAATGTATTATTAGTATTTTTAATTCGGATATTTGTTTGAGTGAGAAGAATAATAATAATTAATTAAAAACAATTATTATTGATATTTTAATTATTTCATAAATTATTATTAAAAAAACAATTGTTTTAGAGTGTGTTAGAATGTATTATTAATTTGGATTATTTATTTATGTATATTTTTTTTGGGAGTATTTATTTTATCATTTTTTTAACATTTATTTTTTAATCAACAGTAATCACGTTTTCTCTCTTTTTCTTTTGCTAAATTACATCCTGCTTATTAGAAGAGTCATGTAATTCTGATTGGAGCTTCTAATTTCACCTTTGAGGCCGGTTGAGATTTAGGAGGGGGAAATGGATAATGTGTAGACGGATCAAACCTCTCACTTTAAAAGCCTTTCCGGTCATCAACAAATGGGTCACAACATAAGGCTTTTATAGTTTCATTTACGCAAAAAAATAAAACGACCAAAATTCAATTACCTTTATTTTTCAGTGTGTTTATTGAGAAACCCTTGGTGTCGTATGATTAGAGTTGAAAATGATCAAAACTTTTATCTTAGATATCTAAATGATTTATGTTGTTGAAACCTATTTTTTTCCTCTTCCTAAAAAGAAAAAAAAAAGAATAAGTGAAGAGATAGCCTGTTCTGGTGGACTCACACTCCCTGATTTGTCTCTAGCGGGCAACAGCAACTGACATCTACCTGCTATTCGTTCATTTTTCAAAAAAATCGTCCCCGTCTTGACACTCTACAAGAAATTGAGGCTGCAGAAAGCAATTTCGACCACGATGGCTAGAGGAAAGACTCGAAAGATCATCACCACATTCAATAAAGGTGTTATCACATTTATTGAAAGGAGTCCCGTGTGGGAACCACCACATTAATGATAAAAGATCTCCTTGAAAGATTTAGGGAAGATGGAGTTGACCTATAAAAGGGAGAAGTGATGAAAGAAAATAGGGGAGAAGGAAAGAGAGGAAGAAAAACTCAGCTAAAATTTTTCTGGAGCTAGAAGCTGGTAGCTTTGAAAGCTCAAGAAGAGAGTTGGCAACATCAAAAGGAAGGAAAAAGTTTCTATCAACGGAAAACTTCACATTCAAGTAGGATTTTGGTTATCCCACTATTTTACATAAGATATAGATTCCTGAAATTCTAGTAATTGCCATGTTAATTCCCTGATTATTGCTGGGGAGGGCCAACATGTGGTTCTCCTCTTTTACTGTAAATCTTTGTTATGGACAACTGGTCAAGTGACCTAGTCGAGTGGCCAACCTCTAACATTTTTTCTTCTAACAACTATGTTTTATTAAGCCACTCAATCTGACAATTAACTCTTGTCGCCCAATTTTGTTAAGTTATCAACTCGGCCAAATGATTTCGATTCAACCTCTCGACCACAAACATCTCAACCTCTCAGTCACGAGCCTCTTGGTCTCTCAGCCAAACCTCTTGGCCACAAACCTTTCGATCTCTCGACCTCTTGGCCAAACTTCTCGGCCTCTCAACTAAACCATCCAGACTTCTTAATATCTCGATCAAACCATCCACGAGCCTTTCGACTTCTCAACCAAACTTCTTGGCCACTAACCTTTCGATCTCTCGACCTTTGGGCCAGACTTCTCGACCTCTCAACCAAATCATCCACAAGCCTCTCAACCTCTCGGCCAAACTTTCCACAAGCATCTTGGTCAAATACCTCGACCAAATGACCCCAGTTAGTCAAGCCGGTCAATTTAGTTAAGTTACACCCAGTCGATAGACCAGCCCGCAACAATACATCCCTTCCAACTTTTTAGACGCCTATAGATAGTCCATTTTTCCTCAAACCATCTTTGAACGCTGATGGATAGTTCACATCCTTTCTAATTATTCAAACGCTTATTGACAGTCTACCATTTTCTAATCACATTCCAAGCGTAGTTAGAACTACGTAAACTTTAAATTCTCCATTGAACTAGGAGATACATAAGAGTAAGAGGCAACTCTTGTCAAGTTCAAAAAACCAAAAAAATATTTTTCCTCTTCTAATAACAACATTCAATCCTGTGTGCTCAAAAAGTGAAAATAATAATTTTAAAGTCATAACAATTTCATGTTTCTAATTAAGATAACCCGTTTTATGATATATATAGTAGGGTGTTAAACCTTCCTTATGCTTAACTGATTTTGATTCTTAAATCTAATTCCAAAATACCAGTCTTATCCATTTCAAGCTTTTTTGACGTTTTTAAGGCGATGACACTATTAAATTTATTTTTCCATTTTTGAAAAAAATTAACTTTTTTTTTTCGTCGTCCCATCTTAATTACAGTTGTGGCACATGTTATTTTGGAGGTTTAAGTTTTAAATAAGTTAAGGTGAAATTATTGAAAGGAAGGAAAATGTTAATCTAATGAACAAACAACTTATTAGTTATTCAAAGTTCACAAAAACATTGGTTTCAATATATGAAAAAAATAGAATATACAGTATAAAATCGTATCTATATATATACTCCGCACACAAGTATCTTCCGTATAATATCTGTGGGCTGAATTCTGTAGCAATTCATTGCTGGCATCACTTTAAGATTTTGTTCATTTAGCAATTCATTGTTAGAAGGTTCGCAACGTTTTGTTCTCTTGTGCCTCTATCCTTTCCTCGTATTTATCATTCAACACGTTTTACTCTTCCGATTCAAAGTGTTGGACTCCTTTTTATGGTTACAAGGTTTTCCCGGCTGTTCAATTATTTAATATCTTCCCTTTCGAATTGTTCATCTGAGTCTAAACAAGTTAAAGTCCATATGCATTATTGATTTGTGGTTGCTTGTTCTGGATTCCTCCAAATGAGTTGGATTTTCCCACTGACAGTGCTGGTGTTGCTCTTCCGCTACTTCCAAGGAATAGACTCCAGTCTAAGGATTAGTACTTTCAGAAGCAAGTCCTTCTCTATAGTTTAATAGAATAATAACATAGAAAGAATTGCATACTACAGATACTTGTACAAAACCTCTGGAACAGTTTGGTTTCATTCATTTTGTCATTTTACTTTCAGGGACATTCAAAAGAGACTACTTAAATTTATGCTTCTAATTTTTTATTAATTTATTTCAATAAACTATATACTTTTTAAAAAAAATTCTTTAAAACTTACTTTAGTATTTTAATGAACTAGTACTTAATTAAATTATGTATGTAATTTCTCCTGTAATTAATTTTGAATCGGCCATTTTTATTTTAAAAAAATACAGGTTAAACTAATAAATATGTGAATGGATTTACTTATATTAAAATGAAAAAAATATAAATATATTTGGGCTTTCTAACTGAAGAATTTTTTGTAGCAATTAAATTTTTTAAAAATATAATAGTGTAAGTCGTAGTTAAAAAATGCTACTTAACAAAAAGAAATCATACACTAATTACACTTAACCTTTTCATATTGTAACGAAATTATATTTGTTACCTTCAAAATAGTTGATAAATAGTTGATTTTTTTAAACATAGTCTCAAAAGTTTGATTCTTAATTATGGAAATGGAGAAAGTAATATTAAGGAAATTAAAATCATAGTTGAGAAATATCTTTTAGTGTAAACAAAAATTGTCACTCTTGAAAATTTTAAAATAATTATTACAAAAATTAATAAATTTTAATTTCACAATAATCTATAATTGGATAACCATATAAAAATATTCATATTATAAATATATTCTTAATTTATTGTTATTCTTCTTTATAAAGCTGTGTCTATAAAAATGAGACTTGAACATTGTTTTAGTATGGTTATATACTACTTTTTTTGAAAATAAAAGTAAATAAGTCATATTTTGTAAATATAATTTTTTATATTTTATATAAAAATGTAAGTCATATGTTACAAATACAATGTACTTAAACTATTTATATAAAATAAATTAAAAATATTTTTTTGGCAATAATCATATATATCGTATACGCTTTCGGTAAATTAAATATTAAAATCAAATATCGTATTTGGAAGCTAGTTACTTATTTGCATCTGTTCTTACAATAACAAGTGATCTGTATAATATTATCAGCTACGACTTACGTTTCCAAGTTATTTTCCCAATATTTTCAACTAGAGTTTACATTATTTTTTTTTTAATTATTCCTAAGTTTATCCTAGTTAAATAATTTGAAAAGTAAAATGTACCATTTAGAATTATAAATAAAATTATAATCTTATAAATTAATTATAGAAAAAATTGGTTAATACTTCACCTAAATAATGCTCCTTCGAGTTTTTTATTATAATATCTAAAATTAAACTTTGTTTTGATTTTTTATGAGTATAAATATAAAATGTCTCGTATATTAATTATTTTTATAAAAATATTTTTAATTATGAGTATTTTAAAATTTTAATAAATAATAAATGAAATACATTAATAATATCTTAATCTATTTAAGAGTGTAAAATGATCTTATGTAAAGAATATTTTAAGAATATTATTTTAATTATTCACATTTATAGTCAATAGAAATTAAAATATTAAATACATTAATAATAAGAGATTAAACAAATTAAAATTAATAAAAAAATATTTATAAAAAATAAGAATAAATTTTATTAATATATGGTAAATTTTAAATATATACATAAATTTAGTAATATTATTTAAATTAATTAGTTTTTATAAATTAATGAATTGAGTGTGGAGGGAGTACGATTAGTTTAAAAAAAAAATGTTTGACTGACGTAGTCGTATTTAGAGTTGGTTGTAATTTGATTTCAGCCAACTTTAATTTGGTTGGAAAAGAGTGTGTACTTATTGACACGGGAAGAGACAGAGAGAGGTTCCAGAAGTGGAAAAAACGAAGAGAAATGTGTACTGTAAAAAGCTATATTAGAGAAAGAGGAGGAGCTATTACGTTTACGTTGAAGAAATAAATGCAGAATTAGCATAATAAGTTAGAAGGTTGTTTGTTTTAGGCACATTATTAGTAAAGTCAAATTTTAGTAAAACGCGGGGCCGTCCCTTGTAAAGGCCAACAACTTGATTACAGAGTGAATCGAATAATAACGCGTCACTTTAAAAACTCTTTAACTCTTTTTCTTCTTTCTGGACGGCTAATAATGCCCACTTTCACTTTCCTAATGTAAAAGATGCTTATAATGAGTCGCTAGGAATACTTGCCTTTTTCCTCATTATGTTTGTTAAAGAAAGAAAAGATGTCGCTCTACACGCTTTTAAGAGTCTTTTTTATTCGCATTAAGTTATGTGTTTTATCTTAATTTTATACATTTTGCATTTCCTTTTATTTATTATTTTTTAAAAATATTCTTCTTAATTTAAATTTTTATTTTATTTTTACCAATTAATCTAGCTATTTTTCAATCATTTCAAGTTATTATCTTTATCTTTGTCTATATACTTGATTATTCTAATTATTTATATTTTTAATCTATTATTTTCATCTTTATTTCTATGTTAAATTTTAATGATTTAAAAAATTTTAAGAATTTTTTTTTAAATTTTGTCAGTAGCAAAAATTAATCATGTATAACAATAGAATTTGTTTACCATATATCCAAAATATAATTATATGTTTAAAATTATTTTTTTATTCTAAATTTTAATTATGATATAAGTTATGTAAACAACCGTTTTAATATAACTTTTAATTATATACAAATAAATATTTATCCTACACATTATACATACTAAAATATTAATCCTTATTATATGTAAATTAAAATATTTATGTTGAATGAAAATATTTTTAGAAACTATTTTTAAAATAAGATTGTTTTTACTTTTTAAGAGTTTTTCTTCAATGCAAACGTTTTTAAAGATTTTTTTTATAACATATTCTATTATTTAATATATCATTTGCAACTTTATTTTTAAATTAAATATCAATATTTAAAAAAATCAAATTATCGATGGTTAAAAATAATCTCATATAAAAAATTACAATAGAAATTATTTATCATAAAGTTAATAAATAACTTTTATGTTTTAAAATACTTATTAATTACAAATTTTAAATTATAATATAATTTATATATTTAAAGTATTTATTTATTATAATTTTTATTACATAAAATAAATATTTATCTTGTAGTTTATTACGGTTAAAATACTAATTATTTAAAAATAAGTATTAAATATATGTTTTATATAATCACCGTAATAAAAAAAGCAAGTATTAAACATCTCTTTTAACATATATATTACATATGATCTTAAATGTCGTCATCTATAATTAAAAACATTAAAAGTAATAAATATATACTTTTAATTACTTAAAAAATAAAGATATTTATATTTTAAATATAATTAAAAAATTAAAATTATAATATATTTTATTTCCTAAACCCGTAAACTTGATTTATAAGATAATAATTGAAAATAAACTCTGTCTACAATAGAAGTGAAAATTCCGTAAATTTTATTTATTAAAAGAGTTGAAAGAGTATAAATTCGTGTGTTCAAACATGATAAGAGTTTAATCAACGTACCATATCAAAGTATATCCTATCTTCTCTTATTCTTTAAGTGAATAATAATGAATTAGTTTCATGTGACATGAGTATACAATTTATATAGTTAATCAATTAAAAATAATATATATATATATATAACCACAAAAAAATTTTAACTTTGCTACTAATTTTAGCTACCATTTAAATTAGTAGCTAAATCCTAGTTAATTAACTATTAATTAACTAGAATATTATTTTTTCTAGCTAAATTGAAGTTATATTCATTTATACTTCTTATTACTACAAATTAGCTAGGAAATAACTACAAATTTTAAAAAATTTACTACAAATTAACTAAGATTATTTTCTTAGCTAATTTGTTACTTATTTCATGCTACCATTCAATATTATAATAATTTTGTAGCTAATTATTTTTACTAGAAATTAGCTACAAAATAACTATTGATTTTAAAATTAGCCACAAAATTATTTTGTAGCAAATTTTAAATTTTCTAGTATATATATATATAATTTTAAATTATTATTATAAAAGTTAAAAATCATACCATAATATCAATTTATGATTTAATAATAATATAAAAGACAATTACAATATGAATACATTTAAGTTAATGAGTTTAATTCGTATGCATTTAGTATAAACTTTTTGACACTAGATCGTAATTTATTTTTAATGTGACTATTAAAATAATTATTATAAAATTTAATAAATTTGTTACATATATAATAACTTATTATTGAATAATAATATAAAAGATATTTATACTGTCGGTACATGCATTATTTATTTTTAATTAAATTTATTAAGAAATATATTTTTATTAATTATGTAACAATTATTAATACTCTTGTCCATTGCCTCAATATTTTATATCTTTATATAGATAAATTATTTTCTTATTAAAAATATGTTTTTATCTTATTTTGTATTCTATTTTTCATGTATATTTTAAAATTAAAAAATATATAATTTGAAATTCTATACTTAAATTATTTTAATTTAATTTTACTGTGCAATTCACATGTAAAATAATGGTAATATTATAAATCGCGGGCCATGTGATTAATTTGTATGCTTTATTTATAAGGACACTAACAAGTTCAGAGACTAAAATAAAAATAAAAATATTATCAATATATTTTGTTCATAGTTTTGAATGAATCTTTAATTTAAATTTTATAGAAAATATTTATTAATTTATCCACAAATATGACCCTTATTTATAATCCAATGGGGTTGGTCATGTGGAGTATGACAGAGTATTTGACAGTAAGACAATTGTTATAGTTAAACATGATAATCCGTGGAATGGAGCTGAATTTGACTTTCTCCATCTTCATTTTTGCAAAAGGTAATGCAGATTTAGAAGGAGACAAAGATATATATATATATATATATATATATATAATCTCATTTTCATCAATTTTTTTTGAATTCGAGAATATTCATGCAAAAATTGTCCCACAGCTTTTAAATTTTATTTTATTTATATATTTTATATTTGTATTAAATCATTAATTATGTATTAATTTGAACAATAATTAATAAATAACAACAATTTGTAAAATTGAAAAATCTAAGAACTGAATTATAATTTTAGTTACATATATAATTTTAATTTTATTATTTAACTATTAATATAATTTAAATTATAAAAATATAAAAATAAACACATGCACACATATATTGTGGGGCAAGTTCGGTTTTAAAGGTGGGACGAGGGTTATGTCTTGCCCTGGACCCTGGCTCTGACTTTACAAGTTGAGAAAAATTAGAATTATAGGTTAAAGTGAATCTTTTTGTCAAAATTGAGTGGAGACCATACGAATATTCACGAATTTGAATTTTATTGTCATGCCTAGTAATAATTATAAGTTTGAAGACTTTTATTTATAAAAATCTAATAATCTCAGTTAACTTTTGATACGTCAACTAATTACAAGGTGACATTATAATTCTGTACATAAATTAACAAAATAATATTAGCAACATGTACACGCACAATTTGTAAAGGGAATTGTGCATGAATTATTGTTATGTTAATCAGAGTTGATTTATAGTTAAAATATGAGTATTGCAGCATATTGTTTAACCCTAATCATACTCGTCTAATCGACGTGACATTTCATAATTAATCAATCTTGGCGAACCATAATATATCAATTCACAATTTTTTTCCTAATTAATTAAGAAAAGCCTTAGTTAAGATCAATGTAATTAAAGAAAATGATTAAAAAACTGTAAAACACTTGTGCGTATTCAACTCAACTTATTTTAAAAAATAATTATTTAACTTTATGATAAAGTTTTTAAACAAAAATCGATTTTGTTTTTCAACAAAATAGGTTCCCAACCAATTTTTGTTTCTCTCGCTTTCCATTGGAGACCAAGTTTAGATGTTTTGGGCAACGTGAACCATCTCATGATACTCCAAGATTGAATTATAGGGACGGATTAATAATATTATCGTGGATATTCCAATAGATAGATTAAACCAAGTTGCCTGGTACAAAGCACTATAATGGTTTGATAATTAATTAATGGTGACTTTGACTTTCTATTGATAAGAATGTCTAAACACATAATCAACAAAAAAATAAATATAATTACAACTAATTATTTTTTGATATACACATGTTTTCTTTTCCAACGAATTTCTGAACACACCCAAATTGGTCGAGGCAAAAGATAACAATAATAAACTGTTTGAAGAATGAATATATATATATATATATGTGTATATATAAATTAGGACTCCTTCGTATTGGACACTAATTATGAATAAATTAAGTAAAAGGTTGATCCCATACATGGGCTATTTCATTAAAAAAAAAAATCATCTGAAAATTGACTTCAAAACTATTATATATCAGTTTATAAATGATTGGATCATCATTTGACATAGCTTTCTTTGCTCAATGTGTGGAAGAAATTACAGATTGAAAGGGATAATGCATCCAAAAATAATAATAATATATAGGATGCTGATTATCGTTCCTATGACTTGATCAAAGCTAAGAGAGTGGAGCAACTGACCCACGTGCATCCAACAGGCCAAGATAGATTAATATTTGGATATAAAATAAATTAGTGAGCATGGTGGAGACGTAAATGGAACGAGGAAACAGAATATAGGCAAAAGAAAAAAAATAAAATAAATGTCTATATTGGCATGTAGAATGCATACAATCTGAGACAAGCACAGTCAAAATAGCAGCAAAATCGGTGACTTCACCAACCAAAAGATGGTGTACTAAATACAAATTTCACTAACAGAGAAGGAAATCTCCATTTAATTAAGACATTAAACGCAAGCATTTTTACTGTAAATATTAAATAATTATGTATTAATTGAATAAGAATATGAAATCATCCAAAACCAAAACAAACAAACAGAAGTAACAAATATATATATATATATATATATATATATATATATATATATATATATATATATATATATATATATATATATATATATATATATAAAATAAATGTGTGTGGTCATTAAATTCAACCAAACTTTTAGCTGGTTAGCACTTTTCATATCGTAGCGTATTCAATTTCTCTAACTATTTACGTTTAAGACTGCCTAATAGTTAAATTTTCAGCTTATGACTCTAGAAAGGGGAAAATATCTTCTTTTGCGTTAAGTTTTAAATTTATAATTTTATGAGAATTAATTGTTAATTAATTAAGAAATAAAAAAAAAGAAACAGAGGAAATAAAACCAATATTTCGTTTATTCGAATAGTACTTACTCAAATTTATTAAATAAAGTTTTGTAAATAAAAAAATATTAATTAGAAGAAGAGTGGAATAACAACCTTATGATACATACAAAGAAGCACTTCATAATTAACTTTCCTAGGGTCGATAGTTTCACGTCAGTTTTTTAGTTTATCACTGGTTAGGAACTTTTCACGATTTAAAGGTATCCATCTAAGGGCTCCAACATGCATGGAGGAAGGTTTCTCGGATAGTAATACAATAATTTTTTCTATAAATATCTACAGAAGTTAAAAATAAAGATAAAAATGAAATAATTTTTTGTAAGTTAAAATTATTTTATTTATAGGCTAGTTTATAAAAATTCTCATTTAGTTTCTACAAAAGATATGATGATTTTAACTTATGATAAATTGATTTCATTTTTTTAATTTTCTTCTGTAACAAGTAGTTAAAAAAAATTATTCAAACAAAGTCATGTTGTCAAAATTCTCACTTGCTTGGCCTCCAATCTTTTGATCCTTCAAGTTTGCTATTTAATAGTGAGCTTAGCGTTGTAGTATTTTTATCTTTTACAACATATTTCTTAATTTCATGTTTTGCTTTGTGCACCTCTTTCTACTAGTAGTTTAAACTACCTTATTTGATTACATTCTAAAAACTAAAAACAAATTTTAAAAATAAAATTTCAAACATACCCTAACTCATTCATACTTTTTCAAAATTCAAAGATACCTTAATTCCTTCAAACTATTTCGATTGCAGCAGAATCTACGGGTTGACTTTAAAGTTTGAGTATACAGCAAACTATTTATATTAGTTAAAAAAGGAGTTATATGTATATATATACATACTCAATCACATTTTTATTTTATATTATGAATTAAAATTGATTACAAATTATACAATTATAAATAACTTTTCATTAAATAAAAAATAACATTAGGATATAAATTTTAACTAATAATAAAAAAAACATATTAAAAAATATACTACTAAATTTCCTCACAAAAGAAAACAGCGTGTATTATTTATTGTTGAGTAGACAGGGTCGCAAAGCTCAACTTTATTTCTGACCGCTATGTATTTATTTAGTGCAACTGTTTCCTTTGACCTACCTCTATGGCCATTATTGACTCTATCCTCCATGAATGAGGCCTCACTAACAAACATAAATAAGAATATAGGAATATTTATTTTTGAAATTTAATAGGTTAAAATTATGAAATTATGTTGATTATATTTTTACTTATAATTCCAATCCTTTGCCGTTGAATCGTAATTACAAATTAGAAAGATCTCTGCGAACAAATAGCTGTTTTATTAAGAAAATACTATGAATTAAATTTAAAAACTTGTGTGCTTCGAATTTGAACTGCACCTTTGCAGTTGTATTTGCAATGATGCAGACGCTTTTAGCAATAAACAGATAAGATTAACATTTTACGCTGACCATTGAGCATTATTGCTGATACCAAATGCCTACGTGCATTAATAAGCAGACCTAGTCATCATCAAACGTCCAAAAAATAGGTGGGAACGGTTGATATTCTCTCATTTATTTTTATAAATATATATCAAATTATATTTTTAATAAACTCAAACTGCAGTTTAAAGGAAAACATTTTCTTAACACAAAGCTAAAATAACAAAAATTGTCTAAAAATGAAAAGTAAATAAAAAATAAACATAACTATATACAATATTATAAATGACAACAAAATTATAATGAAACTATTTATTCTTGTTGCGACGAAGAAATCGTGAGATTGAATTTAATGTTTGAAGCTGGATCCTTCCCAGAGGAGGAATTGGCCATACAAAACTATAACTGACTCAATCAATCTAGGAGGATGATTGAAATTGATTCGACTTGGATTGGAGCCGCTACCTGCATTTTTATGGAAAACACCGGGAAACCTTGTATGAATAAGGCTAGTCGCGAATCAAAATCTGAGTTTGAGAATCGGTTACGCGTAGGGATCACATAGTATCTCCACACGTCTATTACATAATAGTTACCCAAATTAGCTGCATGAATTAAAAGACCCTTACACTATGTTGATAGTTTGCTAAGAATAGAATGTACATTTACAAGTAAAACACATGTTTTTGGGATTTTTGGGAGGAATAACTTGACAAGAGTGTGCTTCTTGCTCCTACGTACCTCTTTTTGTTAGAGGAATCAAAGTTCACGTAGTTCTAGATAGGTTATCAGGAGAAACGAACTATCTCTTGGGCGTCCACGGGTTGGATAACATTGAAGAAATGGACTTTCCGTTAGGTGTCCATGGGCTAATTGACAGTAGAAACAATTGAACTATCCATTAGGCGTTCGGAACTTAAATGACATTAAAGGAAACAAACTATCCCTTAAACACCCTTGAGCTAACTGATCATGGAAGAGAATGGACTATCCATTAGGCGTCCAGGAGCTAACAAATATTAGAGAGATGATGGATTTTACATTAGGCATCCATGGGATAACTCTTGAAGGATTTTCCATTGGCATCCAAAACGTAACTAAAAAAAATAATGAATAGTTGACAAGGTATTTTAATAACAAATGCTAGGAGGGGATCGAGACTGACTCGGTAACGGATGTGACTGGATGTTGAGATCGACTCGGCCAACTGAATTGGTAAGGACGTGGCCTTCGGCTATGTAGAGCCGGGACCATTCTAGAACCCCTTAGATATGGAGATACGTTTTTAGATGTCCTATACAAAGAGGAGAACCGAAACCGACTCAGTCCATGCAAGTGCCAACTACATGTTAGCTAATCAATGACTTTGAGTGATGTTGAGAATGACAATATAGTGTAGAAATATAGATGATAAGCCTATGACATGCTGAGCTATTTATAACAACTTATGAGGATGTATTCCTTCAGAACCTAGGGGACTAACCTGGTATCCAGAGGTTCTGATGTCGTTTCTCCTCTTTTGCTTTGGTTGTTCTTTCTACCTCTAGGGGAACCAGTAGCAGTTCAGCGTTCAAGGAAACCTTCTTTCATTGAGCTTCAACTCTCACGCGAGCTCCTTAACTCTCTCTTATGCTAAACTTTCTACTAATCCCTCTTTCAAGCTCTTAGACTTTCAATTCAAACTTTTCTTTCTTAGCTCTAGCGAATTTTCGACCTTAATTATGCGACCCCTTTTCAATCCCAATTGTTCGACCACAAATTCTCACTCTCTAATTCTCGACCTCTCACCAAAAACTTTTTCGACCTGAATTCTTTGCTCACCAATTCTTCAATTGAATTTTTCGACCACATTTCTCTTTATTTTAAGGTCTTTTATATGTTGTGCTTAAGGTCATTAGTGCATCATATTTTGCTACATATATTGACCTCAACCCTTTGATTCTTCTCTTTTCGCTCTTCTGATGTCAAGGGTCTCTAGGCCATATGCTTCCAACTAATTGTCGGGTTGTGACTCGTCCACTTCAGATCGTGGCACGTTTTCACCTCGGGTCTCGCTCCCTTGTCATTTTCTTACCTATTTTAGTTGTTTCTAGACCGACAACAAATTAGGGGTAGGGGATTGTGCGGGGATTCTTGTCTCCTAGTGCTAACCTGGTCGAATCTGGGGGGTCTATAGTGTGAGGTGTACAAGTTCTTGTCCCCTCTTGCCTAGCTAGACAAATCTAAGGGTCCCACGCTCTTGGAATGCGTTGGATTCTTGTCTCCCCTGTTGACGTGACCAATCCGGGAATCCCCACAATGTGATGTGTACAAATTCTTGTCCCTTCTTACTTACCTGGTTGGATCCAAGTCCCTTTTACTTAGTTGGACAGATTTAGAGTCCCATAAAAGTAAGAATTTAACAACACTCATTATTTTTTTATACAAAGTAATTTACTAAACTATATTTTTAATATGGAAGTATTTGTAACAAATATTTAAAGTTATATGAATATAGTGATGTAGATATAGATATAGATAAAAATTAGTTTTATTTGATATATTAGTTTATTTTAATAATTTTTATTTTATTTTTATAAGTTATTTCAATTAATTTTTAAAAATAAGTTTGTTTATAAATTATTGTTGTTTTTTTTTATATTTACTATTTTTTAAAATCTCTTTTTATCATTTTAAAATTTAGAAATTAAATATTTAAATATATTATTTTATATTTAACAGTTAGTTTATTAGTTAATTTTATCAAACAATAGGTTTATAAGTTAGTTTTATCAAATACATTATTTTCATGATTTAATGAATTTTATTAGTTTTTTTTTTGCACATTTGTCTTTATTTTTAAATTTTCACAAATTTTGTTTATTCGCCAGTTAATTATCTATTGTCGTGTTGCCGTGCAATTAATGAGAAAATGTGAAAAAAATAAAGATAAAAATAATATAATTAAATCGTTAAAAATAATATAAGTGTTAGAGGTAAGATTTAATATATTAACCCATTCCTTCTCCAATACTGCTAAAATCACTTAGCGATTTAGCTTCTTTGATTCATAGATGAAACAGTATTTTATATTTATTATTATTGCATTTGTTAATTTGTTAATTGTACTTTTTTTTGTTAAATATACTTTATTTATTAAATTTTACAAAATTATCTATTAGTTAAATTAACATGATAATTTAATTATGTGAATAATTTATAATCTTAAATATTACACCGCATTAAAAGTTTATTAAATTATTTAATTGAAATAAAAAATAGAAATATTTAATACATATAATTATAAAATATTATGTAATTTAAATGATAATTAATTAAAATAAAAATATTTAAACTTTATCTTAATTTGACCAAATTAAAACAACCTTAACTCATTTGCAAAACTCATCAAGTCTAATTTCTTAAAATTTAATATGTCAACAAGTCTCTTACGAACAAACCAAAATAGAACAAGTTATGAACATTGTTGGAGAAAATAACAGGATAATGAATTAGTATCTTCCGCCATTTGTATGAGACTCAAACAAGGAGAGAAATAACAAAATGACATGAAACTCAAAAAATATGCATGGTTCTCTATTGCAAGGTGTTAAATTAGATTGTTTATTACTCTCAATTTTGCATTTCATTTTTTTTTATCATTTCCCACATTATCATAAAATGTTAAATTATGTTATTTATTTTATCTACAAAGTAGTTATTCAAAAATATAAATATTTAATAAATGAATATATAAAATTTTATATAATTTAACAAATAGATAATTTTATATAATTTAATAAATAAATTTATATAATTTATAAATTTATATAATTAAAATAAAAATATTTAATAATACACAAACGATATATATAAAATAATTATCATCTATACATCAAATGGTTCCATAACTACGGTAATAAAAAAAAAAAAAAGTTAAGGATCAAATCTTACCACCAATATATTTTTTTATCATTTTTCTAAATGCTTAATTATACTTTTATTTATATATTTTCAAAATGTTACATATTTTTGTCTCTAATTACATATAAATATTACATCAATAGTTATCTCAATAATATATGTAAATACCATGTATATTCTCACATTGTCGCTAGATGGCCATGGAAAAAGTCAACTAACAATAATCAACTACACATTGGACAAAATTTAAGAAATTTTGATAGAGTATTATAAACATAACTATATTAAATAAAAATTAAACAATATTATTTGTTAAAATACTATTTATATCTGATGAGGTTTTTATAATGAAACTATTTATTAAAATACTTATTTAAAAAAGTAAGAGTTTATCAATGGTCATTATTTTTATATAGAGGGTACTTTGAACCATTCTTTAAAGTTATATATATATATAAAAGATTTCGTATAATTTAACTAATACAAATCTTTTAATTGAAAAATGAAAAATATAAATTTAAATTATATAAGTATACATGATTAGACAAAATTACAAGTTAATTCATGATTACATGACTAATTAAAAAATTTTATTTTTTATTATTATTTCCTGTAACCGAAGTTTTTAAGAAGCAAATTTTGTTAAGTTTATTTAAAAAAAAAAAAAAGAAGTAGTTAGTCCTGCAATTGTCATTTGAATTTTCTCATTGTCATAACTTACAAGTCGTACCTACTGTGTCTTCTGATTGTGTGTCCAGCAAGACAGAGTCACTTTCATTTCGAGTTGGCAAATCGTAATTTATGATTGAATGAATCCTTGGAGGGTAACACTTTTGATCAATTTTGGGGCATCTTGGTGGAATATAAACCGTTGGTGTCGAAAGCAACAGAAGAAAAAGAACAGCGGATTTCATTAGAACAAAAAACAAAAAGGCACAACTGAACAGGTAACGCTTGCACAGTCACACCGCGTATCCTCTTAACTCCGTAGTCCAATCTCACGCAAGCATTTACGTTCCCACTACCCAGTTCCGTCCAAAGAAAGAGTCAACCATCGTAGGAGTCAAACTGTGTCTATATAAACCCCTCGCGCTCACGCTTCTTACAATCACAACTCACACTAAAACACCTAAACATCTACAGAGAAGCACTACAGCTCTTTTCTCCCTTACGCAAACAAACAAAATTAAAACGATATTATTACTTCATTACTTTCCTTCGCTCTGCCAAAAATGCCAAGAAAAGGAATGAGAAGTATTTTCTTTAAACCATCACCTCCTCCATCCACATCATCACTACCACCTCCGTCCCCTCTCCGCACTTTCTCAGACTCCTTAATGGAAGAAAACATAGAAACCGCAGAATCGCTCATAACAAAATGGGACGATTCCACTGCCAATTACCAATCAAAATTCACAACCCCTCTTTTTAGCGGCACGCGCCAGGAAGCCAAACAGTACCTAAACGCAGTCAAGGGACTACAATCCGCTATGCAGTACCTCGTCGCACAGGATTCCTCCTCCAGCACCCTCGTGCGCGCTCAGTCCCTGATGCAACTCGCCATGAAGACGCTCCAGAAAGAGTTCTACCAGATACTATCCTCCAACAGAGAACACCTGGATCCCGAAACCGTTTCCACGCGTTCCTCCATCGACCACAGAAGCAGCCTCTCTGATTACGCCTCCGATTACGACGAAATTTCAATCTCCGAGGACGAGTTTCGCGTCTCCGAGACGGAACGAGTTTCCATGCTCGCCATGGAGGATTTGAAAGCCATCGCCGAAAGCATGATTTCCTCCGGCTACGGCAAAGAGTGCGTCAAGGTTTATATCGTCATGAGAAAATCGATTGTCGACGAAGCTCTCTACCATCTCGGAGTTGAACGGTTGAGCCTCTCTCAGGTTCAGAAATTGGACTGGGAGGTCCTCGAGTTGAAGATCAAGAGTTGGTTAAACGCCGTGAAAATCGCCGTCGGAACTCTGTTCCATGGCGAGAGGATCCTCTGCGACCACGTCTTCGCCGCGGATTCGGGAAAGAGAACTGCGGAATCATGTTTCGCCGAAATCACCAAAGACGGCGCCGTATCGCTGTTCGGATTCCCGGAAATGGTGGCAAAGTGCAAGAAAACGCCGGAAAAATTGTTCAGGACTTTGGACTTGTACGAAGCGATCTCTGACCACTGGCCTCAAATTGAATCCATATTCTCCTTTGAATCGACGTCGAACATTCGTTCGCAGGCCGTTACGTCGATGGTGAAACTCGCCGAGGCCGTTAGAACGATGCTAACGGACTTCGAAACCGCGATTCAGAAGGACTCCGCCAAGAAACCGGTGCCTGGCGGCGGCGTTCACCCTCTCACGCGCTACGTGATGAACTACCTAACATTCCTCGCCGATTACAGCGACGTGCTGGTCGATATAATCGCCGATTTGCCGCAATCTCCGTTGCCGGAGTCTTACTTCCGAAGCCCGATGCGCGGCGAAAACGCGTCGGCTTCTGAGTTGTCCGAGCGAATCGCATGGCTTATACTCGTCGTGTTCTGCAAGCTCGACGGCAAAGCGGGACTCTACAAGGACGTGGCGCTTTCATACCTGTTCCTCGCGAATAACATGCAATACGTCGTCGTAAAGGTCCGCAAATCGAACCTAGGATTCCTTCTCGGCAAGGAGTGGTTGGCGAACCACGAGTTGAAGGTTAGAGAGTACGCGTCCAAGTATGAACGCGTCGGGTGGAGCGCGGTGTTCTCGTCGCTGCCGGAAAATCCCGCGGCGGAGTTGCCGGCGGAGCAGGCGAGGGCCTGCTTCGTGAGATTCGACGCTGCGTTTCGTGAAGCGTGTAGAAAACAGTCCTCGTGGGTCGTATCCGACCCGAAATTTCAAGACGAAATCAAAGCCTCGATAGCTTCAAAGCTGGTGTCCAAGTACGGTGAATTCTACGATAAGAATCGGGTCGGGTCGGGGTCTGCTACGGAGATTATACCCGATGATATAGGGAATTACATGTCTAACATTTTGTATGGGAATGGGATTGGAGATTCGGGTAGTGTCTCGTCACATTCTTCGTCAACGGCATCGTCTTCTCATCGCTCTAATCGACGGTGATATCGCCGATAATTGATGACGTCATATTCCCCCAATTTTTTTTTTTCCTAATTTGTAGATTTAAATTAAACGTCAACAAACTCTCCTTAGTGGAATAGGACAAGATAGAGAATATTCATGCATGTTACTCTTTACAGTATACTTTTTTTGTTTAAGTAATTATAATCATACTACTGTGTTATCTTCTATTTTAATTTTATCATATTTTATTTTATTTTTTTTTATCATTTTTTCTTTGTTTATAGTTTTTTTCACCTTTCTCTTCCTTTTACCTAGATAATATAGTTGCAAAAATGAAGTCTATATTAATCATGATTCTTTGGTCTTTTTATTTTATGTACGGATATTCTTTGATCTTTCAACTTGCTTACTTACTCTATGATTATTATTTTATTTTTATTTAAATGTATTTTTGCTATTTATATTTTATATTTATACAAATGTTGTAATTTAATTATGAGATTTATATATCTTGTCATCCAACTTGTTTTGTTACATCGTTAAATATTCATAAAAATTTTAATTGTTTGTAAATATGATAATGATTAATTATGTAATTTAAATATATTTTTTCTTTTCTCTTCGATTTTTTAACCAAATAATAAATTTTCTATTATTTTTTTTTTCTAAAAGGAAAGCAAAAGGAAAATGAAAAATAAATGTTTCATTGATACAAATCAACTCGATTTCACATTATATGTTTTTTTGGACATTCGACTTTATAGTCTATCTATAAAGTAACAATTGTCACATGTTATTATTAATGGTATATTTTTTATATTGAAAGTACATATAAATTAAAATATTTTCAATGTTGTATTATTAATCGAGTTAGGTATTATGGCGAGAAAATTATACATACAAAAATGATTAAAACAATTTATCCTGATGTTCCCTCAATTAATAGTTAAAATTTATTAAAATTACAAAATTTTGGTGAGTCATAATTTTAAATAAAAATTATAATAAATTATTATAAAATTCATCAAAATTTGTGATTTGTAACGAACTTCAATCAATATAAAAAAATAGTATTACTATATGTATATATAAAACTTAGATGAAAACATTTACTACATGCACTTAAAGTTACAATATTTTAACAAAATTTATCCATTTTTAAACGTTACAAAATTTATAGCCGGTAGAATATTCTCTTAACGTTAGAAAACTATTGGAACGACTTTAAAGATTAGCCGTTTGTATAATTAAATACTATATAAATCTGACTAACATAAAATGTTTTTTTTTTAATTTTCTCAAAATTTTCTTATTTTCATTAATAATAAAAATATTTTGAAAAAAAAATAATAATAATAATAAATCTCTTAAGTTTTGTAATTTAATTATTTCATAAAGAGGTTAATTATAATTTAATAAAAAAATTATAGATAAAATATAAGGATATAGGATTATTAATGCGACTCATTTAATTTATTTTTTTTAAAATGCAGGGTTGGAAGAATTTGGTATTTCCGAAATGGTTAAGTTGAACAAATAAAAATAAATTATATGTGTAAGTGAAGTCTATTTAAGAACCCTAAACACGAATTGGAGGTGCTTAAGTGCTAACACAGCCTTTCATCATTGATTCATTGTATTCCATTATCCAAAAGACCCAGATAAAGCTCCATGGTCGTTAAGCTAGGTTCAAATTCACCAATCTCTATTACCTTTGCATTTTTAGATGGAGCGCACAGCTGTTGTTCTTTACCCAAACATGAATGAGCATTGGGCTGAATTTATAATTTGGGGTCGGAATGGATCATTGAAATGTAGACAAATATTATGACAACGAATGACCCAATAATTTATTTTGCATTATACTTGTTAGGAAGAAGAGCATGACGGAAGTAGAATAATTTTTATTGTTAATTTTCTTAATAAATTCCAACAAAACTTCATTCAAAAGTACCAACATTACGATAAGTTGATACCAGTAGTATTAGTTCACCAATAAATATTTCACACTTATAACATAATTATGAAATAATTGCATCAGTAATCATATTATTTTATTTTTCCAAACATTTGATATATATTAGTTATAAATTTATAATATTATGCGTTGATAGAATATTTTAGAGGGAGAATGTATTTGTATTGAGTATTTAAAATGATATTGAACTTGAAAAAATTCGAGGTAGTCTTCCCCTAAAGCATGGTGGCGCGTGCAATGGTTCTTCTTACTCCGATGATCATATATAACACTCGAGTCAGCAAGTGGTGGTACATATGTTTTAAAGTTGAAATAGAGTTACCCTGTGCCTACAATAAACCTCTTTTATATAATATATGTTGTAACCGATTTCAAACAAATCATTTGAATTTCTCTTGCTAATGTGATCGTGTTCCTCATTTGTAAGAGATACAGGCATATGTGGTCTTTATATGTTGTTTTACATGTTAACAAATCTTGGCATAACAATTAAGTTAGTTGTCTTTTGGTCATTGCCCTACTTGTATTGAGTACACCACTTGGTTAAGGTATATAGTCGGCCTAACCAAGTATATTCACGAATAACACATATTTTGATACCAATTCAAGTGTTGATCAATTTTAGACATTGTAATAACTCAATCAACAAAGTCATATTGATATGCCAAGTTGGCAAATCCAAGTTACCACCTCAGCCAATATAGATATAATGTAAGATGATATTCAACCTAAGTGGATGAAAAATTAATTAATTTCTATCTAGTAATTATAGATAAAAATAAAGGATTTGTAATTATTTTTAAAATAGATGAATTTTGGAGTTTGAATTCCTAAAAGTGTTAGATTTAAAAAAAAAAAAACTAGTCATTTTTTCAATTAAACATTAGGCAAACGTCTCTTTCCCAGGTTTCTTTCTCTCCCTTGTTGCTTTATTGTGTTCAATGTTATAATTATTTGTAAAAATATAAAATGAAAATAAAAACATTTAATTAAACTAAATAAGTTCTAAATTTTGCTTTAGTTTTATAAAATTTCATAAAATAAGTGTCACAACATAAAAAAATACATTATTATTAATGAAAGAGAATTGAACTAATATATTAAAAATTAAAAATATGGGCCAGCCTGGTTTTATATAGTAAAAATTAAAAATGGATTACACTCAAATAGCCACGGTGCCACAGGATGGATGATGGACCTCTGGGTAGAGGAGATTTTTCAATCCAATGTAGTATGCAGATTTGGGCCTTTATACATATTGATCAACTACTATCCCAATGACACAACCATTAACTTGGACTATGCCTAATTTTTTAGTTTCCTATTTTGCGTAAGTTGGAATGAATTTAACTTTGTTTCATTCTTACTTTCATATTTTCATTACTATTTATTTATATGATTTTTATTTGAACAAATAAGTAATAATATAAAAAATATCACAGTAAGTAAATGTAAATTTAAATTAAAACTGACTTGTTTAATAAAAATGAAACAAAAATACTCCACATATTAATAGTTACAAACTAGGGTATGTTTGGAAAAATAGTTTAATTAATATCTTATTCAATAAATTCTTACTACATAAGAAGTTATGTTATAAGTATTTAAAATTCAACAATATTTTTGAGTTTTGATATACATGTTGATAAGAGCTTACATCCTTTTAAAATGTTTAGATGTATCACTATTATAAGTACTTATAAGATATGATATTATTTTAAAAATTAAATTATGATTAAAAATAAATAAATAAAATTTAAAAACTAACTAAATAATAATTATACTAACATTATACATATAATAAAATATTAAAAATAAAAATTACTGGTCACTATCTAGTTATTTTAAATTTTTAAAAACAAAAATTTAAGTATAATAAATTTTGAAAAAATTGTGACACACAAATTTCACCATGCACTTGTAAACAATTTAAATTTAAAAATATTTAATAATCAAAACATATCTAAAATATAAATTAAGGTGTTAAAATTAAAATCATATATCTTAAAATTATAATATAAACTTAAAAATCTTCATTCACATATATAAATAAATATAATTATATAAAAATAATAAATTATTATCAAAATTCAACTACTACAACTGTTGCAAAAAGAAATATATACAAAAGTTATTAATAACATATAAAAATATAATTTTATTTAATTAAATTATATTTTATAATAAAAATAAAAATATATAAAATAAATAATCTACTCACAATAATTAATTATAATTTATTTTATATAGAAAATGATATTTATATTAACTTGGATGAATAAAAAAATAAAATATTTAATTTAGGAAAAAAACAAACAAATAAAAAAATATACTTCGCCTTACGAGTTTATAAATAAGCTATCTAGAGAATTTGTAAAAATTATGTAAAAACATCTTACAAACTAATTATAAATTATTTTCACAAGTTCTTCCACTGTAAAATAAGTTCAAATAAGTTATATATAAGATATTAAATTATTTAATATATAGGATTAGTTATGTTAAAATAAATTCATAAATTAACAATAAAAAATTGTTATTTACTCACGAGATAAAGTTGTCTTCCTAATACAACTTTTGTCTAATAAAAACTAAATTGTTCATATAAATATTCAAAGTCTACTCTAATGATAAAATACATTATATTAACATTTGATGTATTGATAACATATGTATCAATGTTTATTAATAGAATAATTTGTTAGTGTATAATATATCTTGTTATTAGTATAAACATATATTTTCTATACTAGCTAACATTTTAATTTTCATTAAAAATTATTCTAAGAGAGGATAATTCAATATTTTGCAGCGTAAATATGCGGAATTTTAGAGAGAAAAAAAAGGAGCAAATATTCTTGGCGTACGATTGTGTATATTAATTAATTCGTGTAGTTCATTATTGTTTCTTGTAGTATTATCTTATGATTATTTGTAATAAGAGTGGGTCGATCAACTAATAAATGATTGCTTCGGTTGTAATTTGAGTGCGTAACCATCTTAAATATTCAAAATGATTATTTGTCATTTCCGCTCCTCTAATTTAAAATCATTTATAATACCCTCTTAAAAAATTTAAATATTTTTTATAGAGACTAATGTATGATGGATTATTTATAAGAGATAATTTTTTAAAACCGGGTAGGATTAGTTTGTATATGCAACAAAGTTCTCTTCTTAAGTATTTAATTTTTAAAAAAATGTTTTTTAGTTTTATACTTTTGATTCAACGTGGTTAAATTTCAAAATTTAACAAACACGTGAATTTAATCTCATCATAATTAAAAGAACATTTTAAATTTTAAAACAGTTAATTTATCGAAAATTAACTTAAAAAAATAGTTGTAAAGTGAATATGGTAAGTTAACGAAGGAAATATCCCAAAGTTCCTTAATTGTAAGACCTATCACATCTCTGGAATGACAGTTTTGCGAAACTATTTAATGCAAAACGCGGAGCGCTACGCTTAAGTCGTAACGTTGCTTTCTTATTAAAAGCCAAAAGCTGTATCCTTTATCTTCACACATCTCCTTCGTGACACAAGCCACAGCTGTCATGACTCAAATATGGTATATTAATAATGCTTTTTCATTTTAATTATTGGCGTTATTATATGGAGATTTATCAACTTCTCACTTTTATTCAAATTTAAAAATAGAGAATTGTACTACATTTTGTCTGTTCGGAGAAGCCACAAGAGCGGCGGAGTACACCTCAAATACGGTAAATGACGACTCCCCACGGCGGAGTACAAGAGTGAGAGTGAAAAATGTAGAGGGATCACGAGTCACACCAAAATATAAACATTGATTTATATAGTGCTATTTATATAAGAAGTGTGGTTGTCTCATTAAAAACATCGTGATTGGTGCCAGGCAGAGAGCCAGGATTTAATAACTGTGGGTTAATTATAAATATTAAAATTCATACAAAATATTTATAATTACGTGTTTTTCTTAAAATAATCTAAGAACATGTAATAGATCGAGAATATATTTATATAAAAGATAAAATAAATATTTTTTTAAAGACCCAAAATAACAAATCACAATTATTGATTTTATATTTCGTTAAGAACTTTCATAAATTTATAACAAAATGAGTAATTATGTTAACTGTATTTTTTTTATGAAAAATTCTATTAATTATATTTCAAAAATTTACTAAATTATAATGAATTATGTTACTTATTAAATTATTTTTTTTACGACAATTGTTATAACTCTAAAAAAAAATTATGACATATCTTCGATATAACTTGATATCTAATTTATTTTTTTAAGTTTATACAATAAATATATATATATATATATATATATATATACTCGTGTACATAAAAATAAAAAATACATTAAAATTTCACAAACAACGAGAAAAAGATAAAAAATAATGAAAATAAAAAAATATAGTAAAAATGGTGATAGAGAAATAGAATTTTTTTAATGTATTTCAAATTTAAATTGTTAATTTATTATATAATATTTATAAGTTTGACCTATCGATAAAGATTAATAAATAATCTTTAATTCTCACATCAATATAAAAATATAATAAAATAATTTGATTACAAATTATAATTATTTATAATTTTTAAAATAAAAATAACATATTATAAAAGAAAAATTACCAGAAAAACTAATGCTCAAATATTTTATTTAGAAAAGACAACAAAATGCAATTAATTCTGTAATAAAAACTACAAAAGAATAAAATATATTATTAGAAATAAAAATATAAATAACACTTAAATAATACTATTTACATAATTAAATTTTCGGAATAAATTTAATTTATATATATATATATATATATATTAAAAAACCAAATTGGAAAAAATTAGGAGGAGCCAAAATCCCCAAAGTTGTTTATAGGTTGATCCCTATATGGCGTGGCACATGTAGGACATGTGTCTTCATGTGTGTGTGGGGATGCATGTTGGCTCTGGTGAGGGAGATGTTGTGTGTGGGGATGCATGTTCGCTAAGGGTGATGCTTAGTCGGGATGTGAAGCCGGAATAGGTGTTTGGATATCCTTGCACAAATGTATATGATGCAATTATCTGAATACTCACATGTCAGAGGAGTATGTTAGATATATGCCCCCAAAATAGTTGTCCCCAAGTGAGGCTTGTCTTAATGTGAGATAAGCCAAGTTTAAGCTAAGCCATGGTAGTTGTGTGTTGTGATCTTGGAACATGCTAGGAAGGGGTATCTGGGTCCAGTGTTTACCAGTGCTTTCTCATGCGTGTTGAGATAATAAGTGTTGGCTGAGATAGTGTATGGTTGGGATGATTGTCCACACATCCTACCATGAAGGAGATTGATGCAATCATCTTAATTAGTGCATGTATGATGAAGGGATTTCTTGGATACACTCCTACAACACTTTCTAATACATTTTTTATTATTAATTAAAATTTAATAAAAAATAAAAAATAATGAGTTTGTATAAGTTAGTATTAACTTATTCATAAGTTAAGTTAATTGTATAACTTCTTTCATATTAATTTTTCAAAAATTAATTTTTAATTTATGTATAATCTAATTTTAATTTATAAAAAAAATTATTTTATTTTTTCTATATATATTTATGAAGAAATTCATCCAAACAATTCTAGGGTTATTTTTTTTAAGAATATCTATATCCTATTTTTCCGTAAGTAAGTATTAAAATAAGTTTAAATAGGTTTTGGTCATTACAATTTTGTTTGTCATTTTTTATCTCAATATTTTCTTAGTGTTATATTCCAATCCCTAGCACTAAATATAGTTTAGTACTATATGATTATCAAAATGAGTAGTATTAATTAAAATAATTAAGGTAACAACAAAAATAGTTTAAATTAAAATAATTATATTATATTTAGATATGTAATTCAATTAATTATTATATTTATTTATTTTTAGTAGAATTAATATATTTATTATTTTATATAAATAAGATACTTACATATAATTTAATTTTATGATTTATTTTTTAATATATTATGAACAGTCATTATATTACTTTTAATATTATTATTATTTTTTAATTTTTTAATTTATTTTTATTGTATTTTTTTAAAACCATAATTTATTTAAAACTTTATAATTTAATTTTAATATATTATTTTTATGTAATTTTTATATTTTCAATTTATTAATTTTAACTAATTGGAATGTAATTTAATTTTAATATATTGTATTTAAATTTAGTTTTTTTCTTAGAGATAAAATTATTGCTTAAGATATATCTTAAAAATAAATTATATTAAAATAAACTAAAATTAATAAATTATATAAAAGTAACATCAAAAGTAATATATTAAAATTAAATTATATATTTGTTTTAAAAAGTAAAATGTTAAGAGTAGACATGTGAATTGATAAGAATAATATTGAAAAATAAAATGAATGTTCATAGTATATTAAAAAGTAAATTATATCTATTTACCTCATTTATATAAACTAATAAATATATTAATTGAATTAACACCTAAAAATAATTTAATTATCTTAATATAAATTTTTTATTAATTTTATTATATTAATTAATAATGTTCATTTTATTAGCTATGTCGACACTAAATTAATTAGAGTTATTGATAAAAATTAGAAAATGACACTACCAAAATTTTAAAATCTAAAAATGATAAGTTTTTTTTTTCAAAAAGAATAAATAAAATCAAAGTCATGGTTCCGGGAAGTAGAACATATTTAAGCTATTAAAAAAAATTCCCTTCCAATAATAAATTTCGAAATTAAAGTCAAGCTTATACACTTGAAGAATTAGAATTTGTTATCAAAGTTTTACAAGTATTAGAGCTTTATTAACAAAATCGTAAACGAAAAATGTACAGCAGTTTTTTTTTTTTATAAAAAACACACTTAATAATTCTGTTAATTAAGTTATTTCAATGAGTTTACGCTCCACGAATATATATAACCTTAACTTTTTTTAACTCGCCCTGTTATTATATATTACTAGTAGTTTAATCCCTTTGCATTATATGAGTAAAATTAAATATTTAAGTTTTATTATTAATTATAATTAATTATCATATATTGACATTATATAATTAAAATAAATAATAATTAATATGTAAATTATAAAAACAAATACTTGTATATTAAAGAAATATAAATTATATGTAAAATTATATTAATATTTAAATCACATGTAGATATTTATATAAAAAGATAGAATATTTTTACGTAAAAATACCAATATATAAATTATAAGATTTTTCAATAAAGTATATATCCTTTACAATGATAAATATGTTACGGAATATATATTATAAAAGTGAAATTTATTTTAGTCTTTGAAACTAATATTATCAATTAATTTAAATTTTCATGTTTAAAAAGTAAAATTAAAAACAATATAGTAATTAATTTTGGTGAATAAACATAAATTGATCCTAACATTAAAAAATAATTTAATTAATAATCTTAAAATTCATAAATTAAATTAATTCTTAATATTAAATAGTATTTTATAATTAGAAATAATAAAAATTTTAAAGATTGAATTAATATTTTATTCTATAATATTATATTAATAAAATTAAATACCTATACAAAATATAAATTATAAAAAAAATAAATATTAACATTTTTAATTGTAAAAATGACCCATTTGTAAACGTGGATATATATATATATATATATATATATATATATATATATAATGTGAAAGTTAAAGTAGCCTAAATCAAACAGTAGAGTTAAAATATATTTTTCTAGTATAAAAAAAAAAGATAAATTTATATGGTACGAAGTTGAAATATATTTTGTTAATTAGTATACAGATAAATTTAAAATTTGAGGTGTCATAACTTTAATGTCACATGGAATATATTTTCACCTAAGGTAGGTGCAAAATAATAATGAATTTAACATCAAGTTTTATTTTTTCTCTTAAATAATAGGGATTACATTTAAAAAAAAACTTAATTTACCTTTCAAAATATAATACTTATTGATTAACTAATCATTGTCAAGCATTTAAAAAATAAATGAGACCTATTAAAAAATAAAGTCGTTCTTATAAAAGAAAAAATGTAATGTGAAATTGAAAAAAAAGTTAAAAGTTTCAAAGTTGAAATATTACACATACCTTTTTTTTTTTTTTTTACAAGGAAACTCTCTCCAAAAGTGATGAAACATGGTGATATTTTTGTAAAGACCTATCCAAAAACTTAAAAAGCAACAAAGCTCTAATTTTTAAATTACAATTTCATCATTAAATAAAAAAAACAAAATCATAAAAAGAATAAAACTTATATTAAAGTGGTGCCCTTTTAAAAAGAATGAAAGATATAAAAAGAAACTTTTGCTACCTTGATTTTACATGCAATTGAAAAGAGTAAAAAAAAATACGAACATGAGAGAAAATGGTAAGATAAAAGCTAAAAAAAATATAAAGATAAAATTTATGGCAAATAGAATTAAATAGTTATTTTTATATGAGCCTTCATTAAATTAGATTTTCAGGTTGAATATAGTCACGATAGATTTTAAGAAAAAAGAAAATGAAAGATAAAATATATGATGAGTATAGTATACAATGTAAAAAAAAAGATATTAGATGGAGATGAATGTAAAGGAGATGAAAATTCTTTAAAACTAAATAGTTATTCTTATTTATATTTATACAAGGATGATACTCAATTGAACTAGAATTCGAACGTGAAACCAAGTTGAGATAATTTTATTTTTTGCTAAAAAAAATATCAAATAAAAAGAGACGGATGGAGTAGTTGAAGACCTCTACAAACTTCCATCTAATAATTCGGCTACAGCACTCAAGCAAGAATCTAATGAATTGAACTTTACCAAAAGAGTTCTTTAAACACGCAGAGTTCATAGATGCCTGCCAGACAAGCCCCGTATAAAATGCAGATAACAGTATACGTTAGTTCGTTGTTTTGTTCATTTTGGCAGCAAAAATAAAAAATAAAAAAGGTAGTACTAGTAGTTAGCATTAATTATTTTCACATATAAGGAAATTTTACCTCAAATTGTGTAGGTTGAAAAAGAAAAATATACCAGAATTGGATTCGGAATTTAATGATAAAAGATGCTTGTTCTTTCAGTACATTGATAAAAGAAAAGGTGGTTCATTAGTCTCCACCTTTGTGTGGAAACGTATTGATCAAGTAACAACTAACTGGCTTTAACCATCCACGGATTCTAACACCAAAGATTCAAGCACACACGTGTATTAGCTACAATTCTACAAGCTAGCTTTGATCAAATCTCAACCACAATGCACAATGTTTGTCAGATATATCAAGAATTTCGGTACATCAATGCGTGTGTATATATTTTGGTGCTTCATAAATCAATCTAATCTAATAAAAAAATAAAAAAGTTTATCTAAAAAAAATAAAAACTGAATAAATCAAAAACCGAAAAAATAATTTTTTTTTTTATGAATTAGATCGATTTTGGATTTTGAAAATCAAACTAGACTTTATATATATAATTTTTTTTTTGCCTGAACATGATTTATCATGAACTGTTCACGAGTGGATAATTAGCGAACAAAGTTGCAAACGTTTGTTGCGTCTATACTTCAATATGCCACCACATGTTAATTTGTAAGGACGTTGTGATACGATCTTAATGGATCACGTTGTTTTGTCAATTATTGGGAAAACGGTAATTTAGTTATATGTATACATCAATCTGCATCTGAACTCTTTGCTTTCAGTTGATTTGCCATTATATAGATTATATAAATTATTATATTATATAACTAAGCCTGTTTAACAATAACGGGGACTTAGGAAACAAGAAATAAAAATTTGTCTTGGTGTCTCTAAAAGAAACATGCTTGATTAAAAATTATAACATCATCATGTACCCCGAACAATTTTGAATTTAAATTGCTTAAATAAGAAGGGGAATCCAAATATTATGAATAAAAAATATAGTTGATAAATGAAATTCTACTAAATATGTAGTTAATTTTTTTTTTTAAAAATTAATCTTACGTATAATATAATAAAAAAATAATAACATCATCGTTAGTGATCGTGGCAAGGGCAGCAACACCTCTCAACTATAATAAGACTAATCCTTGCTGATAAATATATGCAGGCAAATTCGCACGTGATTTATTAATTCTTGTATTTTATAGTTTTCTTTTAGTGTGTTAGTACATTATTATGATAGCCGCAGTGGTTAGAACCAACAGTGATTCGGTTAGCACAGTGACGCCATCATTATAGATCACATGCTAGTTGTTTTGAATACAACTCAGGATAATGTTCATTCATGTCTATGTCTTCTTCAAGTCCCATCTCTTGTTTCTAGGATTCTCTAATGATGCCAGTAACATAACATGGCTCTTGATCTAAGGCTAGCTTACTGCATGAACTTCAACAAAGTCATATATAGTTTAAACTTGAAATGGACTTGCATGATTGCTTAATATGTTTTTGTTTGGGCTTTAGCCGATATTGATCATAATAAAAAGATAGTGAGATTGAGTGTATATACATTATCTTAGTCACCAAAGGATTTCAAAAGTTGAATTCAACAGCCTATGTAATTAATGATAGTGAATACGACAGATTAGTGACGAGTGGTAGATTTAGTCAACACTCCTACATCGATTAACATTTAAATTTGTTAAACGTACTCAACTATATTTGCATTTGTCTAATTATATTTACTTGTATAAGACGTAAATTAATTGTCACTACAGACGTCAATAGATCATTCAGAAGTGACAACTTAAAGGCGAAAGCATCGTCACCAAATTTGCAACCAAATTTGCAATCACAACAAAGGGAGTAGGTAACAAGCGATGTAGGCAGATTAGATTGGATCAATTTAAAACAAAAATTATCTATTTCAATTTTTTAATTTGATATTCAATTAGTTTGATTTAAAATTTATATTTAATCTAATCCAATTTAATTTAAAGCGGTTTTAATTGAATCGGTTATATGTTTTAGTTTTATACTTGTTTTTTTAGAGAAAGAATTAAATAAATATTTTCACATATATAATAAACATACTAATTAAAACTTAAAATTTAACATATCTTATTTATAAGTCATTAAATAACTAATAATGGTATAATTATTTAAATATATACTATTAAAAATAAATTTACAAACTTTAATAATTATATTTATGTAATTTTACTCAAATAATTACTACAAATTATTTTTAATTAAATATATTTTTGATAAATAAGTATAAACTATGTAATAATTTTATAAAGACTTAATTAAAGACATTTTAGGTCCTTATATAATTCTGTTTAGTTTTAATCAATATAATTTTTTTTTATCATTTTTGGATCAATAACATTTTCTTAATAACATTTTCTTAATGTCATTTTTAGTCCTTATCATTAATTGTAGTTAGTTTAATGTTGAATTGACTATCAAAATGAATAATACAATTAAGATAATTAAGGTAACAAATAATATTTTAAATTAAAATAATTAGATTATTTATAGATGCATAATTTAATTAGTTAATGTATTTATTTTTTAGTGGAATTAATGTATTTATTATTTTATATAAATAAGATAATTACATATAATTTTATTTTATAATTTATTTTTTAATATATTATGAACAATAATTTTATTAATTTTAATATTATTTTTATTTTTAATTCATTAATTTATTTTTAACATTCTATTTTTAATTATAATTTATTTATAAATTTATAATTTGATTTTAATATATAATTTTTATGTTATTTTTACATTATTTGTCACAAAAAGAGCTACGACCATGTCGGCGAACAATAGAAGTTTGGAGTCCAGATTCCTTCTAGAAAAAGGAACGTGAAAACTGGAGTCGTCACCAGTATTTTTACGATAAATACTGAAAAATCTAAGGTTGAATAAGGCTAGTCTGTGAACCAAAGTTCGAATTCAGGAGTCGGTTACGTACAGGAATCACATTAGTACCCTGTTACGTCTATCTAAAGATAGTTACCATAACTAAATGCATGAAACAAAATATGACTCTTATATTACAGCTTTTACCTTTCATGAAATGATAGATATTTACAGGGGAGAAAAGATGGATGTTTTCGGGTTTTGTGAACTTGACAAAAGTTGTCTCTTGCTCTTACGCATTTCCTATTATAATTGAGAAGTCAAAGCGTACGTAGTTCTGGTCAAGGCTTAAAGTATTATATGGGGGAAAAGGTTGAGATCGACTTGGCCATGAAAAGGTGCTGACTAAGTGTCAGTCGGCTAACGTGCCGACTAGGAGTCAGTGAGTGTGGATAAACAAAGAGTGGGGAGTCGGTTTTTAGAGTCAGCCAACGAGTGTTGACTCTTGATTGGTCTAACTTTCGGGTATGGTTTAAAGTATGGCCTATCTAGGATCAACTTATAGACTGGGGTACAAATTCCTAAACTACTTAACTTAAAGAAAGTGTTACCCAAGGACTGAACACTACTAAACAAATATGTACAGTTGGGAAGTTCCAAGAATTTCACTTGGTATTCAGGTGTTTTTTTTCCTTGCTGTGCTTTAAAGAGTAAACAAGTCTTACTCCCCTCTTCTCAACATTTCCTCTCCTCCAAAAAACTTCTCTTTTTCTAACCTCTCCTTTTCCAATTCTTGACCTTCTCAACACTCCCTTTCTCTGGAACACTATTTTCTCTCCAATTCTTTTTAGGACTTTCTGTAATCAAGATCTCGACCCTTTTCCTTTCGAGATCGGGGCCTTTTATGGCCAATTCCCACCTCCATGATCTTCCAAGGAGATCTTCTACCTTTAATGCGATAGCTCTCTTCAAGGTATAATTAATGTCACGAGGGATCCTTCTCCATTAATGCGACAACTTTGCCTTAAATGCGGTGGTGACGTCTCTGATCGTCACACTACTTGCTTTCCCACAGGGATGACAGGTCTAAGATAACCCTGCCTGAAGGCGCGCGACTCCTCATCTCAGCGATACCTGCCTGAGGCATGTTTGGGAAGCACGAGGCTGCCAGACCTGCTTTCCCAAACTACTTTTCTGACACTTTTTGTCCTTTTCCCATTTGGGAGAGGTAGTCTGTCTGTACCTTTTTTCTCCTTTTTGTCTCCTTCCTTTTCTACCGTTGGACAGAAAATGGTGTCTACATTATTTATTAAATTTTCTTATTGTAATATAATTTACTTTTATTAAATTCTATTTTAATTTATTTTTATCTTTAGAGATAAAATTATTACTTGAGATATATTTTAAAAAATAAATTATATTAAAATAAGTCAAAAATAAATTAAAATATAAAATAATATAAAAAATAATATATTAAAAATAAGTTATATATATTTTAAAAAGTACAATGTTCAAAGTAAATTAATGAAATAAAAAATAAGAATAATATTAAAAAAAATAAAATTACTGTTTATGATATATTAAAAGATAAATTATAAAAGTAAATTATATTTGTTATCTTTTTTATATAAAATAATAAATACATTGATTAATTGAATTGAATATTTTTTAAAAATAATTTAATTATATTAGTTTAAAATATTATTTATTATCTTAATTATCTCAATTAATATTATTTATTTTGTTAATAATATTATCACCAAACTAACTAAAATTAATAATAAAAAATAAAAATAATATTATAAAATGATAAATCTAAAAATGACAAAAAAAAATTGTAATAACTAAAACCACATAGAATAATCTTTTTAAGAACCTAAATCATGTTTAAACATTTTATAAATATATAAGAAATAAAAATATAAATGTGAATATTATCATTCATATATATATATTGTCGTAAGCTTACTTTTTCTTACGTACATAGTCTTTTTATATCTCTTTTTGTTTATCTCCCTTTTCTTATGAGTTATCATATCTTTTATTATTTTTTTCTTTCTCTCTTTTTTCTTCTTCATATATTTCTCTCTTCTTAGTTCCCATCATCTTTCCACTCCAATGGGATGGAGATTGGACTTTTTCCTTTTCTCACAGATTCATCTGCTAGTACGATTTTTGTGTGGGACTCTTGACCGTGAATGCAATAAATTAAGTAGACTTTTTTACTTATTCTACTAATTTTGTTTATCTCCCTTTTCTTGTCTTATTTCTTATGAGTTATCATATCTTTTACTTTTTTTTTCCCTCTCTCTCTCTTTTTTTTATATATATTTCTCTCTTCGTTGTTCGTATCATCTATCCACTCCAATGGGATGGAGATTGGACTTTTTCCTTTTTTCATAGATTCATCGACTAGTAAGATTTTTGTGTGGGACTCTTGACAGTGAATGCAATAAATTAAGTAGACTTTTTGACTTATTCTACCAATTGACTTCAATCGAAGTATAAACTTATGACTACAACTGTATACGGCCCATAAAAGCCTTAGTAAATAAAGCATTGATTTTGAACCTACATATTAATCTGTCACTGTCGACAGATAATTTATAACGATTGAGTCTTTTAAATATACTAATTATAATTTCACTTTATATATATATATATATATATATATATATATATATATATATATATATATATATATATATATATATATATATATATATATAAAAAGAAGAATTAAGTTATTCTAAAAATAATTTTTATATTTATTCTTTTAATTTTTGTAAGATATAAATTTTACAAATTCAACTGATAAATTATATGCGATAACATTTTAATGATCACTGTAAGATTTTAGAAAAATTAAATATTTATATCTATGTAATTTTATAGTTAACATTTAATTATATTTTGAAAATATATTATATGTTAAAATAAATTTAATTGATAAAATATCAAATATTTTTTAAAATATATAAAATTTTGTAAACTCAATGATTTCCTTAACGTAAACTCTCAAAATAATGGTTGAATTAAAAATATTTCAATATAATGTCTATAAAATAATTTAAGTATAGTAAGTTAAGCATGTTTTATTCCTAGAATAAGTTGATTGTGTGTGTGGAAAAGTGAGAAGGTAGATATCAAGCACAAATATATAAATATAAAGAATATATATATATATATATAATTTTGTAATTTAATTTTAATATTTTATAATTTTATCCTATAATTAAGATTTATTTCTCTTTCTCTCTTAGTAAAACTTTTCTCACTTGATAACGTAAGAATTAATATATCTTATAATAATGTTTGTTTATTCTTCTTTTATATATATATATATATATATAAACTTTGATAATTAAATTTTTATAAATAATTAAAGTATAAAATTTCATAATATTTTAAAATAATTATATTACATTTAAGTAATTTTTAAGTTTAATTTTCATAGATATTATATAATTACTCGTCTCATTCTATAATAAACTAGTCCTTTCACTTTATTTATATCAGGAATTAGGGTCAATGGAAGACACATGCAAATGTTTATAAAAGATAATGACTTTTCAAGGTTTATATATGTAATGCCTGGGTCAATGCCAGCCAAATTTATGACTGGTGGATCCGAGATAGATGTTACCGTTTCTGTTAAACTATGGGAAAAAAAATACAATTATTAGTGTTTGAATAACGTATAAATGTTAATTTTTAGAATTGAGTTAAGATTAAATCTAAAAATTTTTATATAGTATGAAATAAGCTTAAATTAAAAAAATTGAAGACAGAGAGACTTGTATGCAGTATCAAGTCAAAATTAGTAGCTTGATCAGTGGTTGAAGCTTAACTTTGGGGGCAATTCAGGCCCAACAGTGCTTGCAGTGAAGCTGTTATAAGAAGGATGCCTTCCCTTTCATCCATTATTTCTCTTGTGTTTCACTTTCATTCCACCAAAAAGTCTCCAAATGAATAATAATTATAAACACTTTTCTTTCTTGACATAATTAAAAGGGCCAAACGGTAAAAAGCTTACTAGAGATAGATACAGACAATGCTCGTAATAAAGCTTTACAATAACGAGGCAATTTCATCACATGGCACCATGTTTTCTATAAATCAAATGGCTGACACTAACTAAATATGATGTATCATTGTCAGGTGGCCATACAGTGTTTAAGTTTCTCCCTGGATTTCTTTTCCTTCTTCGATCTGTTGGTTGACCTTTCTATGGGGTCTATTTCACCCATGGTTTTTAAGAGCAAAACTGTGAACACTCACGAGAGAGAGACGTGGACACTATGTTTGAATTAAGGCTTTAAAGGCATCTTCATCACATGGCACCATGTTTTCTGTGAATCAAATTAAGTGGCTGACACCTTGGCTAAATATTATCTATCATTCTCAGGTGGCCATACAGTGTTTTAGTTCAAATCCTTAGATAGCATTTAGGCTACTAATCGTCCGTTACAAGAATTCATCCTCTTATAATAATTAATAAGTCATTTATCGAGGGTTTTAAGACCTCTAATATATCGACTACTAAGTCTTTAGTAATGTCATGAAATTATTAAGGATTAAGTTTTTGGTAAATCTATCAAAACTTTCAGTAAATAATAATTTTGAAATTTTAATTAATTCTTTCTTATATGAAAATGTTATCGAATTCTATGTTTCTGGTTATTTTTGTAGGGGATTAAACTCTCGATAATTACTGAGGTTAAGTCCTCGGTTTTGTTTTATGGATATTTGACATAAAAGTGAGTATTGCGAATTACAATGGACTAAGTGGTCAATAATTTTTAAATTTACAGAAGGTTAGGCCACCAACAATTAATTGAGGGCTAAACTCTTTGTAATTTATACAAAAAAAATAAAATTAGGTAGTACGGGAATTACTGCCAACAAATACAGACTTAATTACAGAAGGTACCGACTATAAAAATTAAAATTCGTTCAATAAATATATGTATAAATTTACAAAATATTTATAATTATATGTATTTCAAAACTTAATTACATAAGTAATTTATCAAAATGGCAATAGAATTTTTTATAAAATAAAAATATAATTACAACAATGTTTAAACCTAAAATCTTGTGCAATAAAAAAAAAATAATAAAATATATATATATATATATATATATATATATATGATAGATTAAATATTTTTTTAAATGAAATTACAAATGTCAACGATGAATTTCACATGTCAACTTTCACGAATTTATAATAAAATTAACCATATTTTTTTTAAGAAAATGTCTTATTAATTATATTGTTCACCATATTGTTTTTTTTATGACAACCATGTATTTGAATTCATCCATTCGAGAATAGGAATATGTTGACCACTTACAAACAATGGTTAGAAGAATAAAGAAAAAAAGGAGAAAAACAAGGAAAATATGCATACATTAAGGAGAAAGAATATTTATTGGTATGTCTTAAATTGATGTGTTAAATCTTTATATAGTTTTGATAAGTTTGGCTCAATAACAAATATTAGTAATTAGTCTATAATTCTCAAATTAATTATAATCATTTCAATATAAAGAAATGTTATTGAAGTCATTTGATCTAATTACAAATATTTATAAGAGCATCTAGAAAAATAAGTCCATGTTGATTTGTAACTCTATTTTAATAAGTCCATGTTGTGACATAAAATTTAAGAATATTTACTAATTTTCACTTTAACATATAATTTAACTTGAATTTTTAACTTATTTTTAGCTAGATTTATTTTATCTATCCACTCACATAAGAACTTGAAAATTTATTTATTTAATAATTAAGCAACCTTTGTTTATATAAGCAACATCTACAACAACATGATAAGAACTCATTTGATTCAATAATATTCTAAATGTTGCTAAACTTTAAAAACCAACCTAGGTAGCTGCATTGGAGTTTCTGACCTTTAAAATACAACAGTGAATTATAAAAGAAAATAACTTTAAAAAAGAAAATTAATTATACTATAATATTTTGTAAAAAAAAAAAAGAAGACTACAAAAAAAAATATTTGTTTTCACAAAGTAAAATGTTATTATTTTCATTATAAAAACACTAAAAGAAAACAAAGTATACCCTTAACTATCTTTATATCTACGACCACTACTAGAAAAATTTGATTCAGCGATTCAAATAATTTAATCGCTATTAGCGACTAATTTTGTGTCCAACAAATATGTCGATTTTAGTGATCAAATTGTGTCGTTGCTAAATAATCAATAACTAATTTCGTTGCAAATAGAAAAAAAAAATGAATATCATTTAATCATTAATTTAATGACCAATATGAATGTTATCGCTAAATTTGTGATATTATGTGTATGAAATAATAGCGACCGATCACTATTTTTTTTAAAAAATAAATAAATCATAACAATCGATTTATTTATTATTTATTTAAAATTTTAAAAATAGTGACTGCTTTTTATTTTTATTTTTTAAAATAGCAATCAATTTTTGAAAATTTTAAAGAATTCAAAAAAATAGCAACCGATTTTTGAATATTTTCAAAATTTTTCCACTCTTTTTTTTTCTCATCTTCAACCTTGTTTAAGCATCTTTCACTTTCAATCATTTTCCTCTCCTACTCCACCTCTCCTCTCCTCTCTCATTGTCGTCACCGCCGCCTTGACTACCCCGTGGAACGTCACACGACCGAGTAAAAAAAAAAGCAACAATTATAATGATTGATTTTAAAAAAATAGCAACAGTTTTAGCAATCGATTAAAAGAAATTGTGTTAGTTTTAACTACCAATTTAAAAAAACGGCATCAGCTTTAGCGATTAATATTTTAAAAAATTTTAAATTAACCACAAAATAAGCAACCGATTTGTTTTTAAAAAAAATTTAAAAAATTAGCCATCGAATCAAATTCGGGTGCTAAATGGCTTAACAATTAAAGTTTTTGTGACTAACCAAAATTGATCACTAATTTGGTGTCACCAAACTTTTTTATAAGTTAAAATTACATAAGTTAAAAATTAGATTTTAAAGAAGTTATTATGGAAAAAAAAGTATAAGTTAATTTTTATATAAATTAATTTTAATTTATAGAAAAATTTATTTATTTTTTCTTTATTTTCTTCTTTTATAAGTAATTGTTATAAAAAAAAATTATCTAATTTGACCCTTAAACTTACGAAAATAAGCTCTCTTAGTATATACTATTAATTAATTAGTGTTGAGGTAAGATATTTACTAAAATACGCTTTAAATTTCCAAATTAAAACTTTGTTGATGTATTAGAAAAACAACTGAGTCAAAATATAAAAAAAGATTCCACTTGTGAAAAAACTAAAAGTATTGTATCTGATAATGCATTTAACCAATGCTTATTATTTCAAAGTTTAGTTTTCTTTAACTAATAAAGTCTTCGAAATCAAGTCTTATAAATCAAAATAGATAATATGAAAAGAGACATGTATATCCCTTTCACTAATCCAACTAACCTGACTTGATTGGGAAAAGTTTAATATAACAATCAAACAGTAAGGGCTTAGACAAAAATAAATAAATATTGAGATCTGAAAACTTAAAAAAAAATTACTTTTAGTTTATATAATTTACATAATAAATATTTATTTTATATAACTAAAAACTATAATAAATAAATATTTTGAATATATAAATAATATTATAATTAGAATTTATAATAAATAATTATTTAACATATTATTTTTATATATAAATTAGAATAATCATCTTCAATGATAGTACTTTAAGTTATTTTTCTTGAACAATAACATTTGAAGAATTTTTCTTAATTTATTATTCTTATCTCTTTTAATCTATATTTTTAATATCTTTAGTTTTAAAATAAATTTTAATATTTTTAAAATAAATTATTAATAATTAAAAACAATATAGCATCATAATATAATTTTTTATTATAAATTTAAAATATAATATACATGTTTAAAAGATATTTATTATTATGAAATTCTATCATACTATAATTTATATATGAGTCAATTACCAATTTTATCTATAAAATTGTAATAATTGGTTAAATTAGTCCTTAAATTTAAAAATATTGTAAAAAAATCCTTAAAACTATACTTTATAAATTGACTTAGTCCTTATAATTGTAATAGATAGTCAAATTGATATCTAAAATCAATTTAGTCTTTAAAATTATAATAGTTGATCAAATTAGTCCCTAAAATTAAAAGGAGTTAAATATAATTTTTATATCCTAACTTTTAAATTTCGTAAATTTTGTCCTTCAAATTTTATTTTTCCATTTTGATCCTAAACTTATATAAATTTATTAAATTTGTCTTCTTTTAAATTTTCACGACCACCAAAGTCATTATTTATTAAATATTTTAATTTTAATTATATAAATTTATTTATTCAGATATATAAAATTATTTATTATTTATACATCTTCCACCATTTTATTTGTAGAGTAGTTATTCAAAAATAAACATATTTAATAAATTAATTTATAAAATAGAATATAATTTAACTAATAAAATATTCTATATGAAATAAATAAATCTATATAATTTATAAATTTATATAATTAAAATAAAAATATTTAAAAAATAAATTTAACATATTAATTTTTAATATTTTTATATAATAAATATAATCATATACTTGAGGAAGGTAAAATGCAATTAACAAATACAATAATTGTATATATAAAATATTTTTATATATAGATTAAACAAGAAAAATGCGTGAAAAAAAATTATGGCAAAATTTGTAAAATTTTAAAGTTATAAGGTAAAAGATACAATTAAGTTTTTTTTTTAAATTAAGGACCAATTTGTGTGAATATTAAAAATTTAAGGACTAGATTAATTGACAACTTTTTAGTGACCATTTTTCTATCAGGACCAATTTGATTCTTCACTGTTTTTTTTATGAGACTAAATTGATTTATGACGTATAATTTCAAAGACTAGTTTATTATTTTATTAATTTTAAAGATCAACTTGACTAATCATTATAATTTTGGAGATAAAATTGATTATATACTCTTTATATATTTATAAATATTTTTTATTATACATTTTAGTTATATAAAATAAATGTTATTTCTAGGGAATGTACAAGTTAAAATATTAATAAATTATATTTTAGATCTGTGAAAAACAATTTATATTATGATAAAAGATTATTTTTATCTATTAATTTTTTAAAATATTAAAATTCAATATAAAAATAAAGATGAATGATAGATTAAAAGAGATAAAATTAAGAAAAATTTATAAAAAAAAATTATAGTTGAAGAAAAAGTAAAAAAAAAAACTTATAAAAATACTATCGTTAAAAAAAATAAACTAACCATATTATCATTCAACATAGTTATTCTAATTTATATATATAGAAGATTAACAAAATGGAAATAAATTTGATTTCTAATCAAATCTCATCAACTTTAATATTGTAGATTTAGAAACTTTCTCAAACACAATAGGATTTGTTATGATTTAATTAGGTTTTAAATAAATAAATTATTATATTTATTAACTCTACATGACTTTTTTACACTACATATAAAAAAAATAGATCAAATCAATTATATTTTAATAAGTTCCAAACATAAAAATCAAATTCAATTTGAATTAATTTTTACAATGAATAATTTGGAGCGTAGAAATAACTCTCTAAATTCCAAATTTGTTCTTTATTTTGGGTCGAAAAAACCATTTATAGTTAAACTATATATTAATTAGAAATTATCTTATTTTTCCTTCTTTATACATTTCACTTTCCAACTCCACCTTACCCCATGCGCGCCAGAAACAAGTCCATTTTAAAAGTGCATGTACTATCCTTTTCTAATTCGGAAATATTTCCTAAAAAATCCAAAACAATTCGATATTTCTTATTCCAGGGAACGAATAATCTATATAGTTTAATAGTTAATACCAACAATTGTCCCTATCCGTACGGTTATCTATCTCTGACTACTTGCAAATCGACGTTAACGGTATACTTGAATTTGAAACTAACACATCCAATTGCTTTATTTCCTCGTAAATATCAACTTTTTTCCAATTAGCATTTAGTAAGATTATGACTGGCCGGCGGAGAATTTTCTAAATGACAACCTCTTGTTAGCAACATGAGACATATAATGTCAACAAATGTAGCAACTTGCAAGATGGATGCCTACCCTAAATTAAAAAAGTTTGGAATCAATCAATATGCAAATAATGTAGTAATCCGATTATTGATTTTATTTATACATGTAACTAGAAAGTACTGGAATAATTAATTGGACATATACTAATACATAGAACACTCAATCACATAAACATAAATTAACTAAATTTTGTAGACATTTTTTAGAGTAATAATTTTATATTTTGTACACAAGAGTAAACGTAACAATTTTATACTTTCATATCTTTTGAGACCTTAGAATAATTTATAACAACAAAAGGCTCAAACTTTTCACAAGTAACACTCATATTTTTCTTTCAAAGAAAATAATACAATATAAGCCCAAACTTATAATAAAAATGCAATCTATAAAAAACTTAATTTATACAAGACATAGATAAAAAAAGGATCAATAATTCAAGAAGCACCTATAAGTAATAAGTTGTGATCCTACATTTTCTTGAAAAATAAAGAACAAATGTGTCATATTACCCTTTCCATTTTCAATTAAGAACAAAAAAACACAAGACACATTAATCACATAAAAAATACTCAAATAATTTATTAACTGGTGTAAAGTATATTAATCAAATAGAAAACAATATATGCAAAATAAATATATTAAATAATATTGCGAGAAAATACTATAGTCAAACCAATTGACTTTTACATTTGTCTTTCATGTAATTGAATTTCTTCCATTTTTTTAGAATAAATAAGTCATAAGAATATGATCTAATATAAGTTAACCAGGCAAATCACATTCTTAGTAAATATTTACAATATGCTTATACAATCACTCATGAGCAAAATATATACTTCACAATATAGCTCTCACTAATTAACATTTTCCTCTAAAGAAGAAAACTCTCGTAAGCATATTTTCATGGACAAATAAACATAATCTTCATGGCAGAAGATCAACATCATCACTATACATATTTCCATCCTTTATAAAACTTTTAATTCAAATATAAAACATTATAATTCATTTATTTTATCAAATAAAAACATGATATGAAGTTGAAAAAATATAAATCAATCATTAGTTGATCGAATGGACAATATTTAATGGTAATTGTCACATTAATTGATATATAAAACATATGAACTATTTAAATAATTTTAGAGAACACAAAGAGACATACAAGTCAAATCAATCCATGTGACATCAAAGAATTTCATGAGTTTCTTTTAATGTTTGAATAAATTGGCTACTATGGTAGTCACATTATACTAAACTAACAAATTCATTAGTAAAAAAAAGCAATTTATTCATATTCTCAATTTTACATTATACAAAACAACAAAAAAAATCTCCAAATGCACTTAACAAATAACAAATGTATCAAAGATGATATTGATAATTAATATTATCAATATACATGTCACTTTTCCATAAACAAGTTTATGATGTAAAATACTTTGTACCAAAAAAAAATTATAAAGTCATTGTACAAATAAAAATTCATTTAACTAGAATTCCATGCAAGAAAAAAAAAACTAGACCACTTTAATTACATTGCATGTCAACATAATATAATTAATTCTTCGCGATTATTCATTATCATTTCAATTTTCTTTTATTGACACACAATCATCATCACCAAAAATTATTGTGTTCTTTAAACATGTAATAGTTCATATTCCATATGAGAAAATCATGATATACCAATATATAATTTATTTTGAACAAGTATCTTAAGTTCATATCTACTTAATGGATGTCAAATAATAACTTACATTGCATGTTCTTGAAAGTACCAAACATAAGTTAAAAATCATATGAAGACACAATTTAAAAGAAATATGATTTCCGTTGGTAAATATAATTTTCATATTACTTATAAATGAATGGAAAAATAAAAATTATATATAATTGTATAACATAAAAATTTTAAAATATTTTTATTTCAAATTCTCTCTATGTTATCATGCTTTAAAAGCATAAAAAATTAAAAAAAAAAGAGAAAATTAATAATTCTTTATGATAATATCTTGAATTTTCATATCATAGTTATTGCATATAACTTTATATTGTCAAGAACAAATTAACAAGATAGTAACATACTTTCATTATAACATAGCTCATCTAATTTCAAAAGGTTTATTCATATAATATAACCACATTCGAAGTAGAAAAAATATTATACAATCATAATCATTACAAATATTCAATACATAAAACCAACACAATATCATCATTTTGTCTATTAAAACTATGTACAATAAAGAGTTCAATATGGTTGGTAATGTTATCCAAGAAAAAGATAGGATAAAACATTCGTATTAAATAATTTCTTTTAAAATATGGAAAGAATAGGAAAAATAGGAAAAAAATATTTAAAATATGGACAAACATCTGTATTAATAATTTCTTTTAAAAAAAATAGGGATTTAAAACATATAATACAAACTCTCCTGCAGGTAGAGAATGTATTAGAATATATTGTACAATAATAATAGTTATAAAAATCCAAAACCCATTGGAAGGAACAATTTTATTGTCAAAACTCATCCCAACATGTTACATATTACAATAAATTAATCACTGAATTAACTCATTGTGAGTGAGTTGACTTAAATGACACACCAACCCAATATTTTAATTTAAATGGTAAGAATAAGAATTTAAAAATATAATACAAATCTCTATGGGTACAAAATATATTATATAATAACAACATTTGCAAAAATTCAACACCTAAGGGTAGAAGGATTTTACTATCAAATTAATCCCTAATATGTCACAATAAAATTAACCAATGGATTAATGTCTAGGGACGATTAATGTCTATGTTTCAATATTTAAAAATAATAGGTAACTCTACTAATTTTACAAATGACTCAATGCAGCGAAATATACTTACTCAATTAATAGAGCTCCTAGTAGAGATACATTTGCCCTAAAAAAATTTCTTTAATACAACTCTAATTTTTTAACAACATCAACCATATCTAGCAATGAAACATATAATTTTACATCATCAAATTACACACACAAAAAGACATTTTAGGATCACTGGAATTTTTTTCCTAAATTAAGTTCATTAATGCTATATGTTTTTATATGTATATATATAAAGATCAATCACCTTTATTTGGTCAATTAAATCAAAATACAACATTTTTTTAAAAAAGGTCATTGTTCAACATGCACAATGTTATAACAAGAATTTTATATTTTAGATAACAAGAATTTTATATCACAAGTTCTTAAATTACCAAATCCTAAACTTAACCATTTTGAGAAATTATAAAATTAAAAAATATATTAGAATTCTAAAACTAGTATACCCGCTTTCATACCACATGTAAGAATTTATTAGACATATACTAGTAGTATTTAGAACACCCAATCGTGACACAGTATTCATAAATTGCATACCTTTTGTAGACATTCTTTAGAATAATAACTTTAAATTTCATAAAAGCGCATTCACAAGAGTATAATATCGGGAAAAAGAACTTCTTTTTTATTTCTCTCCTTTAACATATCGACTATTCGATGAAGCTCACAAGGAAGTCAACTATTCTTCTTTAAATAGACATATAACCTAATATACATCCATCATGAATATTAAGCTCATTAGATCCTACATAAAAAATCAACACAATTCTTTATTAAATTTAATACAATAAATATATAAATATATGATAATTCTCAAAACTTAAATTAGATCACTAAATAAAATTAGACTGAGATAATACATCCAACTCATTTTTTAATAAAACAAAAAAAATAATCAATGAAAGAAAAAAATTCTAACATACCTAATTACTTTATTTGCAAATAAATATACACTCTTTTCCAATTAGCATTTAGTAAGATTATGACTTGTCGGAGGAGAATTTTCTAAACAACAACCTCTTGTTAGCAACGTAACACATAATAATGTCAACGGTAGCAACTTGCAGGATGGATGTCTACTAGTTTGGAATCAATCAATATGCAAATAATGTAGTAATCCTACAATTGATTTGATTTATACATGAAACTAGAAACTAGAAACTACAAGCCTACCCTAAATAAAGAAGTCTGGAATCAATCAATATGCAAAATGTAGTAATCCTACAATTGATTTGATTTATGAAATTAGAAACTACCTCGTTCAAGACAACAACCATGTGCCAATACTGCAATGTGTCAAATTCAAATAGTAGATGCCAATTTGTAAACCTAGTCGTCATTTCATGATATGATACCAAATTCGACAGATTGTAGTGACTGTGAGAAGGGGAAATGAAGATGAAACCTCTGTTTACACTTTGTTTGGTTATAAAGAAAAAAAAAAGCTCGCTGATCAGTATATTATAATTATTAGTTAAATAATTAATCAATAAAATTTTTATTAAAAATTACGTTCAAGTTGTATTAGAAAATATGGGACAGTGGACTATTATATTTTTTAACAAAAAAATTTAATTTTTTTTATTTCTTAACAAGTATCCTAAGAATAGTGGTTAGCAATTTTCAAAAGAAAAAGACAGAATAAAAATGAAAAGAAAATGAGAAGAAGAGGGGGAAAAATAGAAAGTGAGATATTTGTTTAATTATTTGAGAAAATAATTGAGTAAGAAAAATATATTTATAAAATAACATAAATATATCTCTATATAAAAATATAATAAAGAGGATAAAATATAAAAAAAATAAATATACATCATAATTTAAAATATTTATTTTATATATTAAATAAAATATGTAGAAACAAAATTATCTTTTTTTTATTTATAGTGAAAATCTATACTATATAATAAAAGAAAGTTGTTAATGAGAAAAGTAAAAAAAAATCAATAATAACTCAAGATAGTTTTAAAGTTAAATTAGAAATTATTAATAAATTTTATTTATTCTTTGAAATAAAAATAATAATGTTAAAAATAATTTTATTTATATTTATTGTTATCATAAAGGATATGGTAATAATTTTGTCATTTTTAAATTTATTTTTATTTTTTTTTCAAATTTTAGAGAGAGAAAATTTGATATAGAATTTATATCATTTTTTTTTTTTTTTCACTTTTTTTGGGTGTTAAAAGAAGAAAAGTTTTTTATATATATTTTTTCTTTTTCTTTTTTATTTTCCAAACAAAAAGTTAATAGTTTGTTTGTTTCAGTGGTTGGAGGAAGAAAAGAATAATGAATTATGTATAAGTCTTGTATTTGCGTTTGTTCCATCGTTTTGAATAGTGGAGAGAGAGAAGAAAAAATTAGAGAAAAGAAGTTGATAAATTTGATAGATGATGTAATAAAAAATTGAGAGATAAGAAGAAAAAAAATTCTATGAAAGCGAGTTGTAAGATCTAAGTTTCATCCGGTTATATTCTAAAAGAATACAATTTCAAGTTTTGTAAATATATTCAAGTTGTGAAAATATATTTATATTTTAAAAGATCGGTTGTTGATGTAAAAATTTTATTGATAGGTAACATATAAGTATTTAAATAAATATTCATTGAGCCTAAAAATATATTTTCTTTTAGTTAGTTCTTAAGATTCAACTTATCTAAAATTTTCATTATAAAAAAAAATTGAATTGTAAGAGAAAAAGAAAGTATGTATATAATTTCTCAACTCCAAAACCCATAATAATTACTAGAGGAAAAAGAGGCACGCCTATGTATTTTTTTTTAAATTAAAAATAAAATAAAAATATAAAGAAGAAAAAAGTTATATATGATATGCGGAAGTTATTGTGTGAGTTAAGAATAAATATATGTTATAATTTTTTAGTATATAAAAAAGATAAAAGTGTAAAAAAAAATCAAACTAGAAATATTTCCTTTATATATATAGTTATAGATAAGATACTAATTAGTTAAATAAATTTTTAAGTAAATTATGAAGGTCCAACTTTAAGCACCTTTCTTTTCGTCCCGCTACGTCCAGTGATAAGGGGATAATAGTTTGAGAGTGGTTTTGGGAAGTTGTTCTGTTAGAGCCTGTTTTTGTAATAGTTAGCTATAATTTCATCTTATGTATGTCTAAGAAGTTAGCTTTCTAAACAGTGTCAATTATAAAGAATAGAGTACTTTAAAAAAAAGTACATTTTAATTATTTATTTTTTAAAACAATAATTAAAATTTTAATAATTTTATAAATTTTAATATATGTATTTTATTAGAATATCAATAATTAATTTTATAATCAATAATTAGATTTATCACTTTATTATCTGAAATATTATCACTTTAACCATTCCCAGGTTACATTAGAGCCTTTTAATATTAAAAGTGGATTCCAAAACACAAGTGAAAGGATGAAGTCCAGGTCTTACTTTATTCTCTGGCTATATTTCTGATCTACATGTGGCATCTATCTTAACGGATAAGGAAGGAACAAAATAAATGTTTAATTTTATAAATTGAATTTTATAAAAATATTTTTAAAATATAAATTATATTATAATTACAATTTGTAATAAATAAATATTTTAACATAAAACTTATATTCTATATTTTTTTATACATAATATATATATTATAACATGGGGTCATTTTTAATAACTGATCATTTTTACAATATTATTAAAATTTAATTTAAAATAAAGATAAAAGAATATATTATAAGATGTAAAGCTAATAGCTTATGAAAATCACGTATATAAATAAAAATAAAAGGATGATGTCTGATATAGTAGAGAACTAAAATTTTGAAATTAATAATTAAATCAAATTTAGAATTATAATTAGAAGGAATATTTTTAAAAAATTAATATATAAAAATAAGATAAGACATGTAGCTTAATAAGAGTAAGAATAATTCTTAAAAATATTTTTATTTAAGAATAATTCTTCAAAATATTTTTGTTAAAAAATAATTTCTAAAAATATTTTATTTAAGAATAAAAATTAAGATTTATAATATAAGCGTAGATTAAATATGAAAAATTAAATAATCTCTTATATATCATATAAACAATGTATTCAACTTATCTCAACTCAAAAGTTAAGTCAAGAAAATAAAAATTGTTCCAGTTTTATAAGAAACAGTTTAATTATATTCTTAACCGGTGAAAAAACTTATCACACTTTTTATTAGAACCAGACATCAGGATGTGTTTATTAGACTTTGTGAGGTGGCTCAACATAATTAACAAGTCAATACGTTATAATACCAAATAAAAAATATACATGACTTAAATCAACCCTAAAACTGGTTTAAAAGGAGAGAATCACTGTAAAAAATATAGTAGCCTGGGAACATCTATCTTAACGTAAGACAGACGCAACAATGTTAATACTTCATGTGTCAAATACAAATGAAAATGACAATCTATTTGATTTGAGAATTTCTTTATTAATAATTATAATTTATCACTTTTTCCTTAATAAATGTATCATTATTATTCACAAAATGTAATTTTTTCTATTGTGTGTATAAAAATTTAAAAGTAAAAAAATGGTATTTTTATAATTATTAATAGAAATATGATTTTAAAATTAATATATCACATACATACATGAAGACATATAATGAAATTATATTTTTTAATAATGTGAAAATTATAAATATGTAATATAAATAATTAAAATTAGAAGTTAATTATTTTTTATATCACTATTTAAAATTATGTACATTTATTTTTTAATATTAATTATTTAAATAATTAAAATCTAATTTTTTTTATTTTTTATTTTTCCAGTAATAAATGTTCTCGCCTATAAAATTTTGGTGTGTGGATGTATAACCTTTTTTATAAATTTTATTTTAATAGTTCAATCGTTGACTAATTTAATGTTATAATTTCACTAATTATGTATTTCAAAATTTAAATAACTGTGACAATTTTTATTTTTGTAATCTTATAGTTGACATTAAGTTATATTTTTTAAAGTATATTACGCATTAAATTAAAAAATATTTAATGAAGTATTAGATAAATTTTAAAATATTATAACTTGTTTACTTCATTTACAAAATAAAAACTTTAATTTAATATTTTAATTATTAAACTTTTATAAATACAAAGAGTTATTAAACAAAAATTACTTTTTGAATAACTTGATATGTATCTCCTTTTGTGTATATTGATGTATTGAGTTGTCAATTTTTTTTTATGTGAAAATAAGAAAAATAAATTTGACCATTATAATGATGTCATGAATTATTTAAAATATACAAGTCAGGTAATTCCGACTAATTCTCTTGTTATCTTACGGTGAAAGTATTAAATAAAAAATAATATATTTAATATATTAAAAATATAAAAACACTTTTAATATTTACCATGTAATTAATGCAACACAAGTAGAATTAAGAATGTTGTAGGATGATTCATAATTATTCACATGTATATTTCTCTATTCCTAATATTTGGTTATTTAAAGTTTTTGAACACAAATTAAAAAAAAAACTGTATAATTTATATAAATTTAGACTAAAATATTTCTATTTATTATTTTATAAATTTCTATAAATAATCTTTTTTATGCGACCCCTTGGATAATGTTGCTTTTCAATGTAAATTCCACTAAGAAATAATTAGGGGTTTGGGGGTATTTCTAAATTGAAGGTCCCACTACGACTCTATTAGAAAGGAAGCATTTCTTTCCTTGGTTGTATATCACGGAACTCGATATATTAAAGGTATTAATTATCAAGTGACCAGAATTAGTTAGGGGTTTGGGAGACTTGACCTGTAATGCTTTCTGCATGTGGAAGTTTTTATTTGAGAGGGATACACAAGTAAAACTTGACAAGATTCATATTATTAATTATGTAGGGTTCAACTTGAAGATAATTGAAGCTGTCGACTTGCGATTATATACTCAGATATTTTAATTAAGTTTGAAATTAATTTCACGTATTTAATATTTATACGTATGTGTGATTATGATACATCACACATGATTCAAGCATGACATTTTGTGGTTGCTCATAAAGTTAAAGTGAGCTTAAATTCGATCTCCCAACACACATGTATAGTTTTGTATTAATTAACTTTAGTGAAAATTTATTTTTAATTTATTTATATAGTTACGTGATTAAAAATAATTTATACCTATCTAAATTTTTAGTTAAAATAAAAATTTAATTAAATATTTTTATGAGATCATAATTGATATTATCACTATTTTTATTATTGAATATTAATGTTGTTATTAACCATGATAGCGATAATAATGATATAGTAATTATAACAATGATAATAGTGGTATTAGTAACAATAATATAAATTATGATAAAAGCGACAAAAATATAATTTTATAATAAATATTTAATTAATTTTTATTTCAAAATACATTTCTTTTAATTACAATATAAGAATTATAATTAAAATTTTTTATTAAAAAAATTCATATGAAACACCTCCCTCTCTTTCTCTCCTTTTCATTAAATAATTTTTAATCAAATAATTGTATCTCCCAATTTAAAGTTAGACTAAAATTTTGATTTCAAATATATCATATTTATAAAAAAATATATTAATGTAAAATTAGTATTTCACTAATTCATATACATCAAAACTAATATATATATATATTAAAAATACATAAAAATATAAATTATTTAACTATCTTATTATTATTTAATTTTAATAAAATTGGACATAAATTAATGAAAGTAATACAATATAATTCAACGGTTACATCCATACACACCGACTTTTAACAATTGATTCAATTTAAGAGTACACACTAACAATTGACTCAATTTAAAAGTTTACACACACACTCGTTCTTATTTAAAAGTTCACACACACATTCTTACGTAATAATGCACTCGATTTAAAAGTTTACACACACGTATTCTTATGTAACGATATGATGGATTCAATTTAAAAGTTTTGAACATAGAGAGATTTATGATGTAGTTGCAGTTTTAAATCGTAAATATCACAATTTTCATGGAAAACTAATTGTTAGTCATTTTTATAACGTAAGGTTTATAATAAACCTTATAACAAAAGGAGAAAGAATAAAGTGATGAATTAACAAGGAACACAATATAATACAAAAGATTGAACCATTATTTATACTTTATATCCTGCAATATTAATTGGTGTTAAATTATTTTTTTCTATCAATGATGGCTCCATTTGTTTATAGCCCTTTTTTAAGAAAAAAAATTCAAGTACATGTTTTGTTTTATTTTATGTTTTGAAAAATTAAGATCAACAAGTGATATTTTTAATAATTTTTTCAGAAAATGAGAGAGAATAGTTTTTAAAAATAATATTTTAAAAAAATTCTTCCATAAAAAATTTGTTTAAAAAATTTCCAATCACCTTCATAATTTAAAGTGCTGAGCTAAAAGTTTGGAATTCACATTTCCTTTGCCACAAGCCAAGTCTTTATTTATTTTTTTTCTTTTTAGCTTCGAGAGTGCGTATTACGAAACGACCTACAATTTCAGGCAAGTGACTTTTAATTTTTAAATTAATTGTAGAAAAGCTGAATATGATTGCCTATCAAAATTTTAATTTTAATATTAATACCTCACAAACACAGTTGTCAGTTCCTCGGTCTTTTGTCCGGTATGTAAATTCACAGTACTATTATATAATTTAGCATAAAGATTTTATCTAAGATAATGCTCTTCCCTCATAAGCCATATCTACCGCATTACATCTTTCTTAAATGTGCATAACTACATTGGGTAAGCTACTTATTGTGGACTATAATGGCTCCTCCTCACTTTATTTTAGAACTACAACTTTTGCGGTTTCTTTATTCGTTCAAATGTAAACCAGCTGATCCGATCCTAATGTAAGAGTTTTTATTTATTTTTTATTTCCACAATCATAATTATAAACCACCTCTTTAAAATGATTATGACAATTAAACAAATCTTTATAGAATAACAGTTATAGGATTTAACACTATAAATAAAATTTAGAACCATAATTAATTTTTATTATAACTAATCACCGTTGAATAATATAATAGCGTTGATTAGATAATGGCCGTAATTGCCAGATTTTGAAATAATATAATCATATAACATAAAATAACAACCTAATAAATTGTGCAAATGGAGCTTAAATTATAAATTCCATAATATATTTAGAATTTAATAGTTATATAAGAATACAATCACACATAATTATTTATATGACTTAAAAATATTACTAAACAAGTTTAATTTAAGCCAGTTATAAATCAGATTAATTATATTAGATTTGACAAAAAAATTTGCTTAATATATTTTATTTATAATATTATACAATTTTTATTATTTAATAACATAATATCATATACATTTTTCATTAAAATAAATCTCTCTGATTTTTTATCAGCGTAACTTAATATATCAATTCAATTTGTTAGTTTAAACAGGAGCCTAGGGAGTAACATCTAAAATAATGCATTCCGTTCCAGTGTTGGTATTTTACAGACATGGACATGGGACTGAGTCACGCAAGCAAGTCTTGGACGTTATGCTTCTGACTATTGTAACAAGGGTTGACTCTTGTAATAATTTTCTTATAAATAGTAATAGTAATAAATAATTAAAAATATAAAGATTTAAAAAAAAAAGACGGAAATACAATATTTTGATTTAATAACTTTATAAAAATGGTTTAAAAGAATTAGAATTGGGCTTAAAGGGCAGTTTGTTGGGGGTTGAGATATTGACATGACACCGGGTCTTACTTCACATGCGCAACACATTCACGCACTCCACCCTGGTTGTTATAAAACAGCTTGCTTCAAAATTTTAATCCAGTGAAATTCTCTAATCTCTGTTTCTGTCCCCGAGAGGAGTCTACGCATCCATCCCTTCTCTCTCTCTCTCTATCTCTTTGTCACAAACGCACTCTCTGATGGAGCTCCTCTATCTACTCTACCTCGTCCCAACATTGTACACGTGTTTCCTACTCTGGAAAATGTTGGACGAGAGAAGGGACAGGGAGTGCTACATATTAGACTACCAATGCTACAAACCCCCAAAGGACAGAATGCTGGGGACAGAGTTCTGCGGCCAGCTCATCAAACGGACGGAGAATTTAGGCCCCAGCGAGTACCGTTTCTTGCTGAAAGCCATCGTGAGCTCCGGCATCGGAGAACAAACGTACGCGCCACGGAACGTGTTCGAGGGGCGCGAGGGAAGTCCCACATTGCTGGACGGCATCAGCGAGATGGAGGAATTCTTCCATGACAGCATCGCGAAGCTTCTTTCCCGGTCGGGAGTCTCCCCCTCCGAGATCGACGTCCTCGTCGTCAACATCTCCATGCTCGCCGCCGTCCCCTCCCTCTCCTCGCACATCATCAATCATTACAAAATGCGCCACGACGTCAAGGTCTACAACCTCACCGGCATGGGCTGTAGCGCCAGCCTCATTTCCATGGACATAGTTAAGAGCGTTTTCAAGACGCAGAGGAACAAGCTCGCGCTGTTGGTCACTTCCGAATCTCTGAGTCCGAATTGGTATTCCGGTAGCGACAGATCCATGATCCTCGCCAACTGTCTCTTCCGCTCCGGTGGCTGCGCTATTCTCTTAACAAATAAACGAGCCTTAAAGGACAAAGCCATGCTGAGGTTAAAATGCTTGGTGAGAACCCACCACGGAGCGAGAGAAGAGGCTTATGGTTGTTGCGTTCAGATGGAAGACGAACAAGGAAGGCTCGGGTTTCATCTCGGGAAAACTCTCCCCAAGGCCGCTACACGAGCTTTTGTTGACAACCTGCGAGTTATGGCTCCTAAAATATTACCCACCAGGGAGCTGTTGAGGTTTCTGTTTGCGTCTCTGATTAAAAAAATTAACAAAACCAACACTCCTAAATCCGCTGGCGGCGGAGCTACTAAATCTCCGTTGAATTTCCGAACCGGCGTTGACCATTTTTGCTTGCACACGGGAGGGAAGGCGGTGATTGATGGCATTGGAATGAGCTTGGATCTGAGCGAGTACGATCTGGAGCCAGCGAGGATGACACTGCACCGTTTCGGGAACACGTCAGCGAGTAGCTTGTGGTACGTTTTATCGTACATGGAAGCGAAGAAGAGGCTCAAGAAGGGTGACACAGTGTTCATGATAAGTTTTGGTGCTGGCTTTAAATGTAACAGCTGTTTGTGGGAGGTAATGAAGGACCTGGAGGATCCTAACGTGTGGGACGATTGCATTAATGACTACCCACCACACTCCTTGGCCAACCCCTTCATGGAGGCCTATGGTTGGATCAACGAAGTTGAAGATCCCTACACTTATGAAAATATTCCCGATTTTCTCAAGGATTAAGGTTAGAGAGTTGCTATCGGACCGCCAAAAATCTAAGAGTTTTGATATAGTTCTTTTTTAAGTCAATAGTGAATGGGTTTAGATTTAGACGCACCTGATAGAAAGGAAAGCTTCATTAATTAAATGAAAATTCATTCAACTATTGGTAAAAAAATTACCGTACCAAAACTCTTAAATTTTATATGGTACCCTAGTATATCTGGCCAGCTATGTGAAGAACGGAAAAGGTGAAGGAAAAAAAAATGAAGTTAAGGGACCCTCTGATTCTTTAGATCTCTAGCTTTACAGGTTCATCGATGTAATTGTGCATTAAATTTTTCTGTAAACTATACACTTATTATTATTGTTGAACCCGGTCCTCTAGCTAGGGTTCGTTTACCCAATAAGGTGTGCGGCTTCTAATATCACTGAAGCTTGCCACACTGTCAAAAGGGTACTATGCTTTCTTACTTTTGGTTTGCATTATTTGTTTAAATGTGTTATAATAACGAGTTTCTTTCTTTGACAAAAGAAAAGCGACAAAAAAAATCTGTAGTAGTTTTTATTAGCTCTTGTTTAGTAGATTATGGGTTTTATATACTTGCATGATGTATTATTCATTTCTTTAGTACAAGTTTACTTTAAATAATAGTCAACTGTGAATTAAGTTCCATTTATACTTTGCTTCTAGTCCTTGAACAGACGAATTTATATTTCTAGACAAGGACAGCCTGTGTTTTTTGTGTTGGTAGAAATCAATTCTTATAAAAAAAGATTGGTGGAAATCAATCATTTACCTAGAACTTAATAAATGTGTTAATTTATCAAAAAAAATTCTGACCAAATTCTGTCTTGTATTTACCTTTACTTTATAACAGTTTTACGATGGAGCTGAGCGTATATTAAATAGCAGCGATTGCAACTATTAAAAAATAGAACGGCAAAAAGTATATCTATTGTATTTTGTCCAACACTCCCCTCTTTCTCTGTATACAGTTAGATTAGATATGCAGAAGCCATAGAATGTAAACGCACGACAGTGACCAGGTAATGGTTTCATGAGGCTTTTTGAGCCGTGGGGTCATTTTATTAATGGAGTTCTCTCTCTCTTAAGGTTGGTGCATTACAAAAGGCTTTTTTGATAATAAAATCAGTTAATTTAGGCAATATATATGTAGTTACTACAAATTTGCTTCGAATTAACTTTGTTTTTGGATCTATACTTACAAACCATAATTCTCAAACTATGCACAAGGATCTTAAATTTATTTTAAAATAAAGGAGCACTCGATAGATCCGTTAAAAATTCTTGTCTAGTTATTCAAAATATTAACAAAATAATTTCAAGTTTAAATGTGAGAGAGAAAATTCCATAACTCGAACAATAATGGTTCCATCTAAATTTTCAGCTAGATCGTTTAGCTAGGAGGATCTTGCATAAGGAACTTGGTGGTTGGAGCCCTTTTAATTCGCAAGATATAAAATGTAATAAGAACTTTAAACTCATGGAATTAAAATTTTAAAAGATCTTATATTATTTAGGAGCAAGTGCAATCAAACTTCAATAATTATAGTTATTAAGAAAAAGCTGTGAACCATAATATTCCTGAGTAATGATATTGTATTCCTTTTTATTTTCAAATATGTACGCAGAAGGAAGAGAGAGATGAAAAAATCGTTAAGAATGATAAATAATATAATAAAATTATAAAAAGAAATAAAATAAAAGTGATATAGAAAAGAAGTGAGTGTATGTTTAATATTTTCTCCCAAAGTGTCACCGACCGAATGGCTCATGCCATAGTAAAATATCAACAGTCTCTCTTACAAAATCCATTTAGCAAATAAAAAAGAAAAAGAAATATCACAAGCAACGAAATACTACTAGTAGTATCGAATATCTCTACCAAAAAATAGTACCCAATATTTGCAAAAGTTGAGAGTCGTCACTTGAGACCACATGGTTTATGAATTGCCTTTTATTCAAAAACACAATAAATTAAATTATAAAACATTCACATATGGGAAACCAGATGACGGACCCAGCTCGGGGGACTTGTTCAGCTGCATAGCTGACCCCAACAGACATGCAATAAATTTCTTACAGCTAGCAGCATCGATCCCATAATTTACTGTTATGCTTGAAAGTTACAACTACAAGTGTTACTCGTTTTTAAAATTCCAAACAGCAACGGTTTCAAGTTTTAACTATACATTAATTAACTTGATGAAATTTTATGCCTATATCACATTGGAGTTAATTGCATATAGCTTTGTTAGATTTCATTCAGATCGATCAGCTACTTCCTTGTGTCTAATATATATAATTGCCTCCCTTATATATGCACACAAAAAGAATGTCATTAAAAAATAAAAATAAAATATGGAGAAGTTTTTAAATATTATGATACTTAAAATTAAAAACAAGAATCAAATCATGTTTTTTTAAAAAAATTATGATAGTTAAATTTTTAAAATGAAATAATAATTGATAAGTACTTATCTAGAAATACATCCAAGCACGTGTTTATCAACATATGTATTTAAATATAATTAATTTATTGAATTTAAGTACTTATAACATAAATTTTTATATAATAAAAATTTATTGGATAATATTTTAATTAAAATATTTTTTTTAAAAGGCACGTATATTTTGTTTTTTCTTTCATTTGCTTTTGAGAAGTTAATGTGCAATGAGTATATAATTTGACTTTCTCTTTTATCATGATAGGAGATGATGCCAATAGAAATTTGCTATTTATATAATCTCTCAACACTAAAACTAGGCATATATATCGTTAATATGTACAAATGCTTTAATACATATGTCATATAAACATTATCAGGGAGGGGAAGGAAAAATATTAGGTTGTTATGATTTTAATTAATTTTTATATGATATATAATTAAATATTATTAATTTTTTATATAAATTAAAAATTTTAAATATTTATTATATAAAAATTGACTTGAATCATGTACATGTGATGATATAAGACTAGAGGAGAAGGGGTCACAGTGGACCTCGAAGTGGACAGCATTGTGCTAAAATGCAATATCTATACAAGCAGTCATGTTTGCTCATTTTATAGTAGAATATTAAGTTATCTCATATTTCTGCCTAAATATGTAACAACAAATCAAGTATTGAAATGCATAATAAACAGGGTACGTGTAGTACAGGCATCGTAAAATATTAAAAAAAAACACTCAATTAAATCATGAATAATAAATAATATATACATTTATCATCGATTATAATCTGGCCTATAAATTTATTGATTTATATAATAATTATATACTTTAATTTAAAGTCATATTAAATTAATTGGTGGGTAGTGTATTTTTTTTTATACGTCAAAATCATAGACAATAGGACGAAGTTTACCACACTTAGATATCCTAATCATTGAAATATGTATTCCATCTCGTCTTATATTATTGTGTCTAAATTAAAGGATTAACAAATATATGTTCAATATCAACATATAGCTCTGCTGCATACTGAATGTTGCGGTCATTTAAGGATAAACTTGAAACGTCAAGCTTAGGACCGAAAAAACAAAACTATAAAGTCAAAATGAGGTATATGACTTTTGTGGTCCTTCGCAAAGGAAAAAAATAAAATAAAAGAATCCCGTTTAGCATAGCAGAGGACAGCTAGTAGAATGGTAACTTTTGTGTGGTCCATTTTTGGATGAGATCATGCTGAGTTTTCCACTTTTAAACGCTGCTTAGGATACAGCAGTGAGCATATCAGAACAACAAAAGTAATGAAAATGCTAATAGGAAGTGATAGAAACAAGATACTAAAATGGGGGAGAGTTGGAGAAGAAAAACAATGAAGATTTTGGTGAAGTCAGATAACGAGCGAAAAAAGAGGCGAGCAAGAAGACAAAAGATGACATTAAGGGAGCAACACAAGTAACGTGAGCAATCAATTCAGCGTAGTGTCCGAACAATACAATAAATGTTTGCAAAGAAAGGGAACCCCGCGGGTTGGCCGAAAAGAACACAAAAGCGTGAAGCTAATTAAGGCCCAATGGGATCTGCTGCTGAATTGTAGAAATCATATCAATTAGGGTGTGTGATCACTACCTCTCACTCACTCCCTCTCTTTTTCTCCTATCATTTTGCATTATCCGCCGAATCTTTCGCTCTGCTTCAATTTCTACTGTTCAACACTTTCTGTTTCTCCTTTTGTTCTATATTGTATGTAAACCAGTAACAGATTACGTAAATGTAGGATAATTTTCATTTTATAAATTTATTTATAAGATTGAATTAATTTTAAATTTAAATTATAAAATAATATTAAAATTAATTTTAATAATTGTTATTACTTCTACTAATTCAATCTTATAAATTTACATTTAAAATATTCAGTGTTGGAGATTTTAAAAGGATTTATGATATAACCTATAAAATAACCCAATCTGTAATGCTTTTTAATTTTTATTTTTGGTAAAGAAATCAAACGCTATTTTCATTCGAGAAAAACTGGAAAAACACTCAGAAGATCACCAAGAGCCAGCTCGCATATATACTCTCCTGAATACTTCATATGAATTGTTTCAGTGAAGCTAACTAAATGCCACTTGTTGATTATGAGATTAATCCACTGTAGATGGGTTCTTCTTCTTTTATGTACTGCCAGATCTTTAAATGGAAACCGATGGATAAGTTTACTATGCGTAAGTTAAAAGAGAAATATTAATAATATATTTTTAATATTTTATTTTAATATTTTTTATTATTGGTTAAAATTTATTTAATATTTAATTATGCTTCAAACAATATTGTCTCTGAAAAAAATACACGTAACGAACCAAAACATATATATTACTTATTTGAAAGAAGAAAGAAAAAAATTGACTGTGAATTAATTTGTTAAAAAGATATAAGATTTAAACAACTTAAAAATATTTGTTAGATAAAATAGATATATGACAAAGAAAATAAAAGATAAAGCACAATAATGGTTTACCCACAACACTTAAGCAGTGTTTGACTTAGTTTGTTGTTCTCCTTTCTTAAAAAAATTGAACTCGTTATCTATAAAAACTCTTAAAAATAAATATATTTAAACAAAAAATCATGTAAAGAAGGAGCTTTTCTGTCACAAGTTTCAATTCGAAGCCATGTGTGGCCTTTTTTATGTGTCAGTTTTTTCTTACTTAAGTTTGTTAACATTCAACTTCAAAATCCAAGTGTCAGTTTTTTATTTACCATGGGCCGAATTTAATTTGTAGCCCAACAATAAAATTCAACTTCCCTCACGTTTTCATCAAAAGAATTTCCCTCGCGTAAGTCAAAGTAGAAAAAATAAAAGACTTTACCTAATTTGTTTTATTATTTTATTCAATTATCACCTATTATATTATTTACAAATCATTATTAAAATATAATTTTATTAATTAAAGTAATTTTATGATTTTAAAATTAAAATTTTAAAATATCCGTATTTTTAATATATATATATATATATATATATATATATTAAAATACAGATAATCTTTCTTCAAATATTTTTTAAGATTTATATTTTTATTTTATACATATTAAATACTCATAATTTACACGTCTTGTTAGAAAAGGATAAGAGACGAAGAAAATGTGTATGCATGGAAAAGTATTCGCTAGTGGTACCGGGATGTGTGTCAGTTAAGCAAAAAGCATTCGAGCACATGATAAAATATCTACACGTAAAGTCATTAACATCAATCATAACTCAGGAAAATGAGAGGAAGCGTGATCTTCCGCACAGAGTCATAGCTATTAAAATAGGATGAAAATGACATTAATATATGCTTTATCATTTTTGTCTTCTCTTCGAAAACAATTTTATTTTATTTTTCGTTAAAAAAATTTGTTTGAGAGAAGTTAAAAATCAATTTATATACATCGATGTAAGATTTAACGTTTTATACTATATGACGATTTTAAATAGAATGAGCCGTTATGATCTATATATATCGATTATGTTGATTATTTACATGTGAAATAAATGAAAAAATAACTATAACTATAAGACTATGAAAAATAATATCATCATATAAAATATTTTTAGGCTAAAATAATGTATTTTGATCTCCCATTTTTTTATGCACATTTAGACCGTTCATGTTAAACATTGACGTACTAATAACATAAATAATATAAAAATAAAACAGAAATAAGGTAAACAAAATATTATATATATGATTATAGAATGAGATAATTGTATCTTTATTTTTAAGTATAATTAATGTGGAAATTTAATTTAAGGTTAAATATTTGGTATTTTAATTTAAAAAAGTAGTACACTTACTATAATATTTTATTAAATAATACAGTCTAAATGGTGCATATTTATAAATAAGTAAATAATATGTATAACTCATTTATTAATAAATTATACATATTTATTTATTAAATTGTGTAAATTTATGAAATTATACTAATTTATAAATAATATAATTTTATTAACTATTTAATTAAATTTAATCTAGAATATGCACAATTTAATTTATTTTATAAATTTAAAGTATTTATATTGTTTAGCATTAAATATTTTTAGTATTAAACATTTCTTCTTTTAATTTAAAAATTATTGTAATTATTATAATATTTTACTAAATACTATTAAAATATTTTATTAAAAATTACTAAAAGAATTTATTAAATATTACTAAAATAGTTTATTAAATATTGTTAAAAAATTTCATTAAGAATTATTAAAATAATTTATTAAATATTGTTAAAATTTTCATTAAGTATTATTAAAATATTTTATTAATATTTAGTAAAATATTTTAATAATTATATTAAATTTAAATTAAAATAATAAATATTTAGTATTAAAATATTTAATTTTAAATAATATAAATAATTTATAAAATAAAATAAATTATGCGTATTCTAGATTAAATTTAATTAAATAGTTCATAAATGTATATATTTAATAAATTTATATTAATTATATATTGGTATAATTTAATAAATCTACACAATTTAATAAATAAATAAATGTGTATAATTTATTAATAAATGAGTTATACATGTTTATTTATTTATTAATAAATAAGCACCATTTATACTATATTATTTAATAAAATATTATAATAATTATATTGTTTTTTAAAATTAAAATACTAAATATTTAATATTAAATAAAAATTAACTTCACATTACAATTAGAATAAAAGTGTTAATATCTTTTACTGGTATATATAATATTTTATCTATTTTATAACTAAATAAGTCAATTGGTTTTGTAGGTGTATTTCTCTTTAGTATATATATGTTGATTTTATTCTCACTGAAGAGTTATTTTGCGATCTCTCCTGAACAAAGGGATATACTAATAAGAAAAAAATGGAAAATAAATAACGATATGTAAGAATATAATTAAATAATTTATATTTAATTTCAAATATTTTAAATGCATGTTTTAGTGTATGTCTCTTATATATATATATATATTAAAATAAAAAAATCTTATAAATATAATTAATTTATATAATAAGATTTTTAATTTCATTTTTTTATATAATTATTTATTGAAATTGAATTTATAATTTTCACTTATCGGATATAAATTAACCATTCTTTCTCACTGCACGCGTAAGTTTTGAGGATTTGGAATTTGTCTTTATATATACATATTTGTGCGTTAAGTTTCATTCCTACTTTGATATGACTATGAGTGAACACGATATACATGGTTTTTACCTTGTTGGAGTGTTGTTCATTCACGCGTAGTCTCGGAGCCACATGCCCCGATTATAATTTTCACTTATCGGATATAAATTAACCATTCTTTCTCACTGCACGCGTAAGTTTTGAGGATTTGGAATTTGTCTTTATATATACATATTTGTGCGTTAAAATCACTATAAAAATATTTAATATTTTTCTTACAAATTTTGTCGTTAGATTGTAAATTATTATTATAAAAAAATATTATACGTATAAACATTATATAGATTATTTAGTATTATATATATATAATATTTAATTTTTTAGATTTGTACGATTGTTTAAAATTCACAAGCACTACATTCCTAAATATCTCTACCCAAAAAATATTCCTAAATACCAACTAAATTTTTACAACCTAATTAGATATTAACGATTGATATATCAATAATTACATCTAAAGGAAATACGGAGGTGTTGGTGTACACATTTTTATATTAATTTTATTCTTATAATTATTTTCTTTCATTATTTTATTTTTGTTGTCTTTGTAACTACTTTACAAACCTCCCTCTATCTCTCTTTTCTTTTATTTTTATTTTAAAAAAATAGAGAAACACAAAGTGCATATTTTTCTTAGTAACCATAAATTAAATTATTTGTAAATTTGGGGTCATTTCATGATAGGATAAAAGTTTCAGCCTTTCTTAGGGTATAACGATGGACCAATTGTTTAACCATTGATAATTACCAATATTTTTTTATGGCTACCTGACCTTTCAAATTTTATAGTTATAGTTATTTATATCTCTGGATCAATATATCAAATATTTAAATTTTGGAAAATCTTGTTGAAAATTAAGTACTCATTGTCTAATAAATTTATTGTTTCTGGCATAAATTAATTATTATCTTTGTAGTGGATACTTTAGATATATATTATGCTATAAAAAAAATTTTCAATTTTCATGTCATTGCAACTAAATCATCGATAAATGAGATTACAGAATACTATTACTAATACCACACCCTCGTCAAAAACTGATGGTAAGCTTCCTCGTTTCATTTTCATTTCTCTTCCTATATCTCTCAATTTCTTGTAAGTTCAATTCCTTCTAATTTGTTGTCCCTAATTGAGCTATTTCAGTTGTTTTCTCAAGTATTTGTCAAAAAAAAAAAAACACTTACTCTTTAGTTTCTATTGATAATTTTAAATGTTTTAAAAGAATTTATTCTTTAATCATTTGCCTAAAATCACAGTCCACTTATTAATCATGGTTGGATGAATGACTTGCTTATATTTATTTCAAGTGAATGGTGAATTTTATAATAAATTTTACTTTTATAAAAAAAAATTAAAGTACTACTTTCACTTAAAGGTACCTCTAAAAAAATTTATTTTTAGGAAATAAGTAAAAATGTATTTACTTTTAATTTTATTTTAAGGTTGTTTCTCTGCTTTAATTCAAGATATTGGTCAATGTTTTGTAATACACAACTCATGACATTGTGATAAAAATTATACAAATTCTCCTATGTATATAAATCATACTTTAAGGTATATATCCCATATTATAAGATACAAATCATTATAATCGATTAAAACATAATTTTTTTTTTATCTTACTTAGAAAGTTTTTTTGTTATCTCTAGCAAATTTATGCGTGAAAAATCAACTTGATACACCAATCCTCGAAGACAAGGCTAGATGACTGTTACAGTACGAAGAAAGAGAACTTGTCCCTTTTCTTTTTTTTTGCAATACACAACTCATGACATTGTGATAAAAATCATACGAACTCTCATATGTACATGAATAAAAAGAAAGAAAACAAACAGGAAAAATATTTTTTATTGGAAAAGTTCAATAGAAAAAAAAAACTTAAGAAACAAAATTTTAATATTTTCTTTCTAAATTCCTTCTTCATTTTAAATTCTAAAAATTGTCATCTTTCATTTGTACAAAGGTAAAATTTGTACGAAAAGAGTAAAAGTGTAAACATGTAAAAAAAAATATTTCACACCTTTTTTTCTCTGCTCCCCTTTTTTACATTCTAAAAATTAATTTTCAAAACAGAATACAATTCCAAAAACTAATTTATAAGATGTAAAAAGAAAAAAAGAAAATAATGAAAAAAAGTATAAATAGAATCACACCAAACATGATTTCCTTTGGCAGGCCCACTTGGGGAACGAAAATGGAACCAGGACCCGTGGTTGAAAAGGATGAAGCCCAACAATTGCCAAAACTAGAACCCAATAATGTTACCGATAAATCTTTCAACAGGGCCCAACAGCTCTCGACGAAGTCGAAAAATCTCCGAGTCGGAATTCGTAACTCCGTATCGTCGTCGACGTTGCGATGGAGAAAGATGCAAATGGCACGAGTAGCACCGACCCAGCTTCCTTCAAGCTTCTAGTGTCATGTCCTTCTGGCCTTTCACCCGCACAGGTTCGCTACACTTCGAGCCCTTACGATTCGCTTCAAACGCGCCTCGCTAACGAACATTCTTTTTTCATCGTTTTCAAAGGTTTCTGTGGCATTCAGTGAAACGTACGATCGCATCCCCTACTCTGACGTCAGCTTGGAGAACACGATTTCCGAGGTGGATCTTGTTTGTTTTTGAAGTGATGTATTATGCGCGTGCGTTAGGTACTTGGATTTTTTATTTCGTTTATGCTGATGTTCTGTTTCCGTTGTGCAGATATGGGAGCAGAGGAGTCAGAAAAACAATTCGCTGTTCAATGGAAATAAGTTCAGGGTACGCGAGCCTTGTTAACGAAAAAAATACACCAAAATCATAATCATAACACTGGGCACTGGCGACTGATATTAAAAATGTAATGATATTAAATTAGATCTATTCAGTTGTTAAACAACTGAAGATGAACAATAGAGGTTTAATTTGATAATTTATAATGCTATATGACCTGAACGTATGGCTTTTTGGGATCATGGCATTTTTATTAATCCATATCCATATTCAACGATGTAATGCAATGACCCCAAAATCTCTCTCTCTTTTGTCCCTTCTTTTTCGTATGTCATGTATCTGAATGCGTTATTGTAGCTAGAGTGAAGTTTGGCGCCCTGTCTACTTACTCTGTCAAGGACTATCCCTAGGACCCTAACAGAGTGTATATATCTTTTTTTGTTGCAAATATCACAGTATGGAGGGTATGTTTTGGACGCAGGAGGTGGATCCAACCGCGAACCACATTTATGCCTCCATCTAGGTTTGACAGATTATAGGTTTCATCTCAGCGCCCCTCTTTTAAATGTTACATGTTATTTAGCATGGTTAGTGTTATTGATAGGATGAAATCTTGAATGATAAATTATAATTTGATTTTTCATGTGGATGCTTTAATGATCTTAATCTGCATCTTTTTTTATTGTTCATATTCATGACTTGTAATATGCATCTATGATTGTAGGTAGAAAATAGTTAAAAGTCATATTTGGTAAATAGTGGTAAACTTTTGTCTTTCCAAATTAAATTTCAACATTACGGCAGTCTTTGGCTGAAAAACGTGCATGATTGATGTATTAAACAATTTCTTAGCATATATGTATTTAGGATGCATCAAGTGGGAATAGTTCTCATTTTCAAAATGTGAGAACTTTAAATCTTTTTCCACCAGAATGTGATCCAATTCTATCAGGACCATACAACCACTTAAAAATTATTTAGTGGTCACATAACCACTTAAAATTATTGTGTATTTTTTTTTTTAATCTTGATCATTCAAATAAGATCTAATGATATATATTTATAATTCTTATTTCTCACAATGTGTTCTCATTTGATATTCTCCCTCCCTCTCTCTCTCTCTCTCTATATATATATATATATATATTAATATATATACATATATGACATACAAATTTCAAATATTATTTGCTGCAAATGTCATATAACTGTACAGTTCTTTAGTGTTTGTCTGAAACCAATGGAGGATATCTCTTCAATACTGCCTTTAAGCATAGTTGAATCTTATTGCTTTTCTCTACTTGTATTTTTGCTTATCAGTTCCACACTTTGACTTTGACTTTCCCTTTATTTATTAATTATTGGTTAAACTTGCTTCCAGGACTTTTGTGGGGACAAATTTAAGTCCTTTGTGGGAAAGATTCCTGGTTCCATCAGAAGGTAAACCATTACAATTTTTTTGCCATCTTTTTAACTCAAGTACTACTACTGTGGCTATCCTTTGACCTTAAACTTTTAGCACCTGAACTTAGGGTAATGAAACCTGACTTTCAAAATGAAGTTGCTTTGATACCCAATAAAATTATCAGGAAGGGAGCAAGGGAATGGAAATTGAGTTAATGAAAATCTCAAGGCAGCAGTAGGTCATCTCTCTTCTGTTTCCCTGCTTGGACACAGTGGACTTGTCCTTTCTGCCTAAAATTATGATGGTCTCACTCTTCTCGCTGTTCCTAAGTAGAAGAGGTATAACTGGATCCTGAAATCATTAGCCAATTGGGAACTTGTGCTTCTTATCACCATATAGCTGTCCAATTCTGTAACCGTTACTACAGTGACCCAATATCAGATATCTACCTCCTTTGTTCCTTGTTTGAATTTGATTTGTTCCATTTTATAATCAGAAAACATTCGAAAAGGAAAAATGATGTAAAGGTTTTTTTTTTCACCTCTATTGGCATGTAGGTTTATAGAATCACTAAATAGGGGAATAACAAAGAAGGAGTAATGTTACATATTAGTTGCTTCATGAGTTGGTTGTGTTCGTTAAGAAGATAACTTACTATTTCAAAGTTGGAAGATAGAGAAGCTTATTTATAATAGTAGTAGGAAGACAGTCCACCTATCTGAGAGTGTCATATGCTTTTATATATATGTTATCCACCACTTTGAATTCTGCATTCTACTGGGACAAAGTAGGCACAGCTTTTATCAAGTTGTTCGAACATGTTAACTTCGTCGAAGGGTTAGATGTATTGATTGTTTCATTGATTTGATCTCTTCAATTAAATGTTATTGAACAATAATGGATGGAATCACAAGGACCAAAGTTGCAAAGCTTTTACGTTCCCCTGCCTCCCCCTCTTCCATCCTGTCTTTTCCTTTGAATTGGTATTAATTGATTTGTCGTAATCTTTTTGGCCTCATCCTTCTTTCTGCTCAGATGATTCTGTTCTTTGTCAGCACACCTCCAGCCCACTAGGAAATGGTGCAGTGGTGGAGACAAATGACAATAAGATAATTGTATTACAGCGAAGTAATAATGTTGGTGAATTTCCTGGACATTTTGTTTTCCCTGGAGGCCATCCTGAGGTATTCAATGGTGAAATTAATGTGTTAAATCCTTTCTGTTGCTGCTATCTAGTGGTTACATTAGATATGTAATGGACAGTAAGTTCCGAAATAAGTCTTTGATTTGATTTTTGGGTGCGTGATGCATTTCTTTGTCATGATATCTGCTCCTTTTTGCTGTACTGTATTGTATTCTGCTCTTCTAAACTTTACTGATTGTCTTCTATTTAATGATTACTGAATAGCAGCACATTATTTTTCTTGTTCATATATTTTTAGACTTTGGCTACGCATTGATTTTTTTTTTATTATTAATGATTGACAGCCTCAAGAAATTGGTATAACATCCCATCAACATGTCAAGGAGTTAACGGAATCTATTAACATTAAGGTGTCACAGGAGATGTTTGACAGCATAGTTCGGGAAGTGGTGGAAGAAATTGGAGTGCCAGCTTCATCCCTTGTTAAGTTTCATTCCTACTTTGATATGACTATGAGTGAACACGATATACATGGTTTTTACCTTTATAAGTGAGTGAACTTCGGAGCCACCCAGTAGGCTAACCTCCGTAAACTTTGTGATTTATATGTTTTGGTTTTTGTTATACACCTGTTCTCCGAGTGGATTGATTGCTGATAAAATTTCAGTTTGCTTTGCTAATCTCCTGTCTCTTTTCCTTTTTAAAATGGGGTTGAATGGGTTCAAAAACTCAATATCTAATTTTAATCTTTTGTCATGTAGAGCATCCCGGCTTTCATTGGTATATCTCGCAGGGATTTAAATGTGAGACCGGCCGCATTTTTCTTTATCAAATGCAGTCTTGACTCAAAGGAAGTTCAGCAGTTTTATTCTAACGCACAAGATGGCTATGAATCAACTCAGCTATTTGCTGTTCCAACGGTGAAAATAAAGCTTGTTTTCTATTGTGTTGTCATGAAATCCACTCTTAATAATTATTATGTAATTATTTTATTTTTTATTTTTGGGTGTTTCCATTTAAGAACATTTACATTATTTTGGTAGTGGCATTAATAATAGGCATGAACATCAAAATGATTATCAGAGGAGGCCCCTTGGTGGATTGCAGTTTGTAGCTTGTTGACTCGACGATAATGACCTAGCTTCTTGATTAGCACGGAATGCTTAGTGATATTTCTTTCTCTAGGTTATCATGGGATCTGTTGGGACTAACAAGCTTGATAGTTCAATGCTTAAAAACTACCTTAGTTTATTGTTACTAAAATTTTAAATCGGTCATTTTAATGCCTATATTTACAACCACCAACCTTTAGCCTTGAAACCATAACTTGTTGATTTTGTATTTTTCAGATTGATTTGGAAAACATGACTTCTAAGATGCCTGGCTGTCATCGAGGTGGATTTGCTCTTTACAAATTGATGGTTGACACCAAGAAGATTACTTGAAGGAAGTGTGTAGTGCTCACAGTTGTCAAGCATGGTGTTGTACTCATGCCTTCAAGGATTTTTCCTGCGTAATGTAGTTTGATGCTGACATTGGCGAGTTGAACCTCCATTTCCCTGCCCAATTGAAAGAGACATAATTTAACATTAGTAAAATTAGTTTCTCAACGTTACTAAAATATATCAATGTAAAGACTAAAAATTAATAGATTTTTAATACTTTAAAAGCTATTTATGTAATTTTATTACTTTAAAGAATATTTAGGAGATAAGATAATACTTGGAGAACTAAATTGAGAATTTAGTCTAATTTAACTAGCTCAAATCTTCCCATTGAATGTTATACTGATGTTCTATATCGCTGCAATAGATGATTCCTTTTTTCAATTCATACCCAAATAAAGTAAACAAGCCAATCTAGCTGTATTTATATTTTGTAGCATAGCTAAAAAAATATTGAATAGCATTACTTCACTGATCACTTGTTTAATTATTATGAATGGCCTCTACCCAAAGCTCACCCTCCACGACACGTACAACTTGAGCTTATGTGGCTCATACTGCTTATTGATCTCTCTGTTGAGCATGACCTTTTGTGCATATGTAATTTTCTGATTATTTACCAACATAGACACTTATGGGATACTTCATGGTTGTTCTTTTTATCTGTTACCTTCTTTTATTGAGAAAATGCTGCAATTTAATTGTTGAATAATTGACATATATTTGTAAACACGAGCCCTTTTAAGATTGCAAATTGAATTGCTTATGCCTTTTGTTTTGTTTATTTATCTATAAATTTATTTTTTACAAGGAGTTAATTACATGATATAATAGGGTATGCATTTCTTAAAACGTATTACTTTTTCTTTTTTGGGGGGTTACTTCGTGAAGTGTCAACACTGACTCTTCTTCATACCTATCCATCGAATGACTGACCTTCATGGCTGGTCATTAAGAACTGTAGCGCTGACGATTAATCTTTAACTTCAAAGTATAGCAAATTCATAGTTAGGCCAAATTCCAATTTATGATTGAAATATTTAAGACATCATACATAGAAGAAGCCTTTCAACTGGCGCAAGGGTGGACCTAGCTTGGGGCTAGTATAGGGAGGCGGTGGCCACTCAAAGCCAAAAAATTCCTTTGTATATTTAATATTTAATTTATTTCTTTTGGTAGGCTTTCATGAAGTTTAAATTTCCCAGTTTTAATATATATGTAATCTCACCTAATATTTTGTAATTATGCCTCCCCTTTGAGTAAATTTCGCAGTGACATGGCACGAGCACAGTTGCTGAGTTGGACCGCCAAAAGTGATTATGCTGTATGAGTTGTATGATCAGATTCCTAAGCGATATCTTCACTGTAAAACTCAGATAGAACCTAATGATCTTAATTTTATATATCACGCAGAGTTTTATAATTGAACGAATGTGGCTATACTTCGAAAAATACCATTATGGATTGGCCATAGCACCTTAAAACCCGTGTGTCAAGTCAAGCTCAATAATTGTTTAAGTCAATGGTCAACGGCCGTAAACATAAAAATTGATCATCTACCCCGGTCAACTTTTTCTTCACGTCAAACGTAAATTTTAATTTGATATTTGGACAATAAAAAGTAGGGTATAATAAAGCCCACTATATAAAATATAATAAATACTCATTAAATTTTTAAACGATAAGACGATGAGGAATTGATCGCGATAGTCATATTAACAGGGTCCTGCCATTTAATATTTAAGAAAAGAGAGTTCACACGACCTTTATCATATAAAAATATATTATAAAAGGATTTATTCTCCATATACTATTTAGTACAAGAGTTTTATTGTATTTTCTTACAATTTTATTCTATTAATATTTCAAATATTAAATCAATGACAAATAAATAATAATTATATTTAATATTTAAAAAATATTGAATACCATCTTTATTTAAAAATTAAAAATAAAAATTATAAAGGAATTTAAATTTATTCATAATATAAGCTTCGTAGTTGCTACTGTGACTTGGGAGTGATAGCAACGTTGTTCAGGCACGATGATATATCTCTTACGACCAACGCGTAGAGTGTTGTTCATTCACGCGCAGTCTCGGAGCCACATGCCCCGATTGTAATGTTGGACTTGCCGTAATTTGCTCACTTACATTAACTAACAATATGTTTTTTATTTTATTGTGGAGAGGGTATAAAAATAATAGAGAAAATTAACATATAAATTCAATTCTTTTTCTATTATTTTTCAATTTAAATTTCATTTTGTTTTATCCCTCACTTTTGATCCACCGTTCCAAACAGAACATCTAGTTGTTGTGTTGGGTCTGTGTCAGTTGCTTCTTTTTCATATACATTCAATTCACTCTTACGGAGGTTCTACTTCAACCAAGAAGATTATCATTAACAACTTTATAGAACATATACACGGTTTTGTTTGGATCCTTGCGCACCATGTTCATGTAACTCTCTGGTTATTGTTTTCTTGACTTTCTCTTTTATTTAAATATATTGTTAGTCTTTAAAAATATAATATTTTTTAGTTTTTATAGAAGTTTCCAATCTTTGTATATAACAAAACTAACCTAGTTTTAGTTTCATGTTAAAGATTAAAAATACGTTAATTTATAATTTTTAAGGATTGAAAATAAATAAATTTTGTATATGAACTGAAATAAAAAATAAAATAAGATTATTCATGTATAACATATTAAATCCTCTTTCTAAATAAATAAATAAATTATATATTCACACATTTTATGTATTTTTATACAAGTTATTAGATGTTGGTAACACTATGATTTTACTATAATTTTATTGTTTAAATTGTTTGGACTGTACGCATGCCACATTATTTGTGTAAATACATTTTCCCATAACTTCTTATTGGCAATGTGTCTAAAATATATTTTTCAAAAAATTGAAAGCAAGTAAAAGAAAAAAGAAAATCTTTATTCTTGGTTATCATTTGTCACAATTTTCTTGTTTTTCTAAAATTAACAAAATATTTGCTGGACTGAGGTTGAAAGAGAAAGGCTGTGATTCACTTTTTGGTGTACTCCGTATGTGAAATTGACCTGTATTTGAGGAATATATGTTATTGAAATGCAGCGTTCATGGAGAAATTAGCATTTTAAATGTCAACGTTAATAATTTGTGGTGTTTAACCTTTTTTAGATTAAGAAATTGGTGACCAGGAAGAGGAAAAGTGGAAAACTTCTTCGCTGAAAATGACAGACTATTTGATTTATATAATTATATAGATATTTTACAATTTTTACAGAAAAAATAAGCTATGATAAGTTTATTAATTAATAGTTACTATAAAAATTATATCAACCGTTATTGGTATATAATTTTTTAATATTTTATGAAAAATATTAAATAAAAATGTAAATATATTTCATTATTTTTTGGTACATCTTTTTCGTGGGAACGTCGATATATTAATGTTTTGGAAACTTAAAAAAAATCAATATTTTCATTATTTAATACGTAGAAGGATTAATAAAAAAAATAGAATTATTTAATTATATAATATAATATTTTTCTCCTCTAATAGTGGAATAAATTTCTTATACTTTTATATATATTCTCTTTTTACAGTTACTTTTTTACTTAATAAATTTTTATTTTTAATTTAAAAATAATCATATAAAAATAATTTTATTTTAATTATATATGTTGGAATATATCAAATGACACCGGTGTAAATTACACCTACTATTATACCGTTTAATAATTTTATATAGAATACAAATTTTAATCTTCAAACAATTGAATCGAAAGATTATATTATCTTGTTATGAATTACCAATTTAGCTCGTGAAATTATAATGATTATTCAATTTGTTTCTTAAAATTAATAAAATAAAAAATAATTGATCAAATGATGTATTACTTTAGTTTAATTTCTGAAATTATAATTCACAACGAAATTAGTTTCTAAAATAAATAAAATATTATAATGATAATTAAAATTATAATTATTTATTAGTTTAGTTCTTAAGAATGTAATAATTGATTAAATTCTTAAAATTAAAAATGATTCATTGTAATTTTTGTCTAATAACTTTTATAATTTTATGAATTTTATTTATAATTTTTTACCCATTTTGACTCTTAAAATTATAATTTTACGAATATTTTATATAAAAAAAGAAATTTAAATGACTAATTTGATTGATTTAAGACAAAAAATATAACTAATATTTTTTTATTTTAAGAACCAATTGACTGATTATTATAATTTTAAGAATTAAATTAATAAAAAATTATAATTTCAAAATTATTTTGATATTTTATTTATTTTATTGATCAATTTTATCTTTTATTATAATCTTAAAGGTTAAATTAAATAATAATATATTATTTAAGAAAATTATTTTACTATTTAATTAATTTTAGAAATCAATTCCATAAAATATTACCTTTTTTGAAGAATGAGTGATTCAACGTGGTATCTTGTTGATATACTCGGCATTCAGAGGGATCCATTTATATTGTATATGGATAGGGTTTTGTTCTTTCTCGGTTGTGTTATGAGAAAATAAATAGTCATTTATATAAGGTTTATTAAATTTATTTTTATATTTTATTGTAACATGAAAAAGAAATAAAAATAAATTCAATATGTGTCTTTATCATTATATTTTATATTATATAAATGCAATATATATTTTCATAATTTCTTTTAGTCTTTATTTTTATTAGACTATTACATTTTTAATTATTTCAAAATTATTCACTAAAATTATTTATTACTTTTTTATATTTTTGTCTTTTATTTAATTTTTACTTTACTTTATTTTTATTTTATAAAAAATATAGAGTGACACGGTTTCTCGTAGTATGTATAATAGTGATATATCATAATACACTAAAATATACATGGTGCTTCACAAATATGGAAATAATACAATTCATGTGCAAGGGACATATGGAGCTGACAATATATAACATAATAATTTGGATTTTCCCTGTAAAAGAAATAATAATGCTTTCTTTAAAAGTAAAAGGGGGCGTGAGACGGATTTAAGTTATATTTCATTTTAATTATGTAAATATTTTATTATAGCATTTTAAATTAAGATGTTAAATAACAATATTTTATGTGTCAGTTTTTAGACTATATAATGGCTCATCATGGCATTTATTTATTTTTTATATTTTAATGAAAGTTTACATTGCAAGGGTTCACTGTCTCTCTAAATTGACGTAAATACTAAACAGTCATCAGTGAATGATGATGTGCTCATGAAAATACCACCCCTATCCCGACAAAGTCAATGAGATGATGAATCGACCACCAAACTCTTGGATGATGTTAGCATATATTATTTACCTATTTATTTTGAAAAGTTGCTATCAAGTCTCCATGAATTAGATAGCTTATATATTATTATATGACGGCTATAGAGCTACCAATTCAACAAGGTTACTCCAGTATTTTACAGCCTCTTATAAATAGGAAATAAAGTGAATAAAAATAAAGAAGAGAAAAATAAAATAAATTTTAAATTTGAGTAAAATAGAAATAAAGAAATCATTAACAATATATTGTTTTAAAAAATTGTTTTTTTTCTGAAAACCGATTATTTAATTTATTATATACATTGTAAGCATCTATTGTAAAAAAGTAATTATTATTATTTTAAATAAGAAACATTAATATTATTAAAAATCTCGCCTGTTAAAGAAAAAAATAAAAAAAGGTGGAAGAGTTACAATTGTTTTACTGTTCTCTCTCTATACTTCTGTACCACCAAACCATTTTAACTTCTCTTTATTTCTCCTCTCCTCTATCCTCTTTATTCCAGTTTTGCCAATGCTATCCTATTAGGATTATAAAATGAAATTTTTATTTTTTGATTTCTTCTTTTTAATAAGCAATGATACAATTATATATATATATATATTAAAACAAATGATGTATTTATTTTGTGTTCTTTAAAATTCGCACAAATTAAGTTACATAATTAATATACAAATTATATTTTTTGAGAAGACATCTATATCTTTTTTCTTTCCCTTGTTGATAATTAAACAAAAAAATATTCTTTGTTTTGACTCACTTTAGTGTAGGTCTTAAATTGACAAAATTGCTTCTAAAAGACCTATAGAAACCGAAAAATAATTACTAGAATAATCAAATTGCACTAGGGACATTCAGCTCTCGACCAGCCCAAAGCAACGACCCACAACAAGTGCCCAGTGGAACCATCTTGGCACACAGAATAAGAGAAGGTAAGCGCATTTATGAGGTTATTATCCACTTAGAAATGTGTCATACTTTCCCTCTCTTACTCTGTCACACCAGCCATGTTTTAACAATTTTTTTTAACAATAAAATATGTGTGAAGTACTATATCAGAAAACAGTAACTAATATTCATAGAAAATAGTAAGCTCGTCAAATATTAAATATTATCCTCTTAACATTATTTTTCCTACAAGACTACTATTCAAACTTTTAAGAACTTAGTTAAAAGATCAAAGTAGCTACTATACATGTCAATCAATGTGTTAAACTCTCTGTTGATGATCACAATAACAATAAGAACAATAGAGATTTCATTGCCAAAATGTGTTTGCCAGCCTGTGACGAATCCATAGACCTTTTACACGGGTGCTAAATTTTTTATAATTATTTAAATATCTAACTTTTAATAAATAACGACATTCACATAAAATTTTACTTGCTTTGTACATAAAACTAAAATTGAATTTTATTTTAAATCATTGAAAAAATTACATTTCAAAGCCACTAACCATTTTATAATTCATAAGATATTAATTATTTAAAAAATATAATAATATTTTTTTTTAAAATGTCAAGTAGTGAAGCTGCATAATAAATATCTATAAAAGATCTATAAATGATTGAATTGTTGGTTTATCTACTTGTCAATTTGTTCATTATTTTTATCTATTGAGATAATATTATTAAAATTATAATATTTATTGACTCAATTAATATACGAGGTCATTAGGTCATTGATTGAACCAATAAGTCACTAATTGAACTACATAAATCAGTATATATTAAAAAAATTGTATATAAGTTAAAATTTTCCCTTACATTTTAAATTTTAGCTTTAGTGGTGTAGTGGTTTCCTTTATCTTTGGTTTCAAGACTCAATTTTCTTTATGAACAATATCTTTCTCCAAATTTCTTTAGGAACAAAATCTTTCTCCAGTAAACCCAGATTAACCAAAAGAAATCACCTCTAAAAACATGTTAATATATATAAATATGTTGGGAGAACAAATTACTTTTGGAGTAACTTTTAAAAAGTTACTCGAGCCTACGATGATGGTGGTAATAATGACGAGGCAAAGGTGATAACAAAAACTGTGACAAAAGTGGTAGTGATGATAACGATGATGGTGGTGGTAGTGATAATGGTGAAGTCAATAATAATGATAATCTTATAAGAGAAGTTTAATTGATTTTTAATCTTAACTGCAATTTTTTAAATTATAATCAAATGATTGTGATTTAAATTTTACACACATGTATATATGCGTGTGTGCGAAGTGAGATAGAGAAAGAGATACACAGTGCTTTGATTCAAACAATACACGAGTGAGTGTTGACAATTTGGATACAACACAAATTATTTGATTAAGTGGATATTGCATCCTTATTTTGTACTAGATCCTACTCCTTCAACAACCTTAACTACAACATAGTTGTTTGCACCATATGAAGAAATAATGAATGAGGGGTCAAGGCCCACAATTGACTCCCTTGGATTTGCCTATGTCCTACCAATTATTTTTGAAAATTTGTAATCACCACTTGCTTTAGACAACTTTTCTCAACTATAAATATTTAGGCATTTTTTTCATCAATTTAGTTTATATACTTTGTGTATGTTATAATTCTACCAAATATCTTTCTTAACATGGGTGTTTGAGTCTTCATAGATATGCCACATATGTTACTTACCTTAACACATAACTTTTTTGAAGAAATTCATCACAAAAAAATAACATCATAACAATCATTGACTCACTCTAAATAATCTAAAAAATGTCATAAAAATAAATTCAAGACTATGCTCACATATCTATTTTATTATGAAGTTTTGCATAAAGTACTAATTATATATATTTGTTATTTATTATATAAGATTTACATGTGTATAACTGTTCAATAATTTCATGATATACTTCATCTTTGAAAAACTACCCATATTATCAATGATAGATAGAGTCTTATAATTTTCAAGCATTTATGTGTCTCTAATAATGTATAGCCTCGTCTTGAAAAAAAAACAATAATAAAAAACAAAATTATAAAAAAGACAATTACCAACATTTCAAAATATGTACAATTTTTGTTATATAAACTTTCATATAAAAGCATTCATTAGTTTGTAGAACATTCATTAGTTTAAATATTAGAATACCTTTCTATAAATACTCGCGTCTCTAATGAAGATAAGAACTCTCGTAGTATAGCATTAAAAGAAATATAATCTCCACACCTTAAATATGAAGGAATTATTTAAAATCTCATTTGCAAATATACATAACCATTCAATACTAATAAGCTCGTAACTTTGACCTATATGTGATCCTAAGCTTTTATGTTAATTTAATATTTGTAAGATTTTTTTTATATGATATGTATTAATATATGAATCACAAGACAAATAAGAGATCATGAAGTTGTTTAGGTAACCGTAATATGTAATATAAACAGAAAATTTAAGTAGGAACAGACTTGTGAATTGGAACGATTGACCTAAGAGTGAGGTTAATAAAGTTTCAGGCCAAAAAAATAATAATTTTATTTGTTGGTAGTATTTTTAAAAACTAAAGGTATATTATTTAATAAATAATATTAGTTTATTATGATTAATTAAATAGATGTTATTTTAAAAATATATTTTTTTATGAATTAATTTCTCCAAAACAAAAATTTACATCATAAATTAGAAAAGTTAATGATTGAAATTGTAATGAGTGTATATAATAAATTATATACTTTTTTAGTTATTTAAATCTTAATCATTAACTTTTCAATAAATTGACTATAAGTTGACACTTTACTTTTTAAAATAAATATATATGAAAGGACAGTTTCACGATATTTGATAATAATTTAATAATATTGGTTCGAATAGTATTGGAATCGAATAAGAGACTATTAAAAATAGTCAATCTAAAATATAAAGTTGAAAAAATGGATAACCTAACTCGGTATAGTTGTGGGTTATAGCAGACTAGATAAAAAATATTCAAATTGTAATGGTATCTAAATTAGAGTTTAATTCATGGACTTTTTGTACAAATTTGGTATGTATATATATATATATATATATATATATATATATATATATATATATATATATATATATATATATTTTTCTAAATCAAAACTAATAATTATTATGATAATTATTTTATTAATATATTTATTTTAGTATAATAAATAAAATAATTATATTATTTTATTAATATATTTAAAAAATATTAAAAAGATAAGTAATTGATTACTTTTATTAATATCAAATATATTTTAAGATAATATTATCTATTTTTTTTACATTTCTTGCATTTATATTTTTCTTTTCCACCTATGTCGACACTAATTTTAATAAAATAATTTTACACAACAAAGGTTAAAATTGTACTCTTTTTAACTTTTAACTAAAAAGTATTTATTCTCTCTTGTGCCGTAGTAATATCAATTTGAAGATTTGGTAGTGGAGTTTCCAATATTAACATTATTGACATCTTTTATAAAATTAGAAATATTTTTATTTTTTTAAAAAGTTTCTACCGCTCTATACTATAGCACTAGACTACAACAATGTATATGAATGATGAGTGTTATTTATGGTTTGTACACTATGGTCTATCATATGTAGCAGCTTAGCATGAAACTAAAAAAAATATATATATGTGAATGAATTTTTCGTAGTCTCTTAAACTTCTTTTCTTAAAATTTAATAAAATTATGAAATAGGCTTTATCAACTTCAAAATTTCTATATTTAATTTGACTCAAAATTTAAAGTTCACTCCTTCAATTTTATTTAATAAATTCTTGATAAATTCAAATTAGAACGAGATATCCAATCAATTTTGTCAATGCCGTTAAAACAGGATTACCAAAAAAATTAAGCATAATTTTGAAAAAAAAATATAAATAGTTATATAATTAAAATTTCTTAATTTCTTTAATATAAAAGCCTCCTATTTAATTATGCAAATACCTCTTATGTTTTGTGTGATTAAAATAATGTGTATCTCTTTTTATATTTTTTTCCTTCTCTTTTTTTTATATACATATTTCCTTATATAAGCTCTCTCTGTATTGCTTTATATTTAGATGGATTGATAATATTGACAAACACAAGACTTTAGACAAGCAATGTCACTGTGACTTCATAATATCGGTTGCGAGCGAGACATTATTGAAGGAATTATTTTTAGGGGCACAATTATGATGGAATATTATGCATACACATAGATGCCTCCTTATCTTGTGTGCAAACAAATTCTGAGTAGATATTATAGGCGGAAATTAAGGAAATATTCTGAGACGAAATCGAGGCAACGCCATAGTTAGTTTTTTGTCGATTGGGTAGGTAAGGAGATAGTTAGAATCTCTTACACAACTTGCATGGATAAACCATATGCATTTTTCAGTGTTTGTCGGGGTCAAGTCACCTGGAGCATTTTAAATTTGGATAAAACTTGTTGCTAATGCTAACAACACTTATTTTCTGTTGATGAAACTTTCAATCTCAGTTTCGATGTTGTTTCAGTGATTATAATTTGAGAAAGAGGAGACCAGCAATATATTTTTTTCACATTTTTTAATATATTATTAGAGTTAATTATAACAGGAGAATTAATTTTAAAAAATAATTTATTATATGAGAGACTCGTAATTTAAGTATCAAGTTAAAGTTTTTTTTAATCATTGTTAAATTTATAATATGCTACCTCTTTTAAGAACTTGACATGCTTTACTTGCTTATCAGTATTTCAACATTATACCTTAATCAAACTTATAAATAATCATTTTCTTAATTCACTCTCAATGAAACTACTAATATTAGACTCATAAAAATAAATATTGTCGCTGTGATAAGAAAACTACTATTAAAAGTTAAAGAAAAAAAATATATAAACATAAACATTTGATTTTTTTATTGATATCTTTACAAAGTGGAGAACTTTAGATTAAATAGATGTGTCAATAAAGGATAACTTTACAAGTGTCGTCCTCTAACTTTAGAAAATAGAAATAAAATAAACTAATAATACACATTATAAATATCTTAACTTCATGTAATAAAATCATTTAACCATTTAAGTTTGGGAGATATTCAAATGTCTTTAGATTGATCTTAACACATATTTTATAAATAATTAAAATTTATTAAAATTATAAATTTAAGATAAAAATTCATTAAATAAAAAATAAAATTTATAAATACTGTGATTTGTAATAAATTTTAATTAATAAAAAAATAGTGCGTTATATAATATATTAATAATATTTCCCTTCAAATTTTGCCTGCCCTGCACGCGGAGAACAAGTTCCATCATGTGCTTGAGTACCTGAATGAAAATTTTAATTTTTAATAAAAGAATCACGAGGGCTATTATCGACCCAAATTTTAAACGAGTGGATTATAAATTATTCATTTAAATAATAATTGGCATGGGTGTGCCCACTTCCCACGTCTGTCCAAAAACAGTTACTCGCGAGTCGCGAAGAGCAATCGTGTGGGCCCAATTTGAGTCAACTCGCTGTACTCGGTAGTTAATCACGGCTGATACCGGAGACAGATAGAGGAGGTTAGTTAAGGTAAACAAAATTAGAGCTACTTAAAATTTATTTTATTGGCTTAAATTTATTTATTTTTTAAAATTTTGAGTAGTTTAATTTAATATCGAATAATATACTCTAATTAAATATTTTAAGTCCCATGAGTTAATTAAATTTATTTTGTTCTATGTATTATTCTACTCTATCTGAAAAAATCATTTAAAAACTAATTATAGATTACTAAGCATCGCATACGTGATATTCATAGAAATATCGTGCTCATATATATATGCATATCAATATTTGTACTCAGTTCTTTTTAATAAAAAGTCAATGTTTTCGTAATAGTATGTTAGTTTACGAATTGAATATATTTGTATAACATATTTCATTTTTTAATTAGTAAGAATTTCATTTTATAATATTCATTTTACTTGGAAAGATTTCTTTATTATTATTATTATTATTATTATTATTATTATTATTATTATTATTATTATTATTATTATTATTATTATTATTATTATTATTATTATTATCATTACTTACTAGAAAATATTTTTTTATAAAATTATTTCTTTGTAAAATATCTCATCTATACTTAGTGTGAAGTTTGACACTATATCGAATGTATTTTACACGACATATTTGATTAATTTATAAATTTGTTTGATTAAATTAAAAATACTTGATAAAGTAACTAATTTATTTTATTAGCTTAGTTATAAGCTTTTTCAGTTAATTTATAACATAAATTCTAAATTATTATTATTTTTAGTATTTTAATATAAAATCACTTTTATCTTTTTCTTTTTTACAGTTAGGATTGAAATATTTGTTCATATCACCCCCTAAAAAAATTCTTTCTAATTGTCATTTTGTACTCAAAATCTATTCATTAACATTAGTCTCTCAATTTGAACAACAATTCTTAACCAATGTTTAATATGTTTTCAATCATGTATTCATCTCTTCGAACTTATATTGAAAATTATTTGAAATATTAAAAAGGGACAAAAGATACTTAACAAAGTTTTGAATATAGTGTAAATACTCAAGTTGATATTCTGATGTTTACAACTGTATTATATAATTATATTCACAATAACTCACAAAGTTTTGAATATAGTGTAAATACTCAAGTTGATATTATGATGTTTACAACTGTATTATATAACTATATTCACAGTAACTCACAATATAACATGATGTTTACTATGTTTGGCCACCATCTAAATTATATATCCAACGAGAGCAAAAGCAAGAAAAATATGAAAGATATATCTACTTCCACTTCTACTTGGGTGGAAAGATTTGCAACAACACTGCTAATTTACGGTGGGATGCTAGAAGTGAGATTTATTTTGTTTATTACTTTAGGATAATAAAATATAATTAAAATATTATAAATACTTATAATAATATACTACTTTTGTTTTTTTTATTAGACTATTTATTTTAATTATTATACTATTTATAATATTTAATTTAATATTTTAACAAAATATATAATATTTTATTTTACGCAGGGTTTATACATTCCTCCAAGTCTTCAATACTAACATCTCAGCTCAAAACCTAAAATGTAATTTTATAAGCACAAATTATTAATCAAAAGAAAAGGTAAATAATCTGTAACTTGGTAGTAAAAAATAAAAAAATATTACAATGTCAAAATATTGATTATTGCAATTTAAAAGTATAAATAAGAGCGAAGGAGTAAAGATAAACTATTTCAATTACTATTTTATTTTTAAACATTTTTTAATTTTTATATTCTTTTATAGCATTAAAATTTTTCCAGTAAGTTTAACAATTAATTTTACTTAACACATCGAATTAAATAAATTTACTTATAAGTTTTTGACTGAGTAATTTTTAGGTTTAAGTAAATTGACTTATAAGTTTTTAACTAAGTAATTTTTAGATTTTAACTAATCAATTAAGTCATATATATACATTCCATCTATAAAAATTAAAATATTAAAAGAAATCAATTTTTTTCAAAATATTTCAATTGACGAAATAAATAAGACAATTCATATAACTTAAATATCTTTTACTCTTTTGTCATTACTTAATTATCGCTAATAGTTAAAATTATTAATAAAAGGCCATCCTGCGCCCACCATGCGTGCCACAAATTCATTATATAAGTTGGTTTTTTTAACTTATTAGATAATGTATATTTATTTTAGTTTCTTATTTTTTAAATACTTGAGTATATTTGGGCTGACCCTACCAAATATAATCTTTGAAAAAAAAGGAAAGAAGAAATAGATGGTAGTAATACTGCAATAGTATGGAAACACAGTGAAAAAAAGAAAAGGTGGGTAATAAGGACTTGAAACTAAAGATGGGGGAGTCAACCGAGAAACTGTTCCTTGAAGGGAAAGGCTTCTCCACTCGCGCAAGTGGGAATCAAAGTGCGCGTGGTTCTGTTAATTCGGTTTCCATTCGTCTCGTTGGACGCTTGCGTTTTTTAGTCTCGTGGTTGTCTTTCACCGCATTAGCCACCGCAGTTGCTGTTTGCCACTCTTTCTCTTTTTTAATGTTCTCTTCTCTTCACTTCCTCCTTAGTATTTTTTTATTCTCTTCTCTATCACATTCACAACATTTTCTCCTACCATCGTCACTAAGTAATGAGTTTGGTAGCTCTGCCTCTGATTTAGATTCCATAAAGTTGTTGCTTACATGTGCCTTTCGTCTCTTCAATCTTAATCATTGCCCTCCATTGCATACACTTATTCTTTTCATCTTCTCACTCCCTTCAAAATATTCATTCTCCCAAATCCACTTTTTTTTTTTTTCTCTGTCCCCAAAGTTCGTTTGGTTTCGTTACGTTACAGGGTGTCCAACCAAAGCCACCCTCAAATCTCAATGCTTTCTACGAATGACAACACAACAAGGTGAGGCTGAGGCTGAGGCTCTTCCTTCAAACTCAGCAATGATAATTTATTTTTTATTTTCTTTTCTTAAATTTTCACCTTTGCGATTGCTTCTTTTAAAACTCCACTTCTCCCCTCAAACGTGAAGAAAAATTAAAGAACATATTTTGGTGCTGTGGTTTTAACTTTTAACTTCTTTTTTATTTTTTTTTTGTGACCAGTGCAATGATTCTGGAGGCTTGCAGAAGGATAAAAAATTTCTGAGATTTTTAACTTTTTTTGGTATTGATTTGGAAGATCCCCTCCTTTGAGTTGCTTCGAGGAGAGAGAATTATTTGGGATGAAAGATGCTAGTGTTGATCTGGGTTTTTGCTGGAAGGAAGAAAAGAAGGTTCTGATATATAGTAATTAGAGTCAAAACTGAGAGATTCATTAGGTCGGTGAATGAATTTAATTCCAATGGAGACACCAAATGTGCGGCCACAAGTTGCATCAGCAACTGCAAGCACGCCTAGGAAAAAAATGACAAAACAATTGACGGGTAAAAGGGATGATACTCCTTTGCACTCTGCCGCAAGAGCAGGGAATCTGAGTGTTCTGAAAGACACGGTTAGTGGTAGCGAAGAAGGTGAACTGCGTGCGGTGTTGACAAAGCAAAATCATGCTGGAGAAACGGCGCTTTATGTTGCTGCTGAATATGGCTATGTTGATATGGTTAGGGAGATGATTCAATATTATGATCTTGCTGACGCTGGAATTAAGGCCAGGAATGGTTTTGATGCACTCCACATTGCTGCCAAACAAGGGGATTTAGGTATGTCTTCAATGTGGCTTTCTCTTCTTGTTTTTTTGTGGTGTGTGATCTTCAGGGAATCTCAGTTTTGTTTTTATTGAGATTTCTTGAATTTTTTGTTAATGGGCTGTCCTAAATTGTATCCCCCCTCGTTGTCAATACTTAGGTGTAGATTCGAGATACTTCTTTGTTCTGCTGTCTAGGGCTATTTAAACAACCAATTAAGAATTCTTTGTTTTTTTGTACTTTTTGGGATGTGAAACAGTTTATTGGGTTGCAGTTTAATGTAAACTAAGGGGGGTGTTCATTGTATCATTGATTGAGGCTCTCTTTATCTGTTCTCTAAAAGGAAATTGAATCTCACTGGCTGTCGGTAGACGTAGGTCACATGTGCCTTTTCTTCAATTTTTTTATTATTTTCGTACTTGTCATAACAGTTTTACCTGTTGCAGATGTTGTGAAGATTCTAATGGAGGCTCATCCTGAATTGTCAATGACTGTGGATCCATCCAACACCACAGCCCTGCACACTGCTGCAACACAAGGGCATATTGAGATAGTGAATTTTATATTGGAAGCAGGTAGTAGCCTGGCAACCATTGCTAGAAGTAATGGGAAAACAGCTTTGCATTCTTCTGCGAGAAATGGACATTTGGAGGTTGTGAAAGCTCTTCTGGAAAAGGAGCCTGCAGTTGCAACGCGGACTGATAAAAAGGGACAGACAGCCCTTCACATGGCAGTGAAGGGACAGAGTCTTGAGGTGGTGGAGGAGTTGATAAAAGCTGATCCCTCAACAATAAACATGGTTGATAATAAGGGTAACACAGCATTGCATGTAGCAACCAGGAAGGGCAGGGCTCAGGTAAATTAGACTATGCCTGCCATAATTATGCTAATCTTTGCATAGATTTTTCATGTGTAAGATTATGATGATAATAAGTGGATTGTGATTTAGATCACCATTCATAAGGATAAATGTGTTCTTTTCCTTGGTGTGCCTATCCTGCATTGAAAACAAGAATACCATCTGGTTTGATAGTACTGCTAGTACTAGGAATTAACCATAGCAATCAGCTTGAATGATTTCTTCAAGACCGTGTAAGTTGTTGTATTCCTTTGTTTTTAAGTTAAAAATATGAGTCCATAATCTTTTATTACTATAGGAAGACAAAGGAAGTGATGGTCCAAAATTTTTTTGATATTTTGCTAATCATTTTGGAAACAATTATCTTAACTCATTTTGAGTTAGACTTTTAGTACCTGTTATGCACTTGTTCCCAAGACAAATAAAAAAATGTAAGAATAGATTTTGGCTAACATTTGGGCTGAAAATCTGATTTATAGTTGCTGTCCTGGCCTATTGCCTAATTGTTGTTTGCATGTTCTTCACAGAAAACCAAGGAGACAGTTTTTACCTTATTTTAGATGTGAATAATTTCCACCTCCAAGATATGTAACGGTACTTCTATGAATGTCAAATCTTATTTTGATTTGCGATATTCATAACAATGTTCAAATTCAGGTCTTGGTTAGCTGAGACTGAGACCTAGGTCTCATGGTAGGATCCTTTTGAAAATTATGGCCCTTGGCTTCAACATTCTGAAAGTGTCTGCTGAAGCATATTGTTTTTGAATTAGGAATGTCTTTAACATGTTTGGCTATTGAAAAGAATGAAAAAGGAAGGAAATTTTGAGAGGATGATCTTATTTTAGTGCCTAGATTCTTGAGTTGAAGAATCGATTCCAAAAAATAATGATGAAAAAATTCATGGCTAGGAATTAGTCTTGATCCAGATTCACATTCATGACAAATGTTTTTTGGGGTAAAAGAACAGGATTGTTAGTAACATATAGCATTGTATTCGTCATGAACATGAAGGAACATCCAGCTGCGTCTGTAAGCAGGAGCAGCAGATGCGCATCATGTTATAAACCATCCTTTTTTGGTTACCTATTAGCAAGACCAGTATTGACCCTTTGTTGGACTGAGTCATCTCAATATAGCAATTCAATCCAAACCATCTTCAATTTGCTTTAATGCACATGAATTGCTAGCATAAAGTATAAAGTAACAGTCTGGTTGGGAAAATTAATATAGTATCTGTTTCAAGTTTCAATGTTGTTGGATTAAGGGTAGAGGCTGACCTCTTAGTTTTGGTTTGTGCAGATTGTTAAGTTGCTTCTTGGACAGACAGAAACAGATGCCTTGGCAGTTAATAGATCTGGCGAAACTGCATTAGACACTGCTGAGAAAACTGGGAACTCTCAAGTTAAAGAGATTCTACTGGAACACGGTGTTCGAAGCGCCAAAGCCATAAAGGGTCAGCCAACAGCAGCCCGTGAGTTGAAACAAACTGTGAGTGACATTAAGCATGAAGTCCACTACCAGTTGGAACACACCCGCCAAACTAGAAGAGGTGTTCAAGGCATTGCCAAACGTATCAACAAGATGCATGCTGAAGGACTCAATAATGCAATCAACTCCACAACTGTGGTTGCAGTTCTCATTGCCACAGTTGCCTTTGCAGCTATTTTCACTGTCCCTGGACAATTTGCTGATGATCCAAAAGACATCCCTGCAGGGATGTCCGTTGGTGAAGCAAACATAGCCCCACAAGCTGCATTTATCATTTTCTTTGTCTTTGATTCCATTGCCCTCTTCATTTCTCTGGCTGTGGTGGTGGTGCAAACCTCGGTTGTCATCATAGAAAGCAAAGCAAAGAAGCAAATGATGGCCATCATTAACAAGCTAATGTGGTTGGCTTGTGTCCTTATCTCTGTGTCCTTTCTGGCACTTTCATTTGTAGTGGTGGGGAAGGATCAGAAATGGCTAGCAATTGGAGTCACAATCATAGGGACAACTATAATGGCCACAACTTTGGGCACCATGTGTTACTGGGTCATTAGGCATCGCATAGAGGCCTCAAATTTAAGGAGCATTCGGAAATCTTCAATGGGAAGCAGATCAAGGTCTTTTTCAGTGTCAGTTATGTCAGATTCTGAGCTACTAAACAATGAGCGTAAGATAATGTATGCGATTTAGAAGCACTAATTAAACCTTGTTGCACTTTTCATATACACTCTTTTCCGCGGCCTGTTGGATTTATACCCAACTAAAGTGAGTATCATCAGACTTGCCTGGTGTTTAATAATATGCTTAATACTCTCCTTACCAAAATATATGTAGTCTTCTTTCTCCACCTCCTGTCGCCACAGAAATGCTCTCAAAACATTGGGCTTGAACATCAATTAGTGCGGGAGGTTGGTATATCCAGCAGTTTTAAGTTTTGAATATATAGTTGTATTATATACTAAAAAAAAGTTATCACTCAATAATTTTAATCAAATAAAAATACTTATCATCGAAATAAAATACTTGTGATCTTTGTAAAAAAATTGTTTTTCGCAAACACATTACTTTTCTACGTAGGAAATAATGATTCCAATTTTAGTTAATAAAATATGAATTAATTGGTTAAAGAATTAATCCTATGCTACAAGTTTATAAACTCATGTATATTAGTTATTAATTAATTATTAAATTGTTATTAATCAACATAAAAATCATGTGAAATTTTCAATACATAAATAACACGTTTGCTTTCAAGAAAAGTACAGCTCCGTCGTCCCAAAAATAAAAAAGGAGAAAAAGAAAAGAAAATCGTTCCATTCATTGAACCAAGAGAGACAGTTTTTCCAGTATCTCTGGTACAATGAAGTTGCAACAAAAAATAAAAACAGAAAGGACAAAATGCAAAAAACAGTTGTCCCAATAATTATCATTGTTGACATCTTAGTTTATATTTTTTCTGCTATGCCACAAAATATGTAAAACACATCTAAAAGACTAAAAGATGAGGCCGGTTAGAGAAATCAAGTGAAGACTTTCTTTCTATTGGGCCTAATGTATGATTTGTCCGGATTGTGAAGTGCATATCTGGTGGACTGAATGACTTGATTAAGATTCGGGATTAAGCTTTCTCTTGTTCTCCAGTTTCCTCTTCTATCTGATGCATACTTCAAAAATACGGCAATTTACATTTTGTTTTTGACTTTTTGACGGCACAAACGTTGAAAAAAGAGTTTTTACAGAAACTAGTTTTTTTTTTTGTGGTAACCTCACTCCGGAGTGATAGATGATTAAAGGTCATTTTTATAAATAAATTATTTAGAAAAAATCTACTCTGGGAGTGATTGACCATTGTGGATACTTTTACAAACAAATTATGGAAAGATAATCTTTTAAAAATAATTTATGGGCATGAATCTTATTTGACTAACTTACAGTAAAATTTTTATTGTGAGTTTATGTGGCATATCACGCAAACTTTGCAACGGAAATCTTCACATGCAACTTGCTATTCATAATTTTATAAAATAAAAAATCTTTTATTTAAATCGACAGTTTGAACCTTTGTTAAGTGGTCATGCTTCATATCTAAAATGCTATTAACTACTTCAAATGATTTATTATATAAAACGACCGTGCATTACTATTTGTTAAGTTATTTTATTTGAGACTAAAACTTAACTTTATACTTTTACACTTAGATTAAAATTATAAGTCGCAAACCAATATTTATATGATATATTAAATGGTAAATGTTTCATTCTAACATGTTTTTCATGATTCAATATATAGAAAGAATATGCATAACTATCATTAAGTTATTCAATATAAGTAAAAATTTATAAACATGTTACTCTATTGATAAGTGTGTCATGCTATGCGAACTTGTAATCAATTCTTTTTTACATGAACTGAAACTTACTAATTAAATTAGTATTTTAATCCAATCAACGGTGAAACTATATCAAAGTTGATAAATTATTTCGAAAGTCAATCACTTTCACTTTAGATAAATATTTATTTATTTTTATTTTCTATTTTCTAAGTTTTTCTTTTTCTCTCTTTTTGGTCTTAAAATTTCTTATCTTTTATTTTCTAAAATTTTCTTTTCTTTTCTTTCTTGATATTATTTGTTTTGAAATTTTCTCAAGTTTTCTTTACATTTCTTTTCTTAAATTATCCATTCTTATTTTCAATTTTGTTTTCTTTAAGTTTTCTTTTCTTCATTTTTCTTTCCTAAAATTTTCTCTATTTTTTTCTTAAATTGTCTTTTCTTTTCTTAAATTCTTTTTTCTTTTCTTTTATAGTTTTATTTTCTTAATTTCTCTTTCCTTAAATTTTGTTCTTTTTTTATCTTGTTATATTTTATTAAATTAACTTCTCTTTTTTTTCTCATAAAGTTTTTTCTCATTTTCTTATAAATTTTCCTTTTCTTCTTTTTTATTTAATATTCTTAAATTTTATTTTATTTTCTTATAATTTTTCTTTCTTTTCTTATAAAAAATTATTTTATTTTTTCCTATAATTATTTTTTCATACAATTTTATTTCTCCAAAAAAAAACCTAGAAAATTTTATTTTTCCAATAAATATTTATTCTCCTAGAAATATTTATCTTCCTAGAAATATTTGTTTTTCTATAAATATTTATTTTCCTACAAATTATTATTTTTCATAGAAATATTTATTTTTCTAGAAAAAAATATTTCTCGAAATATTTATTTTCTAGAAAAAAATATTTTCCAAAATATTTTTCCAATAAATATTTATTCCCCTAGAAATATTTATTTTCCTATAAAATTTTATATTTCTTAGAAATATTTATCTTCCTATAAATATTTATTTTCATATAAATATTTATTTTCCTACAAATTATTATTTTTCATTAAAATATTTATTTTTCATAGAAAAAGTATTTCCCTAAAGAAATTTCTAGAAAATATTATTTTCTTGTAAAACCTGATAAATCTTATTTCCATGAAAAAAAAATCTTAAGAGTGGAAGTGGTGGTAGGGCGATGATAGTGGAAACAATAATAATAGTGACAGTAATAAACAATGATAGTAGTAAAGGTAGTGAGAATAACATTGGTGATTTCATAAGATGTATTTATAGTTGAGTTTTAATTTTAGTGGTATATTAGTTTTAATCTTAGTCTATTGGTTGTCTTTGTTGATTGTTTTGATAAAAGCAAGTGTCTTCTCTTTTTTAGGTGGTTGTGTCAATATTTAATCTTTTTATCATAATTTTTCATGCATGGTTGTATGATTTCATATTTACTTTTGTCACTATCTTATTATATTTTTTACTTGATATGCTCCTTACCTATAGAATGTATAAGTATAAAGTGAAGTGAATGTTATAATAAGAGGGTAAAAATAATAAATTTGAACCATATAGTCATACACGAATAATTTGGACTATATAACAAATTTGTGTGATTTTTTTTATATGATAACATTTAATAATTTTCAACATGATCTTCATCAGTACTCTCTATTATATCTATAGAACAATTTATAATTAAATAACAATATACATATATTTATATTATCGATATATTCTAATTAAAATTTTATTTTCATGTAAATATTTTTAAACTTGTAATACATAATAAACTATTTTAAACACATGTGTATACACCAATAGTTACAATTAAAAAATAAAAAGAAGGATAATTATAAAAATAGTTAAATGCATTGTTTTTTTTTAATTTTATTTTTTATTCTCGTAAGCATTTGATATTGAGTTTTTATAATGTCAAAATTATTAAAAAGTAGTTTTCAAAATAAAACCAAAAAAAAAAAATGTTGACGAGGATCAATTTTGCATTCTCAACCCAACTTTGTACGTATAAAAATCAAAATTGAAAAGAACATACATAGAGTTGAAACATATTTAAGAGTCTACTGTGCATATATAGATAATGTAAAAATATTTACATAACAAATCAACTAAAATTAATAATTGGTATAATTTTTGTACTTTGCATTCTCAACCCAACTTTGCAAGTATAAAAATCAAAATTGAAAAAGAACATTCACAGAGTTGAAACATATTTAAGAGTCTATTATGCATATCTAGATAATGTAAAAATATTTACATAACAAATCAACTATAATTAATTATTGGTATAATTTTTAGCATAATTATTGTAGAATTCACAAATTTATTCTGCACATCAATTTGCGTTTAAATAATAGTGTAAGAAAATCTTCAACTGTTAATGCATGATGTATATTATTTATTGCATCAGGTTAGGAACACGATTATTATTTATTTTACAAAAAGATATTAATAACACTGTCTTTCTAATTTTTTTAAAAATAATTAATATTGGATGTATTATCTAATAATAAAGTTATTAATTTTTATTATATATATCTTAAAAATCATATTAACTATTATTTGATATTACACGGTAAGACAGTTTTATAATATTAATATATAATATTTTTTATATTAATACAAAATTATTAATTTTAATAAGCCTTACTCTTGTATATATTAGTTAAAATTTATTAAAATTATAAATTTTAATCAACCTTACTTTTATTTAACTATTCTCAACTTTGAAGTAGTAACCTCTCAAAATAAGTTAATAACCATTCATGGGATCAATTACTCCCTTAATCCAGTCTTTCTTGAACAAAAAGGGTGTAACCGAACACAATTGCAGTCGTCACGAAAAGCCGAAAAGCTTTTCAGGGATCCAAACGTCCAATCGGATTTGCAAGCTTGGAAGAGCAAAGAGAAACGCATTGCAATCTTCGGTGCGTGCGCAAAGATCGAACCATGGATGACGAATTGCTCGAGCTGCAGCGACAATTTGAGTTCGCGCAGCAAGCCAAGTCGAGCATTCGATTATCGGAGCGAAACGTCGTCGAATTAGTCCAAAAGCTGCAGCACCTCCAAATCATCGATTTCGAGCTTCTCCACACTGTCTCCGGCAAAGAGTACATCACTCTCGTACGCTCTCTCTGCTTCGCTTCTTATTCCGATTAGGTTTCACCGTTCGTAATTTTCATTTTCAATGGATTTGATAATCGATTATATTTCCTCGTTTCGTTCATTGTGCTATGCTTAATCTCAATCAAACGTTAATTAACGCGATCGCGCATGTTGTTAGGATCAACTGAGGAATGATATGGTGGCTGAGGTGAAGAAATTAGGGCGCATTTCTTTGATTGATCTCGCTGACGCTACTGGAGTTGACTTGTACTATGTGGAGAAGCAGGCTCAGAACGTTGTAACGGAACACCGAGAACTGATGTTGACTCAAGGAGAAATCATGTCGGAGTCTTATTGGGACTCAATTGCGGAAGAGATTAATGATAGGCTTCAGGAATGTAGTCAGATTGCGCTGACAGAACTCGCCGCGCAATTGAACGTAGGTTTGGACTTGGTTGCCTCCGTGTTGGAGCCGCGCCTTGGAACAATTGTGAGTTTGTGTGTTGGTTTGAGTGTGTTGTGTTAAATTTGGAATGGCAGTGAGAGTTGTGTTTTGATGAGTGTTGGTTTCTGAGAATAGGTGAAAGGAAGGCTTGAAGGCGGGCAGTTGTATACTCCTGCCTATGTGGCTCGCGTTAGTGCCATGGTTCGTGGTGCTGCACGGGGCATCACGGTTCCAACAAATTTGACGGCGGTATGGAACTCATTGCAGCAGTTGCTGCAAGAAATTGATGGAGCCAGTGGTTTGGCTGTTGAAGGATCTTTCTTCCAGTCTTTGTTCAATGGACTTGTAAAGGAAGGCGAGGTTCTAGGGTCAGTTCGTGCAGGAGTACATTGGACGCCAGCTGTAAGTGGCGTGTTTTGAAATCCTTTGGACATTGTTAGAGTGATACCTGGATTGTGGTTTTCATATTTGTTTTGGGCCTATGGCGTGATTCACCTCTGGATCCATGTGCACCTAGTGTTTAATTGACAGTAATTTGGAGGATTTTTATATTCTTTTGATGTATTACATTACAAGTTCATTAGTCTATAATTGATAGAATCCAATTGATAAACTGATAAAATATGATATTGAACACAGAAAACACATAATACAGCAATACACTTATTGTCTTGGAGACAAAAGTCTCCTATGGAAAGTATTCTGTCCTCAGACTGCAAATAACTACACCCCTCCTAGTTACATTCTAGTATCAAATATATACTAATACAACTGCCAGAAGTTATTTTTATGCATAACTGCCATCATACAGAATCAATTATTTTCTACCACATATATATATATTCCTAATAATTAACTACCTTCAATTCATTAATGGATCCTTTCCTAACTAACTAGAATCTCAGTTCCCATCAATATTCCTCTTACCATTGGTGCCTATGGATGGAAGTAATCAAATGCTATGGCAGGCATATGCCTTGGGGGTAATAAACTTAGTTCCTTTATCTTTAGAAAGTATATGTTATGACTTCCACTTCTTATGTCACACAACAGGTATTTGCTCTTGCTCAAAAGGAGTTTGTGGATTCATTCTTCTCACAGGTATGAACTGTTCTCTCATCTTTCCCTTTCATTGAAGATGCCAAAACTTTTGCCTATTTCTAGAATATGATACATTGATCAGGACTATATAACGGTCTTTTACAAGGTTGTTAGATTGGACTTGTATACTGACTGACTTTTACCCATTTATTTTTTGTAAATTGTATCTTTTACCTGTATATTCTTTGTAAATTGCATCTTTTACCTTCTCATGCTCTCTATTTGGTAAAGAAAATTTCTGAACTGCTCCATTCATTTTGTGCCATCTTTTTTGTATGCTATAGAATTCTTTTATCACCTATGAGGCTCTGCACAAACTTGGAATTCCCCAGCCCATTCAATTCTTGCAGGTAGCTAAATTGTTCCTATGTTGATTCTTTTTCCAAATAATAACGATTAGGATCATAGATATATGTGAAATAAATACTTTGTACTACTTGTTTCCCTAGCTAAGTTAATGAAGCCTAAGTTTGCGCAATCCAATTTAGTCCAGATATCCTGAAGGCAAACCTCTTGTTACAACATTTGTTCATCCTTCTATGATTGAGATGCTAGATGCTGCTACTGAGGATGCTCTTGACCGTGGTAGCTGGTAAGTGTCTTAACATTTTTTCCCCATTATTCCCAATTTCTGTTTTCATTCCTTTCTTCATTACTAAATTGAGCCAGGCTTAATACCATCAGTTGATCTACACATTAAAGTTATGCAGTATAAACTAAAAAAAGTTGAATTATTGTCATGTATATGGTGATGACTTTCTTATTTGATGGATGACTGTTGTGAACTTGTGAAAATTTTTACTCCTCGTCTATCCTCCTATTTAAACTAACTTCTGTGTTACCTAGTTATTGGCTTGGGAAAAATAAATATCCAAATTAGACTTTAACATTTTCTTTTGTAAGCTCTAATTTGCTTGTTGTTGCTCAGCATCAGTCAATGCTTAATATGCATGACTTTATTTAAGGGAACTGGATGAGCTGGTGAAGAGGGGTAGGCGCACACTAAAACCCAGTTTCTCTGGTTGCCCTTGTTATGTTAAAATTTGTTCCTTCGTATGGATAGTGATTGTTGCCAGTCGATGATAATGACTTTGGCTAATTTGTGGGAATCCTTATGCTATGTGAGATGTAGTGCAAGAATTTCCTTGACATTGTTTTGAAAAATTATACCAAGTTATATTTACTCTTTAGAAGACAATTTTTTTAAAGCATTATATCCTGATATAACAATGTTGCAGGAGTGATTCTCTTTCCTTATTGCCTTCATCTTTTACACCTCAAGATGCATCTAAAATGTTGTCCCTCTGCCAATCAGTTCAAAATGCTCTTAAGGTGACATTCAATCGCATTGTAGATTATGCTCAGTGCTGTTGATTCATGTGTTGATGAACTTCATTTTCTTTGCAGTCTAACAGAGCACACATTTTTGGGGATTTTTATGTGTTGAGCAGCAGCTTTATAAAGGTCTGTAGCATTTGATATATTCATGTAGATGTCAACTTAATTATTTAATTTTACAAACCAGATTGCCCATCTTGTAGTGCAAATCCTACTAATAGTGTTCAGTTTGAAGATTGGTTTAACAGATTAGGTTAGTATTGCCAATGAGAACAAAAATTAAGATGCTAGACAAATGTTATGAAATTTGCTTACAAGAGGTTCAGTAGTTTGGTGAATAAACAGTTCAGCAAATTACTGCTCAGGTCACCATCACAACATGGCTATCAATGGAACCCAAAAAAAAGTGGTGATATAAAATGCCTGCAGTGTCATCTACTGTACAGAACTGAGTTAGATGTTAGGTTAATATGTATGACCCTTTTGGGCTTTATATTTCTTTCTACGATGAATTTCCTTATATGCAGATTTTGGTTTCATATCTTCTCTCATTTCTTAATAAGAGCCAAGAATCAAGTGTAGAAGTTACTGTTGAATAAAAAAATATCTATCTGCAACTATTTTTTAATTTCCTGATGCATGTATGTTTCTTTTGCTCGTCTACTAGGACATCTGTGATCTTGTCGTGAAAGAGTTGGAGACATTAAGTATTTCAGGTTCTGCTGGCACTACGATGGCTGGTGATTTTCAAGTACCCAATGAAGCTAAAGTAGGGCATGAGTCAAGCAGGTTGAATGAGTCCAATGAGATGGTAAGTGATGGTGGTGCCAACAGGCATGCTGATAAAGGATCAAAGAAGAAAAGGGGGAAAGCTTCTGGGAATGCAGTAGCAAATCTATCTGAAAGTAGTACAGATAACCAGGAACAGACTTTGACAAAATCTAAGAAAAGTCAGAAAAGGGGTAAAGATACATCTTCACAAACGTCAGATTCAAAGACAGGTTCTAGGAAAGAATCACTTAAAATGAAAGAAGATAATCCCAGTCCCTCGGAAGAATGGATCATGCAGAAAATTACAAAATTGGTTTCTGATTTTGAAGAACAAGGTACGTTGACTTAGATATCAAATCTGTTCTGTTTCTACATGTTACCCAATGTTCTCAAATGCTGTGCTTTAAATTGATAGGTATAGATGATCCTGAAACAATTCTCAGGCCTTTGGCTAACCAATTAAGGCCGACAATAATCAGTTCTTGGATGGAGAGAAAGAAGGCATTGCTTACAAACAATGCAGAAAGAATGAAACATTTGCTTGATAATTTGCAGAAGAAACTTGATGAGGTTTGACTGCTAAAGTTGTATTTTTTGTTTTTTCTACATCCATTATTGTTCTGTCTTTATGTAACTTCCTTTTCTTCTTTCATTCAAGGATACTTATCTAGACATGTCAAACTAGTGGCCTAATGTATAGTTTCCTACGTTGATTGTCTATTTTTCTGGCAGTCTTTCTTAAACATGCAGCTGTATGAAAAAGCCTTGGAGTTGTTTGAAGATGACCAATCAACTTCTGTATGTTTGATAAGGTTATTTGAAATTTGGTTTTATTTTCATTGATGAAAAAAAATAATTTAATGCATGTATGATGCCCAGGTTGTTTTGCATAGGCATCTACTAAGGACAGTAGCAGCTCCTATGGTGGATATGCTACTTTATAACCTGGTATTACATCTAACAAGTTATTTGTTAATGTTTCATAAGGTTTAATAAGGTCTAAATATAACACTGGATTCATCATCTCAGGATGAGCACAACAAATTAAAGAATGGACTTGACGTGCAGGAAGCTCCAAATTCTGAATCTGTTTCACTTAGTCCTGGAGACAGAACTGCAATTGTAAGAATAAGGCACTATTTGGCATAATTATATGCATAACTTTTCTGTTTTATAGTGTAGCAAATTTTGTATTAGTCTCGAATTTTTTCTGAAGATCATCATTTGGAAAAAATCAAATCTCTTATTTTTTTATTTTCTTTTGCAGTCTAAGAGTTTTCCAGGAGCTCTTGCAAATAAGGCTCTTGCTGTTGTAGAAGCATTGGAAGGAAAGGTTAGCATTTTTTATTCTGAAACAATTCTTATTGAGGTTCATTGTATAGGTTTACTTCACTTTTCAATTCACAGTTACAGCTGGTATTATTCTGTCTTATGTATTAATAGTATAACTAATATTTGAATATTCAATACAACAGAGCGTGGAGATATTCATGGCTGCTTTTAGAATGGTAACAGAGGAGAGGTAACGTGTCCATTTTTGTTTGAAGTAATTTAGCATTGATTTGACCTCCGGTGCTTCTGTCCTGATGGAAACCCTAATGCATAGTTTGGTCATTAATTTTTCCAGTGGGTTGCCTTTGAAAAAGCTTGACAAGAAACTAGAAAGAACACTTTTACATTCTTATCGTAAGGTATTTATGTTTACATTTATGTAAAAATTTAGTGGAATTTATTGGAGGCTAGATTCTTACACAAATATTGTTGATTATGCTGGTTATAGCATTAAAATCATCCAGTTGGTAAAACTTCAGAATAACAAGAAATATTATTGAATAAGTTATTTTTAAGTAACAATTGTAAAGGATTACAATTACAATTTAAGTTGTGGGGAACAAATTTTCAATTAGGGAATATAAGAATTCTAAGAATAATTTGAGTAGGGATAAATTGTGTCTGGACAGTCCACATAGGTCTCTATATTAGCACTAGTATTAATTACGATGATTCAATCCTAATTATATGAATATAAAGCTTAAGTTAATTCCTAAAATTGCACCTAATTTGATTTTACCATATATACATGATATGCTATCCACCTTATATTATAAATTTGAGTCCCCACTATCCTGAACGAGAGTGTTTTGAAGGGCCTTTTTCTTATATTCCTTATTAAGTCATGTAGCTTCTCATGCATTGAGTATTTAATTTTATTTTTAGTTATAGAACTTTATTCCTTTCAAATATTATTAATTTAAATTTGATTTAAATTTTAAATTTTGCATCTTGATACTTGATATCAAATTGGCGATATCTTTTTTTTAGATCAACTGTGCTTTAAGATTATTGTAATCATATTTAATTTTAGTTTGAATTTAATTTTTAAATTATAAATTTTGACACACTGTATAAATTGGGGATGATGTGTATTCATTTAAATAATTTATTTTCATAGTTTTCTACTCAATTTTAAAAATCTTATGTATTTAATTTACTCATGTCTAAGAAAATAGAATATTCTTTATTAATAATGAAAACATATACTGTCAGCTTTAATTTATTTTTATTTATAAATTTTACTTAAATTTAAAAGTACCTGTGCAATGCACGAGAAACTTGCTAGCTGACCCCATGAATATCTAAGATATTCCAACAGGGGAAAATATTAAGTGAGTTGCTATTAATGGTTTTAATTAATCCTTTAGTGTTTAGTTTATCTTTATCATTAATTGATATTTCAACAGTGATTTGCTATTCCTTCAGTTAACTCTGATATTGGATATGTTTTTCTATATTTCTTGAATTGTAATTCTCCCTAATATTAGTTGGTGATGCACTGATGCAATTCCACATAAAACAGTCAGTTTTGTAATGATACCCTACAATTTGATTGTTCTTAAACTGTGTGTCTTCTATCATTGTTATTAAACAGGAATTGACATCTCAAGTTTCTGCTGAGACTGACCCTGTATCACTTCTGCCAAAAGTTGTGTCTTTACTTTATATCCAGGTAACTTAAAGTCTTCCTTTTTTGTTCCCACCTCCCTTTTTCCATTATAAACATGGATACTTGTATGAATAGGTTTACCACAAAGCTCTTCAAGCTCCTGGAAGGGCCATTTCTGTTGCAATTTCCCATTTAAAGGTATGTTGTTTCTGTTCAATTGATTTAGTTTTGCATCAAATCATAACTAGAAAAACTTAGATATATAAATACCAAATATATGTCAATTGGATTGCACAAAACAAACTAAGGATAATAATGATGATATGTTCACCATACATTTTTTTTCTATTTTCAGTAAATAATAATTTAAGTTGAGATGAACACCTAACCTAAAACAGACTGACATCAAATCTGTTGTAATTGTAATTGGAATGATATCTGCTGGTGTATTCCCTCCAGACTTCTTACCCATTATGATTGCATTATCTCACTGATATAGCCTAGATCTAAGCAGTCTATCCCATGTTACAATTGAATGGTCGTATAATGCAAAGCTATTATTCATGATCCTTAAAGAAAGGACTGGTTGAATTAATATTTTTCAAGACTCAATTGAGATTTTTTTTGCTGGGGGGCTCGTTTTATTATTTTAGGATCACTCAACTGAATTATTTTGGTCTACCAGCTGCTGCAGTGTGATATCCCTAGTTTATCTTTCTCGGTGCACTTGATTCTTTCTTCTGGGTTCAGTCAAGCAATGGGAATAGGTTCAAATTTGATAACATAAAGTAGTAAACGTTATCAACTTATCATGATTTTACACATATTTTGTTCAAAATAATTTGCAACACCTATACTGCTTTACATCACATACTTTGAATATTTCAGGCACATTTATGCTCTAGCTTTGACAATAATCTAGAATGAGATAAACCAAAAAGAAAAGGAATCCTCGGGATTCTAACGAGAAAATGAATACTTAGAATTGAGAAACACACAATAATATTTTTTAATTTAATTGTTATCAAAAGCTGAATAGCATAATACCTAAAGGGCTAAAGGGGTGTTTAAAAGTTATAACCTGAAGTAGTCTAAAGACTAGTTATTTCCATTCTGCAATGCTGCAATGCAGTCCATATAACGATTTACAACAATTTTCGGAACTTCTCCCTGATTTTGTTTTATGTGTATTAATTATCAGGATAAGCTAGACGAGTCAGCATGCAAGATTTTAACCGACTATCAAACTGCTACAGTGACTCTTTTGGCACTATTAGCAGCTTCACCCGGTGATGTGAGTAATTACTTATCATGCATTCTTCTCACGAACATGTCATATCTGTTTGATCTAATAAAAATAAATTTATGTCCTCTTCTAAGTAAAACATTAAAGTAGTGCGTTCAAGTTGAACTTTCCCGGGCATTTTTTCCAATGATTTTTTTTAAATAGCTAGATTTTTTGTTTCCTCTCAACTTCTGCATGATCCTGTTTTACATAAAGCTTTTTTAAGATTAGTAAAGAACGAAGTTGCAGCTGAAAACACTTTATTCAGTTAATTTATATTATAAAAAACTTATCCAAACAGCAAATAATCAATAAAACCAATATTTGAAGGACAACTTTCTCTCTTTTTTGAGGGGGGGGTTTCACATTTGTGAATATTTTGATCACCCAATTTAGGGTGTTTGGTTTAATTTATTTTAAAGAAATAATCACTTATTTTTTATAACTTCTGGAGAGTTTTTGAAAAAGTCAGCTATTATTTTTTAAAATAATACTTGTTTCCAAACATGCGCGCAGCATTTAGATTGTTTTGATTAATTGGAATATTGTATAGATTGTGAACTTTTTTCCTCCCATTTTCTACAGCAAGAGGATTGTGCATCTGATAGGATTTTGAGTAAAAGGGAGCTTCTAGAGAGCCAAATGCTGGACCTCAAAAGCTTGGTTTTGAGCACCGCACAATCTTCATAAATATTTTGTAAGCCAAATTAGCTGCTGAATCAAGCCTCATCGCAAGGATGCGCTAATTTTCTGTTGTCTATTTTCTTAGGCGAAAATACGTTCATTTTGCTAAAGTAGACAATGCTGGGAAAGTAGATTAGGTTTTCCTGTGGCAATTCATTTTACTTTAATCCATACTGCAAATGTTCACTAGTTAGTCTTTTCGCAGGAAATCCTCTTGTTAACTGAAGATTTATACTTGTTTGACAATTGAAGGTATAATGGTTTTTATAAACCCTTCAGCATGAGGAATTCTTGAGTAGACTTAGTTCATAGAAGTTCAAGTTGTGGACTAAACCAATTTGCCAAATGACATTTTATCATTTTATATTAATTACATAATTTTTTCTCATAATTATTTTAAATTTAAATCAATGACATGTTAGTTTAGCCTACATAATTCGTATAAATTAGGTTTATACAGGTCTCGTAATCAACACGTGTAACGAAAGTTTCCTGAACTTTCTCCCATCTTCAGTTATTTTTATTTTTTATCCAATTAATTTGGCTTTGCGTGGATTCATTTTTGGCAGATTTCAAATTCCATGTGATTTTAACCGGCAAAATATTTTTAACTGATAGTGGTATGATTTAGGGTTTATGTAGAAAACTGAATTTTAGCAAGTGTTCAATTTTTCAACTACGAATAATTTAAAGTTTGATCTTTTTATGCATTACCTCTTCCTAACCAGTCTTTTGTAGGATTTGATTATCCCCATAGCTATCCACTGAATTTGTGAAATATACTACTTCACGATTCATTAATTCAACCACATTTAAGTCAGAATTTTAAATATTATATTGTTAAATAATAATAAACCTACTAAAATCATTAAAAATAAATAAATTAAAGCATTACGTCTCAAAATGAAAAATTATAATAAAAACCCATACATAGATTTCATATACATAAACATTTATTTATTTAAAAATATTTTTGCATATATTAAAAAATCTTTTTAACAAAAAATACCAGTTCAAAACTAGTTTTCAGCTACTGATTTTATCAGCTTCTGACCAATTATATTAGTACTTGTACTTCATTTTTTAACTACCTGAACTATATTCACCTAACCAATTCCAAATGAAGCTGGCCAGTTCAATTTTAAGATCTCTAATCCTAACAGATTAAGATAAATTATTTCGGAAAGCGGAGAATAACTCCTAGACAGTACACCCATTTCCGATCCAGGTGTTTTTGTGTGCATTAGCTAATGGACAGAAACCATGTTTGTCAGACAGCTAGGCTATCCTATGTATCCTAGTTATTGTTCGTATTAGGGCAAGGGGGAAAAAAATACTAGCTAAGATTGGAAGAAACGCCAAATTGAAGAATACTAATGCGGCAAAATGACTCCGAGGCATTAAATCCATAATCGAAACTTTACAATAAAAGTTTTTGTTTCCTCCTCAATGTTGAGGCAGATGTGGCCTCTTTTCCAACATTTCATAATGAAGAACAAAATTATCCTGCAAGGAGGTTGTACATTAGAGCCTAAAAATAGAACAATATTTATTGGGGAATAAAATAATACATCTTGGGTGCGGGAGGAAGAGTTCACCAACACCACCGACAGGGTATATTTACAAAAACTAACCTTGCGGACGGTTTCAAATATGCTTGGTTCGAAACAGTGATAAGATCCTCTCTCGTACGTGTTAGTTTTAACCAGCGGCTCCATGTTGGGAACTCTTATAAACCACAAACGATGTTCTTTGTGATAAAACCAACCTCTGTTGTAACTGAGAGCAACAACCCCTAGCTCGTTAGAAATTATTGAATTGGGAAAACAATTTCAGAGAATTAAAATTTAGGAAGACTGAAACTAGATAAGTGGTTAATATAGAGGTTAATGTGTTAACCATGCATTATTTAATTAACCACTCATCGAGTAATTGTTCCCAAATTATATTAATCCCAAAATAAATTAGAAATAAGCTCAAATCATCCAAAAATAGAATGAAATAGAAAGGACAAATTGGAGGAAATGTGCATACAGCTCATTGGCGGCATACAATTGTGCTTCATCTTTGGGCATGCTGCAAAAAATAATTTTATATTTAATTATAAAATAACAAGTCAATGAAAAAGCAAGTGATATTCAGATTTTAAAGGCACCTGTAAAATATATAAAACAATGTTTCCACCGAAAACTTTGTAAAATAACCTTGCTGCATCATGCAATAGTAAAAATTAGCCCAAAGAAAAGGTTTGAAAATAGGGAAATGAAATTATAAAACAATGTAAAAACCTCACATGTAGAGCAGGTGGCTGTTTAGCATAATAACATTGTGGCACATTAAACTCTGGATCACCCTTAGCTGGTTCATCAGACCATGGAGACCCAAAGGTCTTGTGAAGATTTTCTGATGAATTCAAATTTAACCCCAGTGTAGTAAGATCAATTCCAAGTGCAAGAGATGTCAAATCAGGATCACTCATCCTGATCACACTTAACAAGCCAAGCAAACCAAATGGATCTGGTGTAGATTGTGCGGTTTGAATAGACTTCATGCCCTGATCCCTAAAAGACTGATTTACAGCTGACATTTGAAGGCGGAACTGGGACTGGTTCTGGTGCTGTTGATATTGCTGGATGAGCTGGTCGTATGAACCCATACCAGTGTTCATACCAGACACTGTATTTGGAGAATTTAGAGGCCTTAATCCAATGCCAGGAGGTCCACTGGTCTAAACCAAAAATACAAAAGCGATTTGAATGTCAGGAATACTTGCTTCAGTAGGAAACATGTAATTTCATTTTCAGCAAGCACCTCATCTTGAAAGACGGGTGGGGGGAGGAGGGACTTATTTTATACAAAACAAGTTCCCCCATTGACTAGTACACACCTGTGAATGATAGGTTGAATGTGAAGATGGGAAAATATCTGATCCATGTAGATGGAGAAGATCCTGGTTGTTAACAGATGAAAAAGACACATTGCCACTACTGACTGAAGGAGCATGCTGTTGCTGTTGTGCTCGATGTGATGAATACGTACCCCCTAAGCTGAAACCAGCTGATCTTCCCATCTGCAGATAGAAAGCATGGAAAGTGCAGAAGTGAGAACAGATTTTTTATCCATCCAATATTGTACAAAAGGATATTTATGCATATAGGTAAGATTTCTTAATCTTTTATAACATGTAACTCACAGAGAAATGCTGAGATTGCATCATTGGCACAGCATTGTCATGAAGTTGTTCTTTCTGGTGCATATCCATAGCATAATCTGCATTACCGCCTGCACAAATAATATGGTAAGAAACAAATATTGAAGTCAATTGAGAAGCTTTGACTCAAGTAGAATTCTGTAAACAAAAGCAGGTAACCACAAATAATTAGAAAAACACTGACTTGTCATTTCCAGCAAAGCAATCAAAGATTCATCAACACAAACCTAAGAAGTAATTGATTCCCTTGCAAAATTTAGAGACAAAAAAGCATCCTCACTAAATATACGTAACAGATAATACGGATGCTTAACGTGAAACAGAAAGCAGGGGCACATATACCTATCAAAACCAATCAAAAGCCAAGCACTGAAATAACACAGAATAATAAAATACAGAGCATAGTAAAGCCAAGCACTGAAAGTAAACATGCATACAGATCCAGAAGACCTTTCTAAATAGACAGCATAAATTTCATTCAACAACCCATCTCTCTAAGAATACACTCTACAACCTCCAAAATAGAAGACATAGTACACCTTTGAATCCCGGTAAAGCTGGGAAATCTTCATTTTGAATGCTAAACTCTTGGTTTTGTTGAACAATGGGACTAACACCAAGACCCTGTTTTCGTAAAGAACCTGCAATTATTTTTATTATATCATTCTTCACCGTATAAGGTGCACAAATATATCAAGCATTAAACATTTATCTTCACTTACCCAACTGTCCTTGAGGCCCTCCAGCAGAACTAGGACGACTTGTCAGTTGAGGGAAGTCATTGATGTCAAAAGGTGAACTGTCATTGGTATTCACATCATTCAACATCCCCATAGAGTTTAAGTTACTTACTGCTTGAACATGGCTTTGGGAAAGTGGACCTCCAGCACTAGGATAAGAATTTCCTAGCATTGAAATTACCTGTGGAGATCCTGGATCAAGAAAATGTTTGTTATAACAGTCAACTCTCTTAAAGAGGAAAATTAGCATACACAACATCCATGAAATGTACAAACAATTTGACCATGCAATTCATATAAATCTCAAACAAGCAGCAGTTCTTTAAGTTGTTTACAATCAAACTTTGCTGCCATAGAAACATGTAGCATTCACACATCACATCAAGAAACCCTTTTTATATCACTCGATGAAAGAAATGGCATAGTGGCACCTGAGCCAACAATTTGAAGCAGGGGAACAAGCATCAATAAATGCAACTGAAAGCTTACCCACATTATCAAGTTTAAAAAGTGAAAATTGCAAACTTGCTGCTCTTGTTGAGGACAACAGTCCACCAGTCTTGTCCAAGATGCTCAACATAGCAGAATAATGTGGTTAAGAGGGGTCCCACTATAACCCACCCCAATAGTGTCTTTGACATGGCTGCACTATTGCAAAGCACATGAAAATAGTGGCCAGAGTGAATATGGCTGACAGATGGGAATTATCTTCAAAACCCCCATTTTCCCTGTTTCAGCCTTTGGCTTCTTACTTTAGGAGTTTAGTTGTGTTTCACATGATATAAATGTTGGAAATATTTAACTATAGTAATATTGTAAATAGGGCAGGTTATATTCTTGTAGTTATGTTGATTAAGTTAATTGTATATTCTAGCAATTATGACTCCTAATATAAATATATGCTCCGCTGTGTAATTCAAACACAGAATTCCTTATATGTATCTCATTCTCTCTCTTTTTCAACAATAAACATCTCAATTGAAAGAACAGCCCAAAATGCTCAAAATCTTGCTAGTCAGAATCTCAACATGGAAAATAGTTGAGGATCCTACTCCCAGGAATTATGAGTTTCTGTTTGGTAGCTGCCTTGTGCAAAACAACAGCTACCATGCCATCCATTGTTGCACCATGGCAGTTTTGGCACTTGCGGCCACTCACCAATGATAATATGTACCCCCACTTCTTTTCACGACACAGAAAATAAATTATTTTACAATTAATATGGAAAGGGGAAATAGAAAACATTTGGATTGAGGTAAGTAAATTTCTTTTATATACAGATATTCCATAAAAAAATACATAAGGAAAAAAAGCTGGGATAAACACTATAATGTTTCCATCACATCTTTTATAGGAGAGAAAGGAACAAAAAATAGATGTAAGTTATATAACATGTTCATAGCATAAAGCAGCACCCATCCCCTACCACTAAAGGTGAGAGAGACGGAGACAGACAGAAATAACAAGTAGTTCCAACAACCAAGATCATGACTGAAGAAACCAGATTATGTTGACACATCACTGCTGTAACTTGTATGTAACTAACTTCTAAAAACACCCAAACCACTTGCCAACTGATGCTACAAAGAAGGCATCATAAAACAGCATCCAAGATATTGAACTAGAAAGACAAGAGAAGCTTGTCCTTAAAATGAAGTGTAGCAAGAAATTTTACTGCACATAATTTTATATGTAAAGAAAGTCAGAAACTACATCAACAAAGTCAAAATTTGCAAAAAATTAATATATAAATCTCTTACAAGAAATTGATACTAAATATGAAGAATAACCTCAACATTATCAGAATCCCTTGGGAAAAATTTACTTCCACGCTATTAAAGCACTTGCAACAACAGAAATGCATACCTTGTGGAAGCACACCACTCATCAATCGATTCTGTCCTTGCATACCTAAACCACCGGATCCACTGTTTGCACCCAAATTTAGACGAGATGCAAGGGCAGGCACAGACAATCCTCCACCAGTCCTTCCAATATTCCCTCCTCCAACCATGTTTCCCACAGAACTTGTGATTCGAGGACCTGCATTTCCCAAAATTGGGGATACTCCCAATCCTGGAACAGCATTTCGGTTACCAACTGCAGCAGATGTAGGAAGAATCCCAGGAATAGAACCACCAACTCCATTTGTGCTACTACTAAATCCAGGGTTTCCTACAACACTTATACCTCCTCTATTGGTGACTCCTGAATGTCCATGGGAGCTTCCATGAGATAACTGCAAATATAATTGAGACAGGTAAAAAACCAGTAAATAACGAGAGTACACTAAATTTCAGTTATTACCCTTGAACTGTCTAAACCACAACACAACACAACATATACCTGAGACAATGCAACTGGGAGATTGTTGGATGTAAATCTTCCACTAGAAAGATTTCCAGTGGGTTGTTGAACACCCCCTGATGGTACGTTATTTATAGTTGAGTTTCTTGATGTGAGTGTACCGGGCATGTTGGGAACATTAAAGCTCCCATGAATATTGTGCAATCCTTGAATAGCTCCTGCAGCAAGAACCTAGCAATTATACAACTATATGGAAAGATGAAATGAAGTAAATCCAGTAAAAGCTCCTCACCAGTGTGATGAAAAATTGGGGAGGCTGCACCAGACTGACCAGAAAATGATGTAGCAAACGACCGTCCAGCACCATCTGGAAGATTTGAAGCAGATCCATTCAGAGAAGACTGCAAGGAAAACTTTGTTAGGATTAAAATTTAAGATAGGCATGCTAAAAAGAATAAAATCTAGAAGTGGCAATCAACATCTTATGATGGAAAATAATAATTTAAAGAAAAAAAAAAAACATTTTATGTAATGCACCCAACAAGCATAAAGCATGAAATCTTATACAACAGGTTGAAATTTTAAACATTATTAGCATTTCCTAACAACCTGTAATTTGCTAACCATGCATAGAGGGAACTGCCAGTAGTAAATAAGCATAAAAAATAAGCTGTCAAAAATAATAAATATAACAAAAAACAAGACCAAAGATCTAGTTTTAGTACATGAGAATTCCTCCCAATGCCCTCCTCCTGATCGTCCTACTATTCTGCTCCAACCATATAACAGTCTTTGATAGATGTCACTGTCCTTTTGTTTGTCACACATTTCAAATCGCCAAAATCTTTCCTTAACATTTTGGCAAAACATTCTAAAAACCAGTATACACTTGATGCGTAAAACACAATAATCTTATAACATGGCATGTTGATGTGTGGGGATAGATTCTAACCATGTAGTCCTCTTAAAAAAGGCCAAGCATCACGTAACCTTACCATGCAAGCATGCAATGCATCATATACCAAACATAGCAATGATTAGAAATGTTGATGAGTTTTAACATGAATGAAATGAAAATATATCAGGCTGGAATGATAACTCACAACTGATAACAGAGATCGTAAAAATCCCAATATAAGCCATGTATTTCAATTTAACGAGAAAAGTCAAAGTTGTTTATAAAAATAAATCAAAATACAGCATTACAGCAATTTATTAGACATGGCCAAAGAAAAGAGTGAAGGGAAATATCAAATACTGAAAATAATTGCCAAAAGACAAAAAATAAAACAAGGATGGGAAGGGGAGAAGCTTTTGAGGACATAAGGGAATACATTAAGTAACCCCGACATGGCATGAATTTCAAAAGGTCTAGCCAAAAATCATCCCTTGCTGAAAATGGTCCTCCTTTGTATTCAAAGTCCTCAGAACAATCTGAGAAGTGTTTCCTTGCAACCAAATAACAACCTAAAATAACATGACGTAAAAGACAATATTAGACATGATGCAATACAACAAACTAAACCAAACTAATGAAAATGAAAAAGGAAGTCACATTTGACAAGTTCTCCTATTAGAATCATGTTCCCTTCTCCAAACTAACATGAGAGTCATCTAGGTTCTACCATTTAATCCCTTGTAACTAAACATGCTACTCTACAAATCCAGGTTATTTCTCCATATAATTAACATGGAAACATCCCCACAACTTTAAGCCAAACAAACAAACATAAATGATATAAGCCGCAAAACATACTATACACTTTTATGAGTGTAATAGACATGTACTAGGAGTGTAAAAGTTTCTATTCTATCACCCAGTTAGACATCATCATTTGTATAACTTTTGAAGTAGTTATTATAAAATTCAACAAACTTACCATGCATCACAATTTGTGATAGATGACAATGTAAATAACATTTTCTCTGGCTATGCATATATTTTTTATTCTACAATTTATTTACTTTCTGGAATCAAAATAAAAGTTGTAGTTTCACTAAGAATAGACAAATATTGTGGTTGCACAATTGCAGAGTGATTTCCATTAATACCAAAAAAAGCCTCAGCATAATCCCAGCAGCTGCAACGCAACCACAACAATCGAAACGTTCCAGATTTTGTTTCGCGTTACAATAGTCTAAACGCCAGCAATCACATTAACCATAGCACACACAAACCGACTGTTATTTATGGATTAAAAAAGACGTATTATGCTAAGCTTAAAGCAGCAATAACGACGTGCAAACCCTAAATTAATTTCCAAGGATATCTCATTTCTTCACAAGGACACCAAGGCGGGAAAATAATTGCGAAGCACAAAACCATTTCCAAATAAGATTTCCTACATACTGATAAATCAAGAGCAGCAAGGAGTTACAAAAACTTAGGCGCGTTAAATGTTCAATTGTGTATTCGTGAATTGTTTCACATCGTAGACCAAACAAAACAGCATGTAAACGATTACATAGAGAAACACGCGACACTACCATTGGCAACATAGAGGTTTCACTTAGAGAAATCGAATTGCGAATAAAAACCTACAAAGAAATTGGAAGCTGAAGAAGTTGAAGAAAAGCATCCAAAGTTTCGAGTGAGGAAAGAGTAACGAACGAGGATCTAAAGGAAGGAAATGATGAAGTGGAAAGCACAGTAGATCGAAGTTGGGACGAGTCGGGATCAACTCGGCCTCGAACGCGAAGAGGAACAGAGAGAGAGTACCTGAGGAGCAGATCAGAGCTAGTTCTGAGTCAAAGACCGAGTTCGGGTGCCCTAAATCGGAACCAGAAAAAGAAAGTGAAAGCTATAGAGAGAGAGAGAGAGAGAGAGAGAGAGATAATGCTTCGGGTTGGGTTCGGTTAAGTTGGGTCTCAGACGACAAAAAAGAAGGTTTATAAATTTCTGGTGAAAAATGAGAAAATGTGCATGCGGCTGCGAATACAGGTTTGCACCACTTGGGCCTGCCTAATTTGTAAACTAGTGTTTCACTACTGTTTCATTTATGAGATAAATTTTGTGCCACTGGAAAATACATTTTCGAATGTGTAATATTGATAAGAAAAATTAGGCACAAATCGATAAAAATTGACCCGACATTGCAAAAAGAGTTGTGTGGATGGGCAATTGTGATGATTTTTTTTCTTTTGGGAAACTATCGTGAAGTCATTAATTACACAAAGTTGACAAAATTATTTGAATGTGCCATTAAAATTTAATTTAATTACGTGTGTATAATTTAATTTTTTAGTTTAATTTTCATTGGTAGTTAATATAAAAATTTTATACTATCAGCTAAATAAAAAATATGCTAGTTTTAAAATAACTATTAATATATATATATATATATATATATATATATATATATATATATATATATATATATATATCACGTGATAATCTATAATTAAATAATAATAAACAAACTCTTAAAATATCAATATATTTAAATTAATTTTTTCATAAAAAAATGTAAGTTTAAACTTAAAATCATTCGTTACACATTGATTTCACTTTCGTTTATTTTTTTTTAGTATTTTAGCATGTGTATGGTATAAGATAAATATTTATTTTTATATAATAAAAGGTATATAATAAATTTGTTAATATCTAAATTATATTATAATTAAATTTTATAGTAAATAAATACTTTTGAATATTTAAATTATATTTTAAATTGTGTATAAAATTTTTCGCTTAATTACACTTTTGAAGAAGAAAAAAATGGTGAATATTGAGAATGTCTGGATGAAAAAAGTTAAAAAATAATAATATATTATTTTATAGTAAAAATGATTTTTCATAAAAATAAATTACTTCCCAAATTTTTTTTTTGGATGAGTTTTATAAAACTCAAAATATGTAACAAAAAAAACTATTTTCAAATTTTCTTGAAAGCAAATAGAAATAATTATTCTTAAATGATAATTTGTAATAGATGAAAAAGGTAATGGAAACAAATATATTTACTGGTTTTTAAAAATCAAAATGTTTTATAATGTTTCTTCTTTCTTATAATTCTCCATGTTCCTTTATTATAAATTTTTTAAGAGAAATACATTTTTGGTAATAGATTGTTTGTTTAAGATTATTTTATGATAAAAATACATTTTTAAAAATATCATTCCTGATTTTTTTTAAACAGTTTGGATAAGTTATGGGAAAAAAAGTAAAATAAAAATAGTCAAATTTTAGAAAAAAAAAACTTATAGGAATAACTTTACAAAATAATAACTCGCAATGGATGAGAGAGAAAGTACTAGAAAAAAATATAAAAAATCATTTCACTGAATAAAAACATTTTAATTAAATTTTAAGGAATATAAGTTCTGTTCATTTATTTTTATAGATATTATTTTTATGGGAAATTTTAAAGAAATAGTATTTTTATATTGATAAATTCTAACAATTTAAAAAAATTAAAATAAAAGTATTTTGATGATAATTATCAAACATGAAAAATATTTACTTCATGTATAATTTCGGAAAATACCTTTTTTTTACAAACTTATAAATACTTTTTTTTTCCTGAAAACATTGTTGCAATAAAATATGTAAAGCACAAAAAAAAAAAGTAATTTTAAAGGTTATAAGGATTATGATTTTAACCATGATCTAAAAATTGCTTTTCAGATTAATCACCTTGAACAGCCTAAAAAATCACATTTTAAGGTAAAAAAAAAACTTTTTTGTGATTATAACTAAAAATAATAATAATTATTGCATTGTATAAAATCTTAAAATGAAAATTATTTTTATATTGTCAGGAAAAAAATTAATCAATTAGGCACGATATTTTAATTGCAGAAATGTTGTCACGTCCCAATTTTATTTTACAAGTGTTTCTATCTAGTATTTAGCAGAAATAATTTAAATATACGCAACTAAAAAAAATTAAAATAATTGGTGGTGTTAATATGCAAATTTTGATGCTCATTCGCTTTAAAAAAAAATATATTAATATATCAATATATAAATATTAACCAAAGTTTCTATCACTATAGGTGAAGTTATAGCCTTAAATATGTTTTTAGTCTCTATAAAATAAGTTATTTTTTATTTTAGTCTTTATAATTTTTTATTTTAGTCTCTATAATTTTTTATTAATTTTTATTCTTCTAAAATTTAATTTTTATTTTTTTTATTATTATTATGTGACACTTATTAGTTACATGTACCTTTAAAACAAGGTCAAATAATCATTATGCTTATACACATTAGTTATGTGGTGTCATGTTAGTATATGACATCTTACCAAAATTTTAAATCTCTAAAATAAATGTTATTTATTTATCTTAAAATGAAAATTATGGACTAAAAATAGATATTTCAAAATTTATAAAGATGAAAATAAAATACAAATATTTTATAAGGACCAAAACTAAAATTTGCTTTATGAACAAAAATCAGTTGCTGCAAAATTTTGAATAATGAAAATCGATCAAAAAAATTTATAAAAACTAAAATAAAAATTTACTTATTTCACAATAACTAAAAACATATTTAAGCTTGAATTATATAATTATCATGTCGTTGTCACTAATGTGTGATAACAACTAAATTTATACATTAGTTCTTATAAGAATTGATATCTTAAATTATTAGTGAAAGATTTTATCACTGTATATATTGAATAACATTAATTATCACATTTTAGTCACCAACATGCGTTAACAATTAAATTTATAAGAATGATCGATATATTAAGTTATTAATTAATAACAAGGTGTAACTAAACTGTAGGCATTTCTCTTAAGAGACCACATTAATAACTTATATGTATAATTACTAATTTTAGTTACTTCTTTTTTTATGTGTTTATTTTAATGCATTGATATTCATGATTTAAGAAAAGACAAACATATATCTTCCTTATTTTAATGTATAAATCATATACATAATTTTTTTTTTTTTGCAATCTAACGAATAAGATATGTTATTCTTTAAAGTTGTTATATTATAATAAAATAAATGATGAAAGTGAGAAATAACTCTCTTAGAGTCAATATATATATAATATTTTTAAAAATGACTAAGTATAGAGTTGGGTCTAATTTTCAAATAAAAAAAAATATGTTGTATATATGCTATAAATATATCTTTCACAAGAACATGATAAGAAAATGCATTGTTTAAAAAGTTTAATTGAAGTTTTATTTTGTATTTTAAAAATGTGTATATTTTATATTTAAAATGTAATTAAAATTTTAGACAAGTATTAAAAGTGTTAAAAGTGATATTTAAACCCTTAAATATTTGATTTGTTAAATTAATAAAAAAAACATATTACATATAATATTATTATATTTTTTAATTGTATAAATATTAAAAATAATATGCTTATTTTTATTTTAATTATATAAATTTATAAATTACACAAATTTACAATTTAAGTTATATAAAATCATTTATTATCTAAATTAACATAATAATTTAATTATATTATCATCTTAAATATTATACTATTTAAATTTTATTAAATTGTCAAATTAATAAAAATATTTAATACATAAATGCATAAGATATTATATAACTTAACTAATAAATAATTAAAATAAAAATATTAAATAAATATCTTAAAGTGACCAAGTTAGAACAATTCACACTATAATCTGAATTCATCTTCAAATATATATATTAAATTTAATTTCTTACCATCAAAATCATCAAAAGTATTTTTGAGTCCTGCTAAGTTAGTAAAACAAGATAAGATATAAACAATATCTCTAAAGATGAAGAATAAAATTAGTTTTTTTAGTTCTTTGTTTGAGACTGAACTAAAGATGGAAGTAACGAAATGAATGTTCTTTGTTGTAATTTTTTTAGTTATTTTTGTCTGTAGGGTAATTATTTCGAAATAAAAAATTTAATGAATATATTTATAATTTAAATAATAAATAAAATTATTTAATAAATAAATTAATCATTTTAATTTTTAAGATTTTTTTTTACCATAAATATATACACAAGCAATTAACCAAGACAAATAAGTTAAATGATTTTGTAGCTTTGGTGCCAATGAAGAACAAGAGGTAAAAAGTTCAAACATCACTTTAATATTTTTATTATTTTCTAAAGGAGTTGCATTTTTATCATTTTCTAAGGATTTAATTTCACTTTAGAAATAAAATACATAAAAATTTTAAAGTAAAAGAACAACAATATATATTTTTTGTGTATTATCATTTTAATATTATAGCGTCATGTCGCATACATACAACACGTTAGTATTTTAATATCACAGTGTTATGTTATATACATAGTTCACATTAGTATTAAAGTGTTACGGTGGCATCAATACTATCGCATTTGATGATCGACTACTCGATAAATAAAATTTGTGAAATTATGTAAATTTAAGATCAAAATATGTAAAATAAAAATAAAAGCAAAATTCACAAAAAGATTTTAAAAGTCTGGGGTTGGGAGAGTGCAATTAAACTAATCGAGAATATGTATAACATAATTGAGATTAACCTTTTTAAGGAGAGATTTTTTCATGCACAGAAGTTAAGCTCAAATCTTATATAAGATAAATCAAACATATAACTCGAATTGAATCGCAATGCTTTTACCACCACATATCAAACAAATTTATTTAAAATGAATCATTCACTTTTCTTTTCAAGAAAATTGAAAAAAAGAATATCCATCTATCTACAGCAAAACATTTATAGTTAATAATGTTGGGAGGTAAAATTGTATTAATAATAATTAGTCGATAAATTAATATTTTAATAATTTAAAATGCATTTTTCAATTCAACAAATATCAATTTAATTATATAAAACACCATTGCATACCACTACAATTTGTATTATATTTCACGAATTAATTTTAAAAATCATTGTACATATATATATATTTATGAAAATAAGTAAAGGTATTATTGTTTTTAATATTTAAATAATATTCACTATATTTGACTAATTAAATAAAGTTGATAAAGTTACTTGCATCTATGGAATTATTGTACTAGCTCTGGAACTAAGTACATTTACCACATGATGGTGAAGGGAACTATACTATATAAACAACATACAAAGAATTCGTAAAATCACACCCAATAATGGATTTTTGTTTGTCCAAAAATCGATTAACCATATCGATCGAATGTATAAAATGTCGAGTGAGTATAAGAGAGATCACCCCTGCATGCACTCAAAAAGATTTACCACAGTGGCTTGATGAAAAATGTCATCTGAAAGTTATAATACGATACAATATTAAACATCCCCACGAGATAATTTGACTACCTTTTGGTTAGCTTGGAAAAAAGAGGGAGATATCAAGTGATACAAAACCAGCAAAATTTCAAAATGGATAATTTTATTTTATTTTTTGAACCTTGGAGAATGTTATTTATGAGTGTTTCTCTAATTAATATCAAGATCGTATGACTCTAACTAGAAATCTAATTTTGGGGATAGAAGGATAGACATCGTAACACTTATACCTTCAACAACCTTCTGAGTACTATTTTCAGGGTTGGCTTGAGAAGTTCAAGCTAAGATATATCCGATATCAAGTCATAAAGAAAAAAAATTAGACTAATTTCCTTCAAAATTGGTTTGTTTTGCAAGTTACAAGCTGGTTATTCTCTTGCAACAAAACAACTTAAAGGAAGAAAATACAACAAAGAAAGGCTTACAGTTGCTATTCATTGCAATGAGGATGGCTTGGAAAATTTTCCTTTACGGATGATTGGAAAATATGCAAAGCCACGTTGCTTCAAGACATGGAGATGAAATTGAAGTCCACAAAGAAATAAATTAGACTAGTTTCCTTCAAAATTGTTTTTAATATGGACAAAATTGGTTTGTTTACAAGTTTCAAGCTGATTGATCTCTTGCAACAAAGCAACTTAAAAGGAAGAAAATACACTAAGAAAGGCTTACAATTGTTATTTATAGCAATGAGGATGGATCAGAAAATTTTCCTTCATGGATGATTGAAAAATATGCAAAGCCACGCTGCTTTCAAGAACGTAAACGTGAACAACATGAACTCTCAATACCGTGCCAACAAAAGTGCATGAATGAGTTTTTGTTTTTTACTTTTTTACGAACATGCTCGTTAGCTGGACTAGAAAATGTATGGTAGAAGAATTTTGTTGCTAGCATATGTTGTCCACCCCATCCAAGAAATGTTGAAGAGTTACCAATTGTTTTTATTAGTTCTACCCAACATGACATAAATTAAGAATCCAACCATATGATGCAGGGAAAATAAGAACCTTCAAGATGCAGTACCACGAAAGATCTTACCGTGATATTTTCAAAGGCTATGAATTAAGATAATCTATCTCAAAAGGAATAATGTTTTAGATGTGTATTAATCTTGTAGTATCGGCTTGAACGATAAATGTTCAGTAAGAGACCACATAATAAATTGTTTTCAATACTGCAAATTTTGTTTGAGGGATGAATCAATCTTAAAGAACTTAAATGAATAAGTTTAGAAGAAGACATTCATGAACTTGCATATCAATTATATTAGTTAATATATGTAATAAAGTATATGAATACCAATTACTTAATAGATAAATGATGAGTGTTTAAGGTCCAAAGCTTAGAATAAACTATGACTAATGTCCTTAAAAAACTTGTTAATAGACAAAATACTCACATTAACAATATTTTTATTTATAATTTTGTGTTGCAATTTGAAAAGGTAAATAATAATAGGCTTATATTTTACTAAATTGTCCTACTTATATTTATAACTTTATAATATTATTAATGATGATATAGACACGATTATAAAATTGTATAAAATATTTGTAAAAATATTATTTTATTAAAATTACTAATTTCATAAACTTTCCTAAATTAAGATAAACAAAATATATTGTTTAAAAAATAGTAATTTATAATAATTTAACTGTAATTTTTATCATCATCATCCCGTATTGAATATATCAAACACATTTCATTTAAAGCAAATCCTTGATTTTTTTTTATTAATAAAAGTTGTTCCAACCAATAAAAGTTAAACTTATATTTTATATACCACTGTGTCTATGTATAATCATTTTTATAGTAGTCATCCCAGTACAGCCGCTGGCATTGAATATATCAAACATATTTCATTTAAAATAAATCTTTAATTTTTTCTACTAATAAAAATTGGTTAAAGTAATAATGACTAAACTTATATTTTATAAAGAGATGGGTTCAAGTCTAACTATTAATACAAAAATTTGATAGATAAATAATTTTTAAGTATCTTTAGAAATATTAGTAAAACTTTGAGATATAATATTTAATTCTAATGAGTTTTTGAGATCTAATTTGCATATAATTTCTTACATAAAAAGGAAATATGTTCGTTTTTTTAAAACAATAAAAATACTGACGTGGATTCCAGATTGTTATTTGTTGGATGAATGATTATGATAGTGGAAACTGCATTTGTCATACCACGCATATGGTGTTTTGTAGTCACTTTCTATCTCTATCTGTTTCTTTGTTTATCTTCCAGCTGGACAAGTGGCATTACACGCATGGTTCTGTTTTGGGACATTTTTATTTAGTATTCGTATTACCGAATTTCACTTTATTTTGAAAAGTGTGAATTGCACTCTTTTTTATACTTTTGTTTAGTTTTGAACAAATTTCTTAAACAAAAAAAAAAAGTATTTGATTCCACGTGACGCTTGCCCACCTCATAACGAGGTCTCGTTGCAGGCCACCACATCTTCCAACACTGATCATGATCTGATATCACCTTCCCCATACGCATCTTATTATCTCCTTCAACTTGCTTATCTTTTTTATTTTCTATTTTTTAATTAGCTTTGTAATTTATTATGTGATATAATTGTCGGTAAAGCAAAAAATATATATGGGATGATTTTACGTAAAGAATGAAGGATATGCAGTAAAAGAAATAGTTTACACTCTAAATGCATTATATCCTTAACTAATTAGAACTTATAAATAAATATATATTTTTAAAATAATTATAATAAAGTCAATAAATTTATTATATTAAAAAATATAATAAATATTATTATATTTTAAAACTAAGATATTTTATGAGTTTCCATAAATTAATAACAACAATTGAAATGACTAGCAATTGAAAATTCATGACAAAATTGGAATTTATTTTCTCCCCCACATATGTTATATGGAAGTTGTTTCGTGTTTTTTTTCCTTTTGATGTAAGCCAGTGAAAGTAATTCATAGATAAATGCACTTTAAATATCAAAATTTAAGAAAAAATACAAATTTTGATTATTATACATTACGTTAAATATTTTTAGTTATAAACTTTTTAGAAAATAAAATTAAGACATTTTATCACATACGTATTTAGGAGATCAAATACCATCAGAAGTTGAATCTAATTTTAATTTTTCAGAAAAAATTAAAACAAATTTAAAAGACTAACATTATGTTGAACTAAATATAATTGCACTCAAACTTCTTAAATAAAGCGTCGAAATAAAATATCGGGAACCAAAAAAAGATATAATTAAAAAAATCACACTAAAAAGTAACAAGCTTATGATAAAAATTAATCATTAATAAAATTAGTAAATATTTTATATTTAAATAAATTTAAAAACTATATGTAAAAAGTACATTTTTTATTTTATTTTTATATACAATAAAATTATTTCCTATTTGATGATTAAAGATTAATTTCTTTTTAAAAAATCACATAAATAAATTTTGCTTTTTTAAGGAAACATTTTCTATAAGAATAGTTAAAAGTACATTGTTCTTGTGATGATTATCTTTTCACTTTTTTTCTGTATGTATATGTATCTACTAATTTTTTAATAATTAAATTAAATGTCAGTCTGTTTTGACATTTAATGTTCCGTTCTCTCGATGCACATTAGTTGACCAAAGTAGTATCAGAAAACGTGTTTCTCCGTTGTAACTAAACAATAATAATACCTAAATATTTTATGTGAATGGTCCCATGCGGTGAAAAAACGTAGAAATATACAATTAAATTCATATGATAAATATTGTTTTAACAAAACAATATTTATTAACATTTGTTTTAGAATATAAAAACAAAAATAATTAACACATAACTTGACATATTTAATATACTTAAAAATAAAATAATATTAAATAAAATATTAACAAGTTAGTATATTTTAATTTTACGTAAATGAAAAATAAAAAATAAAACAATCCATTTTTTGTCCCGACGCCGTTGTTATTTAAAATATTTCTTCAGAAAGTGAACTTAGAAATATTATATTTTTATGTTTAGTATAAAAAATATTTTAAAATCTTTTAATTCTTAAAAAATACAATATTTATATTTATCTTATTTCTTATTGATACAGTAAAAGGTAAGTATCTCATGAAATACAAATTACTTTCTGTAATAAGTATCTCTTACCATTCAAAATTTCTCCACTTCTTATACTTTTATTTTTCAAATTTTAATTAATTAAAATTTAAAATTTTCTAAAATTATCAAATATCAACCAAACGGGATAATATTCTTGGAGATAGTATTCCACTTTAGAAATGTGATTCCTTGACAAACGTCCCCTAAAATTTAAGAATTTCATTTCTTAATGGTCGTTAAGAAAACTTCAGTTTTACGACATTTTGATTACACTTTATTTTGTTTCACTTGTCCGTTTCTTACGGTTACCCTCGTCCAGAAGCACGTAGAGATTACTCTCTAGCTCAAGGTTTTCATTTTTCACGCAATTATTAATAATTTATCGTGAGTGATTTTTATATTTATTTTTTTGCTTGAATTTATCGTGAGTGAGTGAGGTTAGGAGTTTTGACAAAAGTCACGTCAACATCGAGCGTTCAATACAATTATCTTCTATGTCGGTTTGAGACCAATAGTAAAAATGATTATGGGAGAAAATTATCAATAAAGATCTTGTGTTGAATAATAATTTTAAGAATTTACTTTTTTATTTAGTCTAATAATAAGGTAGTGCAACTACATAAGATGAAGTTATTGTCATTTTCATTATTTTTTTTTATCAATTGTAAAATAGTGGTAGTAGTTTTTTTTGTTAGTTGCGGGTAGTTAAAGGTAACTTGAGATTGAGATTCGATTAGGTGAATATATTAATTGAGAGATATAAAATTATTGATACCGTATTATATTAGGCGCATTACTTTACCTACTTTTTTTCGGTTCATTGATGGTCACTGCCAGCAAAAGCGAGCCCACAAGCATATGGAAATGGTAATGGCATAAGCATTCATCTCGTCTAGTTTTTTTTTTTTTTCATAAAAAACAATTTAGATTAATTGAATTTTTAATATTATTATGGTGTCTCCAAACTCAACAAACATTAATAGAAATATTTATAAATTATTTACTAATAAAAATTTTACAATCAATAAGACTCAACCTACGCTACATTCATTTGTTCCCTTGCTTGCCAGTATCATTGCATAACAGTATCATCAACTCTTCTTTTTATTGTTTATCAGCGCCACCTGCTTCCTCTTCTCTTTTAAAATTCTTTATTTGAGTTTTTATTTTAATTTTAAAATTGCAGATATTTTTTAATTTTTAACTTCTATTAATTATTTGGTTTCACGTATATTCCTTTTTAAAATTTCTAAAAAAATGATATACTTATAATCTATTTAAGAAGTATTTTGATAAACAATAAATTATATTGTAAAATAAAGGTATTTTAAATTAATTACATTAATATTTGATAGTACTTATTAAATGTTGATTAAGATATGAAAACTCTAGCTAAACTCCATCTGAGACACTCTATTTATTATTAATAAAATTTATTAAAAATATAAATTTTGACAAAAAATTTACTCTTATTTAATATTTTATTTATTTATCAGCGAGTATTACTAAATTTGTAATATTTAATAAATTTAATTAATAATAAAAGAATATTGTTAGCTTTCCTAATCTTAAACATTAATAATAATCTGAAATGGAAAAAAATTTATTATTATTTTTTATTCCCTGAGAAACATGAGATTTGGCAACCATGGTTTCACCTTAAAAAACCAGGTCATCTATCTGAAACTTAAGCGGTTTTTTAATTTCAATCTTGTAAAAAACCTTTTGACCCTCTTTCAGTCTTTTCCCATTCTCTCTCTCTCTTTCTTTTTTATTTAATCTTTCTTTTTTATTTAAATAAATAAAGTAGTGCACAAAAGAATCTAGGACTATATCAATTGCTAACGTTGTCATCAGTTTATACCAGCTTGTCCTAGCTAGATGCGTGTTGAACATGCGTTTCATCTTCTCCTTTCGTCACCTGCATTGAATTCTTTTTCATTCAACAAAAGGGTATTCAGATTTGTGTTCCGCTCTCTGGTTCTGGCGGAGCTCTGTCTGCTCTGAAGGTATATTATACTATTATGTTTAAAGGTGCAAATGCAATAATCGCTCTTCATTTTTATTCTGTTCTTTTTGTTTTTTTACCTGTTTAGTTTTGTGATTGACAAGTAGAAATCATTGCTTTGTTTTCTCTTCTTGCATGTACCAGTGCTCTTCCTTTGACAAAACCACAAGGCAGCAAGGAGAAAATTGAAGACAAAAGGGAGATAAATTGTTACAGAAATGAGGGATTGCAGAGAAGTTTGTTTATTTATCTGTGGCTTATCAATCTTGCCCTTGGTATGTTTTTCTGTCAACTTTGTTCCTCTAGATAATTACCTTATAGATTGTGGAGCATCGGCAAATACTTCAATAGATACCCGCAATTTCACAGCGGATAGTTTCTATAAGAATTTCCTTTCCACCCAACAAGATGTTCTTGCCAAGACCTCCTTGAAATCAATCACTTCCTCCAGTGATTCGCCTCTGTATCAAACTGCAAGAATTTTCACTGCAGCCTCCAAGTACACTTTTCCTATTAACAAAAGGGGGAGACATTGGATCCGTCTTTATTTCTTTCCATTTGCATATGAGAAGTACAATTTGAGTGCTGCAAAATTTGCTGTTTCCACCCAGAACTATAGTCTTCTCAGTGACTTTAGTGTGCAGAAAAACCCTGTTATGAAGGAGTACTCTCTAAATGTGACCTCAGACACCCTTGTGATCACCTTTGCCCCTTCCGACAATTCCATCGCTTTCGTGAATGCGATTGAGGTTGTTTCGGTCCCTGATGACCTCATTATTGATAATGGTTACACCCTGAATCCAGCGGGAAGCTACTCTGGCTTGTGGACACAGGCACTGGAGACAGTTTTTAGGGTTAACATGGGTGGTCCAACTGTCTCCTCTGACAGTGACACCCTTCAACGAACTTGGGTTCCTGATGAAAAATTCCTTATACAACCTAACTTGGCCAGTAATTTTTCAAATATTGGTGCTGTGAAATATGTAAATGGCGGGCCAACAAAATATACTGCTCCACCTTCAGTCTATGGTACTCTAACACGGATGAATTCGGCCGATGATCCCCGGAGTAATTTCAATGTGACTTGGCAGTTTGATGTGGAGCCTCAATTTCAGTACCTTATTCGACTTCACTTCTGTGACATAATCAGCAAAGGTCTCAATGAACTATACTTCAATGTTTACATTAACTCCTTGTTGGCTGCTAAGGATCTTGATCTCAGTACAGAAAATGATAATGTTTTGGCTACTCCGTATTATAAGGATCTGGTTACAACCCCAGCTGTCAGCAATAAAATTCTTGTAAGCATTGGCCCTTCTGCTGTGAATAGTGATTATCCTAATGCTATTTTGAATGGACTGGAGATAATGAAAATGAACAACTCTGTGAGAAGTCTCAGCTCATCAACAGCTGTGCCTGTGAGTACTTCTGGTTCAGGTTCTAAGAAAGTTGGCTTGATAGTCGGCGTGAGTCTTGGGGCATTTCTTGCATTGGTTGTTGTTGGAGTTTTCTTTTTACTATGCAGGAAAAGAAAACGTTTGGACAAACAAGCACAATCAAAGACATGGATTCCCTTGTCGATCAATGATGGAACTTCCCACACCATGGGAAGTAAATATTCTAATGCCACAACAGGAAGTGCTGCTTCAAATTTTGGATATCGCTTCCCTTTTGTGACAGTTCAAGAGGCTACCAATAATTTTGATGAGAGTTGGGTTATCGGCATTGGTGGCTTTGGTAAAGTATACAAGGGAGAATTAAATGATGGTACTAAAGTTGCAGTTAAGAGGGGGAATCCTCGGTCCCAGCAGGGGCTTGCTGAGTTCCGAACTGAAATTGAGATGCTGTCTCAGTTCCGCCACCGCCATCTAGTATCATTGATTGGGTATTGTGATGAAAGAAATGAAATGATCTTGATATATGAATATATGGAGAAGGGAACTCTCAAAAGCCATCTGTATGGTTCAGGTCTCCCAAGCTTAAGTTGGAAGGAGAGACTTGAGATATGCATTGGAGCAGCTAGAGGACTGCATTACCTTCACACCGGCTATGCTAAGGCCGTTATTCACCGTGATGTGAAGTCTGCAAATATCCTGCTTGATGAGAACCTCATGGCCAAAGTTGCTGATTTTGGACTATCAAAGACTGGGCCTGAAATTGATCAGACACATGTGAGCACAGCTGTCAAAGGGAGTTTTGGATACCTTGATCCCGAGTATTTCAGGAGGCAACAGCTTACGGAAAAGTCAGATGTGTATTCATTTGGGGTAGTTCTGTTTGAGGTGCTTTGTGCTAGACCTGTTATAGATCCAACCCTTCCTAGAGAAATGGTGAACTTGGCAGAATGGACTATGAAGTGGCAGAAAAGAGGGCAACTGGAGCAAATAATAGATCCAACACTTGCTGGGAAAATCAGACCAGATTCTCTTAGGAAATTTGGAGAAACTGCTGAAAAATGTTTGGCTGATTTTGGTGTTGACAGGCCTTCTATGGGAGATGTCTTGTGGAATTTGGAGTATGCTCTCCAACTTCAAGAGGCTGTTGTTCAAGGTGATCCTGAAGAAAATAGTACCAACATGATTGGTGAACTCTCTCCTCAGGTCAACAATTTCAACCATGAAGTAAGTGTTTCTGCTGCACAATTTGAAGCTTCAAGTCTGGATGATCTATCTGGTGTTTCAATGAGTAGGGTATTCTCACAGCTGGTGAAGTCTGAAGGGAGGTGACTTTGAATATTATATCTTCTAAATTCTGCATTACATTACTGTTCTTTTATTGGTTTAGTGGTTTGTTTTCTGAACGTAGTTCTCAGGCTCAGCCTCCTTGCAGAGGATTGAGCCACTTTATATAGACTTGTAAAGAAAGGTCAAGTTAATGAAACATGTTTGCTTAATTGTGACCCAACAATACATTTCCCTGCTAAGTATTTGATTTATAATGTTTGAGTTGGATTGTCTTGAAAAATGAATGCAAATTGTATAAATATGTTCTTTAAGTACCTTACCTGTCATCAGCCAGAGAAACATCTGAATCGCCAAGTTCTTATATTAAACAGGCAAACAGATGGGTTTCTTTTTTATGCAAGATAAGTGGTGATACAAAGTTGTTTTGGGCCAATTGCCTAGCATGCAGTTTTTCCGAAATGGTTGTTCAATGTTCAGCATGCTGTAATTTGTTATTCTTTGTAATGTTTGGTTCACACGCTTCCAAATTTTCTATCTTTATTAGTTGCAAAAGATTATTTACATATTGTGGCATTTATGCTCATGTACTGTGTCAAAATTAGAGACAAATATCATGATGAAAAGGAAAAAGTAATTTAAATTGCTTGATTAAGCACGGGGATATCAGTAAACCTTGATGACCTTTGTTTCTTAATTACTCGGTAATCCAAGTATTATATAAGGGGGTCTAGGAGGTTCAGATTTCTGCAAGACGCTCAAAAGACTTGCCATCGAATGTAGAGTATCTAATAAATTTCCGAAATTGCAAAATCTAAAGATATAATTGCCATAAATAATCGTAGTATATAACAACAGGCTTAATTTTATCATTAGAAAGTAAATTACTTCTGGGTTGCATAAAAACATTGTACGTTTATTGTGTATGTATAAGTTTTTGTTTTCTCAATTTACTTTAGGCCTTTAGCCAGATCATTAATAATGAATCTTTATTCAGGAAACATGCTTGAGACTTGACAAGCCCGTCACATAGCTTACTTCAACTTAGGCCGGATTCAATCTACACCCACATTTGCCACCACCTCTCTTATTGATTTTTTATTAAAATATTGTATTCAATCTTGGAACTAGGAAGTTTCTACATCGATTTCAGCTAGTAATGCTCAGAAAAGTTGAACAACACTCGAATATTTTGCAGATCTAGCAGACACAAAATAGCAGATGAAAACCACACACACGATGAAGGCCAAACCAGGACCATATATGCATTTGAATATTAGAATCATGCCCTGAATAACATTACAAATGTCACCGAACAACCAGTAGAAAAGGAGATTTTTACTCAGGGTAGCAACATGGGTGCTGAACAGAGACACTTTCATGTTATTCACTGTTAGGGATAACGACACAAACCCAGCTAATAAGTGGTCCAATAGGGGCGCAACCAATTGAATTGCTAGAACATTTCGCTAAATTCATTTCAAACAAGCCAAATCACTAAAAACAAATTACTTGCTCATCACCCACAAGGACACGGCATATCACAATTCAGGTCAGGAATAAACCAAAACCGAAGGTTAGGTTGATAAACCAAACACGTTTATCACTCAAAACGAAACAGGACAAAAAGAAATACAGATTCCCTCAACAGTTCAATATCAGTACGAGCGCGATTGGAACTAAAAGAAAAAAAGTTTTCTGAAAATTGAAGCAATAAACAGAAAAACAAGATTCTAACATTAGCAATATAGTGAATAAATTACATACTTGCCAGTTGCCAGCAATAACAGCTTAGAGATAGTTCACTACAAAATACAAGTTATTGTACCCCCTATGACCCTAACCCTAAAACACCACCAGCAACCTACCAAACCCAATCCTTGCAATTCTTTCTCTTTATAATCTCCATAACAGCAAGGGTTTCTCGCATCCACACAAACCAAAAAAACAAAGAAACCAAACCTAATACTAAAATAAAAAACCTAGCCCCCAAATCCATATAGGGTCCTTCCCTGTCTCTTGAGGGCATAGACCACATCCATTGCCGTAACGGTCTTCCTCCGAGCATGCTCAGTGTAGGTAACGGCATCGCGAATCACGTTCTCCAGAAAGATCTTAAGCACGCCACGTGTCTCTTCGTAGATGAGACCGCTTATACGCTTGACACCACCCCTACGAGCCAAACGCCGAATCGCAGGCTTAGTGATTCCCTGAATGTTATCACGCAACACCTTACGGTGACGTTTTGCTCCTCCCTTCCCCAAACCCTTGCCTCCCTTTCCACGTCCAGACATTTTGCTCACTAAGTTCGTTAACAAAAACAATATCAATCTGCACCGTGAAAAAACACACCAATTATTAATACACGTAAATTAGACTAAACTAGACTGGATTAAGAATGAGATGCAGAGAGCGTAGTGGAATTACCGAGATGAGAGAGAATGATAAGATGTGCGTTTTGCGGTACTGGTGGACTGAGAGAGAGATTTTGTTTGTATTTATATACGTGGTGTTGAAGGGGGACTAGTGCGTGGATCCGTGTGATGGGTTTCGGCGAAGCGTTTTGGAGCGTTGATGGATTGTTAATGTACGGTTTAGATGCGAGATATGATTGCGTTGCGGATCGTGGTTGAGAAAGTTAGTGAGAGAATTGCTACATTGATTGTGCTGTTTGAAGTAAAACGGAGTGGCTCCTGACTTTGGCGCCTTTGCCAGTTTGGACTTTGGACACAGCGGAATTCTACACTTAATACCGCCTGTGGACTAATCTGAAATATTGTCCAAATTTTGTAAGAATATCTCAATCTGTGTATTATTAGAGTTTATTTAATAATTACTACAACTAATATCTAAATTTTATTATTTATGTAACTTCTTTTATCTCTTTCTATCAATCAGTTTTATCTTTATTTTTAAGTTAATTTTAATTTTAAAAAATATTTATTTTAAAAATATGATTTATATGTTTAAAAAAATATTTAATATAAAATTTAATTACGATATAATTTTTATATATTCAAAAATATTTATATATTATAAATTTTAATTATATAAAATAAAGAATTATCATGTATATTTCACATACTAAAATATTAATTATAGAATAATTAAGAATAATAATAAGTAAAACCTTGTAATAATCTAAATTAAAGTATATTTAACTTAAAAAATGAACAATTTTATTTTCAAAGTTTTAAAAAAAAGTTTTGATAGATGGTTTCCGCCAGAAAATAAATTCTCCAATAATCTATTTTAATTTCATCATTATCTAAAATATCATACAAGTATAAATAAAAAATTATTAAGTAGCATAAGATTCAGATAATAAGATAAAATAAGATAATTATGAATAATCATATTATTGTGTTTTTTATGGATTTTTATTAGTTGTAATCTATCATTTAGTATATTAGTAAGATATAATTATTTTATCTTACTTTTCATCTTATCACATTAGTTTAATGTGTTCGTATTGTTTCGAGAAGAGAATAATATATATGATTCATTTTTTTTAATTTAATAGATAATACATTCTAATTTGTACAAAAAATTGAAGGAAGAAAAAAAGGAGAAACTTTTTTAAGGTTATTTTTGAAGTAATATATAATAATAAAAAAGAGATTCCCTTGTTAAATAACTTTTAAAAACATATTATTTATCACCATTTTTTGTTTTCTTTTAATCTAACGATTTTAAGTTTTAACAACTTACTAATCTTTGACCACTAGGTTAGAAAAAAAATGATGAAAATGAATAATAAAACTCTTTAAAAGTTACTTGTGAAGTAAGTGCATCTCTCATCCTAATAATAAAGTATGTAATATATATATTTGTGAATATAAAACAATGTACAGATTTGTACTCAACATAATATCTTATATATTATATATTTTTTTATTAATCAATATTTGTATTCAAAATTAATTTCACAAAAATATCATCATATTAATTAAGTAATATGTTTGTTCTGTAAATATGATGTTCTGTATACATCATATGATAAGTATTTTTGCGAAATTAATATTATTGGTTGGTGATAACTATTTTTTACATATAATGTATTAGTAATATAAATGAGATATTTGCAACAATAAAATAACAAGTGTAATGACAAAGAGATGCAACAATTTTTGTAACATTGAAAGTCATATAAAAACTTTTCAAAATTTATAAATTTGTATGATATAAATTCATTAAAATACAAACTATAAAATCTTAATTATAAACTTTTAAAAAATCATAAGTCATTGCATCTATATATAGGATGTGTTTGATAATACTAGCTTATAAGTTAGTTGAAAGGTTGTAAATTGCAAGTTTGGAGTTGAAAAGCCAAAAACTTATATGCAAACTTATTGAAATGAAAGTATTTTATAAGATTAACTAATAAGCTAATTAATAAATGTAAAATGATATATTTAATTATTTAATTTTTGAAAAACAACAATGGACATAAAAATGAGAAAATAAAAAAAGAGTTAGTAGTTAATAAAAATGAAATAGAAACTACTAAAATAAATTCGTATATCACACAAACTTATCTTAGTTAAATTAACTTGTAAACTAATAAAAATAACTTATAAGATGTTATAGTTTCTTATTAAACATGTTTACAATCTTTTATGTGTACAAAACTTGTTAATATTATAAATGTATTAATATTATGTTATTTAATTATTATTTAATATATTGTCTTAAACTTTTTAAAAAAATATTTTTTACTTGTTATCGACTTAGCCACATTTGGATCATTAAATATTGAATAAATTGATTTAATGATTACTCCAATTTTCAAAACATTGTAAAATTCTATAAAATATTTTTTTACCTATTACTTAACTTTCTTAGAAACAATATTTATTTTGAACAAAGTTTTATTCTCATGTTTGGTTCAAACAATATGTCCTTAGTATTATAATATACTTTTATTAAATTACTATGAATTAAAATATCCTAAAAGATAATTGAAATACAAAATATTGAAAAAAAAATATTTTAAAGTGGTGATAGAAAAAGGCAAATGAAATGTAGTGATTATTTGTTTTGTGTATAACATTAACAATAATAATAATAGAAATTAATACAATCGTAATCTTAAATGACAGTAACTGTAATAATGATTTTTTTAAGGTGCTTGTGTAATTAAAAACTAATGAGGATAACATGGTAGAGTTACAACTTATTTCATGGAACAAAAACAATCAATCCCTTTGAACTTTGTTATTTTTACAAATATGTACCTTGAATATGAATTTGTCCTAATTAATATTTAGACTTTTTTTTTTTGCAACTGGTCCTTTTATTATGTCAGTTATATTTTGGTAGTTGGGAGAAAACAAGAGCAAACAAAATGAAAAACAATTAAAAATACATGCGAGAGAATATAACACCCATAACATTGGCTTTTAGGGTTAAGTTTAATCCTTATGGATGATTTTTAAAAACATGCAAGAGATCTTCTTGAGAATATCCAATTTTGGCTAGAAAATCGATGTAATAGTTGCTTTCTTTGAGAGTGTGCTTCAAATGGATTGTCCAATCTTTATTAAGGAGCTCTTGGATTGAACAAATAATTGCAGCATGAGCACATGTTGAAATCCTATCATGCAAAATTAGCTTAATATATAACAATGAGTTTGTATGATAGATGATTTGACACATTATCATTTCATAAGCTAACTTGAGACCATGAAATATAGTCATTAGTTTTGCATAAGTATTGGTTGAAATACCAAGGTGTTTGGCAAAGCTAATGATCTAGTCTGTAAAGGCATGTGTTAAAAGTCCACCAAATCCCCCTCTTCCCATTTTCCAAGACAATTGCCGTCAACATTGAGAATTGTAGCATTTTCTCTCCCAAGGTGCCAAGAAACACAATTCACCCGATTTTTGATATTTCTTTTTCATTATCTTTTTCATTAGAGAAGCAAGCTAATAAAAGGTTAGCAAAATTAAATGATAAAAGACGAATTTGAAAATATGATTGTCTAGCCACCAAGGCATTGCATATTATGTGCTCTCCACGCCCACCACACACTTGCACAAAAGACATGATGTTTTAAAACTAACGAGTCATATCTTAGCGAAGTCTCATATTTTGAGTGTTGAAAAAAAAACATTATCAATTATCTTTAATGAATGTTAAATAGTAAGAGATATATTACAACATCTGACAATGTGAAGATTCCTCGTGATTCAAACATTATATGACATAAACTGTCTGCTGTTGTGTTTTTATGATGAAGGGCATAGAGGGTTGAAACATAATTGTGGAAAGTAAGCAAAAAAAAAAAAAGAACTTCACACTTTGAGTTGACTTCATCCTCCATATCCAATTCCAAGAAATAGCAAGTAAGATTGGTTACTCTTTATTAATAATCCAAAGGTAACCCGATTTTGTAGATACCATTCATTATATCCCACACTGCCACATCAGGAACATTTGGATTCAAAAGCATCTAGGTGGACTTTATCTCTTGGAAAAATTCATCTAGAAGTATGGTGCGAATGATAGAAAGCTTCCAAACACCATTGTCCAATATATCTCTTATATGGATATTAGTATCTTCAATGTGCACATAATCCAATAGTTAGCACAAGGGTATTGTACTTGTCCACCGCTCATACTATAAGGAAGTGTGTTCATCTCTAATTTGAATAGTATAGTCATGTCTCAGACAACATTACTAATGGAAAAGTAATATTGATTGTTTTATTTACCTCAAATTTTAATTGCTCGTTGATATTTTTTTTTTAATTTTATAAACATTATAGCATAATAAAAATTATAAATTTAAAAAACAAAAGAAAAAATCTGATTGATTTTTGGTTTTATTTATTTTTAACAATTTATCTTTTTTATTGTATTTTAGATATATGTTGTTTAATTAATATCTTTCAATGTTTGGAAAAGTGAACTATAAATCTATTTAGTATGGACAAATTTGTATGTCAATGAGTAAAAAAGTAAGAATAAGTAACAATATAAGGAAAGTCAATGTAAAAAGATATTTTTTATGTAATTACATACCCATTTCTACATTCTTAATCAATCACTTTTTTTATGTAATACTTTTATGTTTTGTTTTTTTATTAAATAACACTTTTTATTTAACAAAAGAGGGCAAAGTATGAAAAGTGTTATATGTTATTTGTCCCAATTGTTTTTAACTTGTTTTGATGAATTAATATTTCCAAAATTATTTATATTCTCTTCTATTAAATATGTAAATAATTTATTTTCATATTATTTAAAAAAAAATGATAAAACATTTCATGAACTGCTTATGGAGATTTTTTTGTATCATGAATAGGGGTGAACATGGGTTGGATTTAGATTTGTCTCTACTTGACCCAATTTCTTTATCTAACAATTTATTTAAACTCAAATTTCGACTCAAAACTACAAAAATACGAGAAAAGATCGAGTAAAACTGACTTTGTAACATAATGTATAAAATTTAACATTATATGTAGTTAAATCATAAAATAAAATAAGTTTAAAATTTATATCAAGTATATTTTATAATATATTTTAAATAAATAATAGTATTACAAATATAAATATTATGTTATACAAAACAATAACACTAGGTATGATTTCAAAACTTGAACTCGTCCAAATCAACATCGGGTTGGACTAGGTTAAAGGGTCAGGTTGGACCATGCTCACCCCGATCATGGAATCATTTGAGATGAGATTAGGAATTTGACAGTTCTTCCGTCTAAAAGTTGAAATTTATGTTAGTGAAAATAAACCTGGAATGTTTTTTGATTGAAAAAAGGTTCAAGTGAGTTGTGTTTAAGTTTAGTTGGGTTACGATAGGTCTTGAAGTTTAAGGAACAATTACAAAGATATTTACATATTATTAATCAATAAAGTTATTGGTAATGAGATTTAAACTCTTTTTTTTGTAAGATATGAGCTTTAATTCTTATTTATTCAACCAACCCTTATTGGCTGAACTTTGTAATTTTAATGCAAGTATTCAAGTTTTTGTTATTTATGCCACCCATGTGTACTAACCTATCTCCTTTTTATATTTTTGACATTTTCTTTCTTAAAGACATGCCTTTTCAATGTTCAATAACACTATCCACTACATACATACAATGAATATCATACACAACAACCACCATGATAAATTCAAGCACACCACTCCTTTGAATCATTTCAAACAAGCGTACCACAAACGTGTAAGAACCCAACAATCATTTAAAAATATCAACACAAATAACAACAACATACATGATTAATAAAATCAAATCAACCATATACACACACGTCTGTGTAATATCACTATACAACGGTAAAAACTAAGTGATTATATATAAAGACTTAACCATGGAGTCAACAATATGCTTTGCTTTTGATTATTCAATAAAAAATATGTTTGTAAAGTTTGTTGTAAATATTTTTGGTATGGTAGTCAATGTGTATGTTTAGAGGTGACAAAATAGACTAAACATAAAAAAAATTATGACCTAAATAAAATAAAACAAATATAAAAACAACTTAAAAAAGACGAAACTTATTTGGGTCAACATTTTTTTTAAAAGAAAAAATACATATATTTTTTAAACAAACAAAAATAGGTTAAAGTAATTCACTCAAACTATGAAGATGGACTATAAAAAAGTGATCCATCTAAATTTCGGAACAATCCATCCAAGCCCTTTTTATTCTTAACCCGTCAGATTGGTTGGATTTTCCGCTTTCTCCCTCACATTGATTGTGGATATGCAAAAGATGGTGTTCCATAACTTAAATAAAAATGCTAAAAATATAAAAAAGAAAGTAAGTTTAATAAAAGGAGGTGTAAATAGTAAAAACAACTGTTTATTAGCTTTTAGCTCAATCCTACATGGGCTGCTACTATGAGCAATAGTGGCCATCCTTAAAGGGTCATATTTGTGTTGGGCCGGATATTGATATTTTTGCATCCAGAAAAAAATTTATCTGAGAGAAAGAAAGAGGGTGCCAAGTTCCAATTCCAGTGAGAGTGCATATTGCAGCGTCATATTTTGGTAATAATTGTCACGTGCTTTTAATTTTGTTAATAGCTATTACTATATATCACTTTCATGCTTCTTTCTTGGGCAACATTTATGCTTTAACAGTGCTATAATTGTAGTATTGCTTTTGGAAGCGGCCCCCTCCTTCCATGGTCTTTTTTGGCATTACATTAACAAGTTGAATCATCATGATTAAGAAAAGCTTTTTTTTTTTTCCAAGTTCCAGCATCGTAGGGTTGCATTCATAGCTCGTAGCTTAGTATTATGGCATCCAATATCCATATACTATTACTATGTATTTATTTATTTATTCTTTCTAGTTGAGGGGTGGGTTCCCATCACCGAGCATCAATCACAGAAGCCTTTATGGATACAACTTTTATGCAGCATGGTATACTGCTGCTGTGTGTGAATTTATAATGTCTATCATGGTCTCTCTCTATATTTTTTTATTAAAAATTATGTTGAAGTTGCATTAAACATTATAATAAGAAGGATTGATAATATATTTTATATTTTATATTTTATTTCTTAACCACTACACTTAAGATTTAAGTTGCCTAGAATTTTTATTATTATCGATTTGTTGTTAGTTTTGTTCTCAAAATGTATAAATTTTTTTTAGTAGAAATTAAATTGCTATATACACATTGTGAATATATATATTAACAGTATTGCGTATTATACTATATTTAGTTATTATAAAAAGGTTAATATTCGTTTTTAGTCTTTAAATTTTTTTTTTAATTTCCTATCTATAAAAGCTAATATTTTAGTATATGTATTGTACACAATAAATATTTATTTTATATAACTAAAACTTACAATAAATAAAAACTTAAAAATATATAAATTATATTATAATTAAAATTTATAAAAAATAATATTTTTTAACATGTAAATTATATTTTATATTTATAATAAATATTTTTTATATCTAAATTATATTTTAGATTTATGAAAAATATTTCATATTATGAAAATATTATTTTAAATTATTGATAAAATTTATTAAAAATATTAAAATTTAATTATAATTAAAAATAATAGATTAAAAGAGATAAAATATTAAAAATATCCCAAACTATGTTATCATTAAAGAATGACGGCTGAAAATACTTTTACTGAAAATAATTATTCTAATTTATATAACCATGATTCTTATTTTATAAACAAAAGAGTGAAATAAAATGATTATTTGAAAAATAAGGACAAAAATGAATGTCCTTTTAAAGACTAAAAGCGAAAAAAAGAATTTACAAAAGCTAAAATAATATTTTATTATACTAAAAATTAAATAATTCTGTTAATAAAAAATGGTTTATATAATCACTATATCATTTTATTTATATAATATATTTAACTATTAATGTAAACTCACAATACCTATATTAAAACAGCTGGTTTATTTATTTACAAACACATTTATAACACTCCTCTCAATTTGGAAGCTAAGAAAAACGGTCCAAGCAATGGACCTTAAATGCATCCCATCCCATTTCTTTCTATTCCATCGAGTCTCATAAATTCAAACATAGCCTAAATGACTATTAAATGAGAAGAAAAAAAACGATAAATTTGTTTAATCAAAGAAAAAGTAAACAAAAAAAAAAAAGACTTTTAAAAACAAATTTATTTATTTTTTCAATTTAAATTAAAAATTTGTTCACTTTCATTTTCTTTACAGCTTACCAAACACATGTAAAATTTCCTTTCCAACTATCAAAAAACCAACGGCTAATGCATCTCACTTTTATCATTGTTTGCATTTTTGGATATGAAAACGCCGCCCATAAACATAGCTAGTGGCTAACACACCGCCGGTTGACAGATTATTTGGGTTGTCTTCTTTCCCAATTCCCACCTTTAAATTGTTACCCTAAAAACTATAGCCTTTAGCTTAATTTGAGATGAACATGGATTCAATCAAACTTGACAGTACTATATAATATAATCCTGTATCAAACCTCAATTCACAACTTGTTAGGCTAATGTGGCCTAGTCCCTAGTTAATGACCAGTGAAAAGTAGAAAACATGGCTGACTCTGCATTCATAAATTAATCATTGTCTTCTTCTTGTTTAATTAAATTAGTCATTATACAGCAAGTAAAGCCACCGATTTCAAATACTTTTGGAAGCTTGAGATGAATTGTTAAAAGGTTTGGGTAATGATTTTACGCCAAAATTTTTGGACAAAAATGAAATGCAGTTTTTAAGTACTTTTGATGTTATTGTTTAATTGCAGTCGGAAAGTTTTATTTTAAAAGTAAACATTAATTTTAAATATAAACTTTTATTACACATGTTATTGAAATATAATTTTAATTTTAATTAAAAATAAAGCTAAAATACCTAAAAATTCTAAGTATATTTTTCCCTAATGTTTTTACATTAAAATTATTTTTACCTATTTAGGTCATTCGCATGCTGTGTCTTCCTCGTTTTTCAAAAATGAAAATAAATCATTACCATTTAATTCAATTTTTAACTGCATTGAGATACGTGTAACCACTTGATATACTATTGGTGTTTGTAGAATGAGGAAATTTTACTTGACCTGAAATTTGATAATTTTTTTTAATTTAGTTCTAACCCGATTAAAGCTTGGGTTAATTTAATTTGTTGATATAATATATTAATCATAAATAGTTAATGAAATATAAATTACACTCAAGATATATTTTAAAAATATTTTAAGATAAATAATATTAATATAATTTTAATATTATGTTAGATAAATATTATTTATTCAGTTAAGAAGGTGTATTATTCATATATAATTATTTTAAATTATATTTTTTAAAAGAATATATGACAATATTGAATTAGATTGTAAATTTAGGATAGTCTAAATTTATCTTTAAAATATATTATGTTAATTTTTTTTAATTAAATTTGTCAAAAGTTTCTTATGACCAAATTAATAGGACAAGACACATCATAAACATTATATAAACAAACATAAGTTTATTTAGTAAAAAAAATAAAAAAACAGTATATACGAGAAATGTATTTATCGTAAAATTATATGAATAATTATAACTAAAAGTATATGAGTTATGTAAAAAAAAAAGTAGACACCATCACCTAAAGGGATCTTTGGACACATTGAAGTAGACTAAGTCTTAAATTATTTTTATCAAAATATATACTTTTGGTATCACCTAATAATTAAGGCTACATTTGATTTAAGAAAAGAAGCAGAGAAAAAGAAAAAAAGTGAAATAATTTTGTTGGTGATAAATGTTATTGACTTATTGTCTAATAATAAAATTGTCTAAACATGTTACTTGTGATTTACTAAATTTTAATAAAATTGTATAATTTTATCTTTCTACTTTTTATTTAATGAGTTATTATCGTAATTTTGTAGTTTCTAATAATTTTTTATTATTAGAGTGTATTACAAAAAATATCTAAAAATATATCTTGTTTGCATTCCTCATTAGTAGGATGTTTGATAGAAAAGAAAAAAAACTATTTTTTCCTTTATTGTTTTGTTGTGTTGAGAAAGTAAAAAATAAAATAAAATATAAGACTATATAAATATTTTCAATAAAAGTAAGAAGTGTGAGAAAAAAAAAAAAATTTATTTATTTATATTATATAACCCACCTTTCCTTTTCCTTTTCACCCAAAGCTAAATAGATTTTAACTAAGTGCATGAGTCTTGCAATTTTTTTACTCATTCCTTTACCTTTTAAAGAGAATCCAAATCATGGAAGGAAGTAAAGGTCTGTTTCCTTCCACCCGCGTAAAGGTTGAACACAATTCAAAGTAATTGTCGCGCGTACTTAACTTTTTTTTTTTATAAAAAACATTTTTTTTATAAAAAGTAATGATTACTTTTAGAAATTTAAGGATTCTCAAACGAACACATAGTTTCAGTAGTATATCTTGACATATATGATTTTTATTGAGGATAAAAAATTTTAACTTATTTGTTTTCACATAAAAACTTGCCACTTTACATATACGTAAATGGTGTGATATTAAGTGGTATGCTAGAAATATTTATCTACATAACACCTTAAATGTTTAATTTGCCATTCATTAAAAAGATACATGTTAATTAGCAAAACAAAAAACTTATGATGTAAAAATAAGAAGGGAAAAACCAATAAAAAATTTAACTAAAAAATCAAAATTATTATTTATTGATCTTTTAAGATTAATTCTATACCACAATGTCAACACAAAATTTACAATGTTCTATTTGCCACATTAAGGTTGTAGGAGTTGAATATTGATACGTTCATGTGAGCAAGTAGCCCCCCTAAAAATATCGAATGCTTTTTGATTGAAACGGCTCCGTAGAATATATTAATTTGAGAATCTGCTTTGGGGTCAGTGGAAATCCAAGCATGATTGAATCTTGAAGTTCTGCTTGATAGGCTAATAATAACCTTGGACTTTCGGTACTTGATTACAGAAAAGTGTAACGTAGCAGAGATATACTAGCTTCACACAATGTTTATCTTCTTGTGATTGCTGCTCGCCGTTTTAAGTATAATCCCACTGAAGTTCTTGTATTTGTGATCAGTATCTGCCGTCATTGACCTCAAACAACACAAAGCATTATCACGACAAGACTTGATTTGACTCTAGGCTTGATTGCTTCAGTGAAAGTGCATTATCATATTCATAAGCTCAAACCTGCTAAGTGCTAGCTAAGGACTTGGCTCGTGCCCCCCTTACTTCCTTTCTTTTTGACAATTTTTGTCATTTCTGAAGCATTACTTGCACCCCCAAAAAGAAATTAAAAAAAAAAGGCCACTCTTCAATCTTCATTGCCAATATAGCAATGTGTCCAAATGTAACAATGTCCAAGAAGTATATTGCTTACCCTTTTGCTCTGCTTTCACCCTGCTAAAATCCAAGAGTGATATGTTTTTTAAAGTGAAAACAAAAGGCTTTTAGGTTAAGCTTGATGACAAATTTAGAGCACTCCATTTCTGTCCAAAATTTCACTGAAAAGAAGTGATAGGTACATCGCCCTCTTAGCGAAAGTGAGCGTCACCATCAATTTTTACCACCGTTACCTTTCTTATCTTTTTCAGGGTATCAACTTTTAATTTACTGCTTCTTTCTTTAATTCCTTTTTTTTCGCCTCATAAACTCATCAAAAAAAGACCATAGATAAAATATATAATTTTATAAATACATTATACATCATATAGGAATTAAACCCTCAGTACAACTTGTAAAAGTTTTTTTTTTTTTTCTAAACAGTACAATGCTGCTGCTACTGAGGCCTAGTCTATAAAAACATAAAGGGCACTAAAAACTTCACCCCAGATTGAAGTCTAAAACTGGACATGGTCACATCCATGATTCAAGTGAGTACATAAATATATTTACATTATTACCTACTACAAAACTTAAAACATGGAAAACATACAACTTAATTAGGTTTAAGCATGCAATTATTTTAATAGAACACACCAAAGGAGGAAGTGCCTTGATCCTGAGCAAGATTTGCAGGAACTAAGGAATCAAAGAAATTGGCCCAATTCTCTTCTTCTTCATCTTCTTCCTCTCCAGTACCCATGTGGCTCCACTGAACTGGAGGGTTCATTGCAATTTCGTCATTTCTTGCAAATCGTCCTCTGATTCGTGGCCTGCTATCTGCCAATGTCTTCCTGCAAGCATACTGATTCCCAGAAGAAAACAAGTTAATATTTACATTGTGATTGCATCATGATTCAAGACTAAACAGTGTGGTGGTGGACCAATAGAGCCATATACAGTATACCGTGTTGGAGACAAGTATAACATGTCTTATTACTTTCTTTCCTCCTACACGTTACAGTAATGGCCAATGGAGCTACTAGCGAGTTACCCTATAGAATAAGACAAATATGTGAGAAGATTTTTCTTGCTTCACAAATCACGCATTTCAGGAACTGTTACAATACACTAACACTAACATACATTCACCTGAAATCACATTTATGTATAGTCTTTAATTAATATCTTTTTGTGCGGCCTACTGGTCTCTATCGTGCAAAGATCATGAACGAATCCTAATGTTGAAAGAATCACTACTTCGATCAGGATTTGTCAAACTTTCTAATTTTTCCCTTAACTTTCAACCCTCCATATGATTTTAGCATGATATGATGCAGCCTTCTAAAGCGCAGAATGGTTTTTCACCAGTAATTTCCTCCTCATTTGTCCATTATATCGCTGTTCCTTTCAAATTCGTCCTAGTCTCACTTTCACTCTTTTCTTAATGTGAAAAAAAAAATATTCGCATATTTTGATGGAAGTTCTGAAAGAGCTACCGTCATTTTGGCAGCGTCGTCAATGTTTTTTTACTAATCGCAACTGTAATTAATTGCAGCTGCATCAGCCGCATTTACTTGCAATTTTTTGCATGTAAAGAATAGTAATGAAACCACAAAAAGCAATATAGACTAAAAATTATACATTCCTATTTTTCAGTCTTAAAAGTTTCATTTGCCCAACGCGAATTTTCTTAAAAAATAATAATAATAGAAATCTTTAGTTAATAGAGAACGGTATCTTGAAAAAAAAGACCAAACCTTAATTTTCTTGCCGAAGTTCCTCTGGTTTCTCTTGCTTCTATATCTCTCAATCCTCGCCTTCTTCTCCTCTGGGCTATAAGGACTGGTTCTGCTCATTTCTTCTATGATCAAACTACTTTCACTTGACAATGGGCTATCAGCATGATGATAATGTTGCATTCCATTGAATCTCTGCACGAAGTCACAAACATGTTAAAATAAAAAACATGATTCAAAAATCAATTTACGTGAAATTGAATGAGGTATAACAATATTACGTTACACATGCCATTTTTTTAACGTGTGTACGTGTAATTGTGTCCATTCATTACACGATTTATCATCTATATATTAAGAGGTTAGTTTCACTTTTCTTTAATTCCTTCATCTCGAACAAAAACAGAGGTTGATTTTTAATCTATGTTTATTTTGTAAACCAACCGATACCTTCTCGCGTGAACAATTAGAATACAACAAAAGTGTGTATATTATATTTTTTTAATCCACTTATTTAATAAATAATTAAAGATTAATTTTTTGAAATATTGAAATTTATATTGTACGGTAAATGGTTAAAAACCATCTTAATTTCTATAATTTCTAGCACAGTACTTTAGTGGTAACTTTCTTGGAGATTGCTTTAATTGAAGCTTCAAATGTAGTGAATTAGTCTTTATAATGACTAGAAGTATGAGTAAATAAAAAAAATATAAGAATCTACAAGTGGAGTGTGTAGAATTAGTTTTGATAGAATTGAGTTTGCATAAAAGGCATGTTATAAGATATATTATTAGAGTGAGAGGTATTAGTATGTTATAGGGAGGAAGGAAGCTGACCTGAAGGTCACCGGTACTGCAAGCTCTCCGTACGGGAGCGTTTTGGGAGTGAAGCAACTGAGCGAAGAGAGGAGAAAAGGGGTGGTGGGCCCCACTATTCTTCTGCAGCGAGTGGCTGCTAACGCTCCTGTGCATCAAGCAGGCTCGTCGAGTCTCGTAACTCGCCAGCGAACTCGGCGACCCCATGTAACTCGTGCACCCGCTGCTGCAACTGTTGTACGTGTTCGAACTCACCTCCGAGTTCAGTTGCGAGAGCGATTCCTCGCACTCGCCCACGCCCACCTGGTGGTAGTGGTGCGGTGGAGCGGCGCCGTACTGCATTGGCGACGCGTCCGGGCCGAGGGAATCGGCGGCGCGTGAGAACGGGGTGCTGCGGTGTGTGTACATGGCGCGTGCTTCGGGTGGGATCGAAAACAAGTAAATAAGGAGGGAAGGTTGGGGTTCTACTATGGTTAGTAGAACTAGAAGCAGAGGAGGGAATGAATATGAAAGGTGGAGTGGTAAGTATTTAATATTTTTTTTTGTGTGAGAGATGCTGAACAAAACAAAACAGGAAAGCCAATAGATTTGAAACTCTTTTTTCTTTTCAAAATAGTGTGTGTGTATGTGTAATATTAGACAGGAGACGTGGAGATGATGTCATCGTTTCAGCCAAGAGTTGACTTCAACTCCTATAAATTAAGCTCTTCATCAATTTATACTCGACCAATTTTTTTCGTTTCATTTATATATAATTCTTGTTAAGAAAATCCAACTTTATATACATAATCATTTTTTACTTGCCATCTTCTAGATCTCACAACAACTTGTTACTCTTTAACTAAAAGTAAATTTCTTTTCATAAATTAATATGGATAAATGAGTAAACTCTACTGTATATTTATAAATTTTAAAGATTTTTTAATAGTTAATTTTTAAATCAATAACTATATTATATTATTTTTTGAGAGAAAGCAAAGATTGATAATACAATTTAAATATACATCGTACTAAATTATAAAAACTTATCGTTCTCATTATCCCCTCTTCCCTAAGAATAACATAATAAAAGAGATAAATTTTAAGTATTTATTATTCACCAAATATTACAAATACAAGAAGCTTTTTCTATTTTATTTTTTTTATTTTGTATGTCAATGTATATAAACGCACCCATAAATAATTATACATCGTAAGTGGCGACTTTAATTTGGGTGTAATCCGTTATTGAACAAGTCTTGCATTCTAAAAACCTTTGAAATTCAAAAGATAAGACAACTATATATGTGTGCAAGTTAGATCTCACTCTTTTACTACATAGGTCATCTTTCACAACACTTGTGATATCTTCATCATTCACCACCTTTTTCGTATAAAGGACATGGTAGATATGCATAATAGGTTCCGAGTTTCCTGATCCAAAACTAACCTACCTCCTACAAATCAACTTTTTTGTATAGGGACAATTGAAACTTTTGTAACACAAGGATCAAATTGAAAATTATCACCATGTATAACAAGCAAGTTGAAAATGAACATTATGTAGATAAAAATTATAATTTAACTATATATGTTATTATTACGTAATTTCCCATTATTCAAGTTCGATGAGTACATCATTCCATTACCATGTCTAAAAATAGGAAGTCATATATATACATACATATATATATATATGTGTATGTATGCATATATTTTCAGGATCAGACATAACACCAGTATAATATACCTATTGGGTCAAGCGACGACGGAATAGAATGTGTGTTGTGTTTTATGTTTGTTGCATTTGAAAGTGGAACTGAACTAAATATGAAATTAAAAAAATGATACACTGTTATGTCATTAGAAAAGCTAGCTGGAGCAATTACTAACTTCGAAGTCCTAACTCAAAGAGGCAAAGAGCAAAGGCTACGGGATGAGAGGGATCCATCTCTTTTGTTCAATTATAACTTCTTTAAGAAATCGAATGAATTCAAAGTTGTAGTTATATTTACGCAAGTGATAAATTAAGATAAAATTACAAACATGGTATTTACATTCTATTGTATATGCTAATGCTTCTTTCTTCGACACTATTAGACTTACAAGGATTCTATGAAGATTTTATTCTTCTGAAATTTTCCTAGCAAAGTGATTGAGACAAAAAACGAAGAAGAAATGTAATGGGGTCTAATGACAAGTAACATGGTTTTGGTTTATGTCCTAATTTGCGGGGTTTAATCCTTTGTTTTTTTTTTTTTGGTTGGCCCACCCTCCTATTCGGTCGAACCTTTGATATTGGAAAAAACCACCGAATTTATTGGTGACGGAAGTCAAATAAGTTCATGATTACCTAACCCAAAAGAAACATCATTAAAGCTAAATATGGCGAATGTACTACTATTATATCAGTTTCTTATCACGTAGAACTCTCTGTGGTCCAACTATTACGGATAATTAGGGATTAAGAAAGCTGTATCAATCTAATTAGAGTCCGAAAGGTAAAGGCGTTTCCTTCATTCAATTCCTGTGGGTCAATGTTTATAAAATTGAAGATATTAATTAATTAGTTTAATCGTGGTTAGTCAGAGTAAAATTGGTGATAGTTTATTGTTGCTTTACCTATTTCAATAAAATTTATGATTGATTCAAAGAATGTATTAAGATTTATATAGATGATTGCTAATAATATAACCAATAAATATGTTTTGGTTAATTTTGGTCGGTAAGTATAATGGTTTCAATAATGATTTTACACGAATTTTGTATGTATCTCACATATGATTTTAAAAAACTTCTCAAATGAACTTGGGTTATAGGTGTAGTTTTGATTGTATTATATATCTTCTAAGATAAAAAATATAATAAATAACTAAATAGGTTAGTCATTCTCATGTATCAACTTTAATTTTATTTGTAATAAACTTTTATTTATTGAATTTAATTCATATTTCATTTCATTTATTTATTTTAAATAATATTTTATTTAAGACTATTTATTTATTCTAAATTAAAATTTTGTTTAACGTTATTTATTTTATTCAATACTGTATTTAACTTTATTTATTTTAAATTAATATTTTATTTAAGTATATTTACTTATTTTATGCTAAAATTTTATTTAACAATATATTTATTTTATTTAGGTTTATTTACTCATTTTAATATTTAATTTTGTATTTATAATTTTCTATTATTTTAATTATTTACTTATTTTTAATTTAATTTAATTTTATGTTTATTTTTAAATTTTTAAAAAAGTCGTCAGGTAGACCGTTGAGATCAATATAAGATTGTTTTAAATGAATTATGAATGGATTGAAATTTTTAATAAAATTTTAATGGATATAAAAGAATGAATTGTTTTCTATCCATCCATGGTAATCTAGATTAAATTTTATTGCATTCATTCGTTTGACCCTATGGAGTTAATTAAGAAAATAAACCCTTGATGCGAAAAATTGCCATGGAACTTAGCCATTTTAGTATGGCGTGGCAAAGACATTACTTTGATAAAATATTTCAAAATTTCCATTTTGATAATTTATTTCTAGGTTTGCACTAATTTAATCAACCAGTCTGACAATGGTGCTAAAATAATCAAATTTTCAAATTGGTGTCAAACAGTTTCGGTCAGTGTGAAGCATGAGAAGATTAGTTTGCAAATTGGTGTCAAACAGTGAGTTTAACAGCACTTGGGAACATACAAGAGAGGTGACAGTGTGTTTCTACTTAACAAATAGTCTATTTTTTAATTTAATGTTATTTTATTATTGAGTGTGTTATATTAGATATATTCATAAATCAATCCAATAAAAAAATCGATCCAAAAATTAAAAATCGAATGAACCAATTTTTTTTTATTGAATTGGATTTCAGATTTGATTTTGAAATCTGATAAAAAATCCCAATTGAATATACATATATGTATACATTTTTTTAATATAAAATTACGACATTATGCATACAATTATATTTCCTATATATTTAAGTAGAAATATATTTTAATTAGTATTTTACTAAAAGTATATAAATATAAGGAAAAATTACCTTTACCTTTATCTTTCCTAAAATCTTTTTAAATGACACTTATGTCCATAAGTTGAAGTTTAAAGCAATTACCTTTGTGTCTTGTTAATTACACTACCTGGCAAGAAACATAGTAACAAAACCTCATCGAACTTATCATTTGCAAGTGAGACGTAAATTATTAAAAAATTTAAAATTTGTTATTAAATAATTTTGTGATTAATTTTAAAATTAATAGTTATTTTATGGCTAATTTTAATGGTAGCATGAAATAAGTAGCAAATTAATTAAGAAAATAATTTTAGTTAATTTGTAGTAAATTTTTAAAATTTGTAATTATTTTCTAGTTAATTTATAGTAATAACAAGTATAAATGAATATAACTTAAATTTAACTAGAAAAAATAATATTTTAGTTAATTAATAATTAATTAATTAAGATTTAACTATTAATTTAAATGATAATTAAAATTAATAAAAAAATATAAAAAATCTTGTAATGGTAATATGTACCTTCTCCTTAAGTTAAGATACGTAGTTGAAGTACAAAGTACACTTATAATCAATTAAAAATTATGATATAAAATCAAATTTATATATAACAAAATTTAAATTTAACAACAACTTCGATTGTAATTTTTTAATTGATAATTAATACTTTACTTTATTTTCTAAAGTGAAATTCTCTTCTTTTATAACAACTAAATCCTAAAAAAAAGTTGCATTTCATAAACAACAGTTTCTAAAGATGATTTAAACAATTAAAAAATAATTTTTAATGTTATTATATTGAAAACGTAATAAATATTTCCTTTTTCACATCTTATTACTTAATGACAAATTTTAACAAAACTAGTTTTAAAAAGAATTTATTTTACAAAAGATTAGAAATTCAATTGGAGAAGTTGTCAAGTTATCATTCAGTTATTAACAGATTTAATTGGAATGGAACTTAACAGTATAATGAAACAACAGTATAATAGAAGTAGGTGCCCTTTTTAGTTGAGGTGTTTGTTTCTATTTAACTAATGGGTACAGTTTCTACGCAACAAGTCCTAGCCTCTTATTATGTGTGGACAAGAGATAATTTTTGTTTTTTAACTACCATAATCACAATCTTTAGCTCCCCACTAATTTTGAAGGCCTACAAGTGTGCAAAATCATAAATTTGTGATAGATACTACGTTTTGTGCCGGGGATAGTTTAATATAGCAGGACATGAATGAAGGGAAAATCAAGATAGTGTGGATCATGGGAAACATGTATAGTATTAATCTCCCATTAGGTGTTTCATGAGTTGGTCACTGTTTGTATTTAACTAAAAGAGTGTGGTTTCTAAGCTATTAGTCCTTATCAATTATCATTTGTCGGATAGATATCTAATTAAGTTATAAAACCAATGGCGAAAATTTTAAGTCATCATTCGGTAATTGAATTGTAAAGAAATTAAACAATATAATAAAACGTAACCAAAGACATTTTTAATCTATGATTTGACCAGTTAAATATGTCGCTTAGGTCCAAATTTTAAAATATTTGTTCCAATACAATGATTAATCGTCACTAATGACTTCGGCTCTGTCTATATATAGTTGTAGTACGAACCATCCAGGTAAAACTATCATTTTAACTGGTGCTGTCACACTGGTATCTAAAATAAAGAAATTATAAAATTACAATCACTGTTATTTTAATTTTAATATTTATAGTTTATTATCATTATAATTTCTAAATTTAAAATTTTATTATCATTATAATCGTAGCAGAGTTAATGATATAGATTAACGTAACTAACAAATTTCAATTTTGAAAAATTATTTGACATTTGTTTTGTTGTATGGACTACTATGACAATACCCTATGATTTTATGGATTAAACTGATATTTTATTTAAAAAAAAACTGCAAAACCAGATTCCAATTCAACTGTATGAAAATAAAAAATATAAACTTGACTTTATTTTGGGGTGGAAATAAGTAATATGATAAAAAATAAAAAAAAATAAAATAAAAATTAACTAAAAATATATGTATTATTTTTTATAAATATATGTATATAATTACTCATAAAAAATAATTTTACTCCTACCACTTTTATATAAAAATAATTATCTCCTAGCGTGTATATATACATTTTCTTCTTTTTCTTCCTTTCATCTCTTTTTCTTTTATTGTTTTTTTTTTACTTTCTTTTCTAAACTAAAATATAACAAATTAAGGTACGAGGCACGGAACATTGTAAGACACTTTCATACAAGCAAATGGTATCACATACACAACACATCAGAGGTACGTAATATCTATCCATTCTCGAATTATTTTCTTGACTAATCCATTAACCCAAATGTCCGTGTGTTTTTTGTTTATTGAAGTACTTACCCCTCAAATCAAGACAAAGAAGGACGAAAATATCTGAAGAACGAACAAGTAGAATTGTTGTCTTTTCACAATAAAATTTTTGTATCCTTCCTTGTGTTTTTAACTTATCTAAATAATTCATTCAATTATGTCCAACAGATTAAGTTATTAATTAATCAGCTGTGACTTATCATGATTTTTAAAATGATAAATATAAAAATTAATAAATTGAATTACTAAAGCTAATTTGTATTATTAATATATACACTATTTTCTCTTGATTATATTGTTGGTATCACAAAACTTTTGAATGAGACAACTCGTCTAATAAAATAATTTTTTTTGAAAAATTGGCCCGAACTAGAAAAGACTATTGATGGGGTTGCATATTGTGCTGGAGCTTGATAGCAGAACAAGACACAAACAAGACGACGTTTGATGTCACCAGATCTACGAATTGTTTTCATCATTCTGAATTCTTTATACTAATTTGGATATTCAGAGCTCTCGAATTGGTCAAAGGAGGAACGAAATTGCAGCATTTCCTGCGTGGTCCTAACTTCGTGCCAATATGAAAATAATCAAAATATTGCCTCCAAAATGTTATCAAATCATACCCAACTTGCATCTGACCCCACCACTTGCTCCACAGAAAAATTAATTTTCTGCATCACTCCACGTGAGAAGATTGCTACGCTTGAGAAGTTCCCATTACTAACTTAGAAAGTGTTTAATTTTACTGTGGAAATAAAAATAATTTATTTTGATTGCAGTTAAACTTAATTTTATAAAAATTATTATTAAATAAAATTTATTTTGCTCCAAGATCTTAGTTTGATTAAACATTGAGTTAAAAAAATTACTTTAAATTTTATAGTATATTTAATTTGAAGATAAAGCATAATATTTAAACATAAATTGCTTTATTTAAAAATCAATTTTTTTATAAAATCGCTTTAATTCAAAATTAATTTTGCAACGCTCGATCGAAACACACGCTTAATTAAGCAGAAGAAGTTTCTATTCTTAACAATTATCATTATATTGATACGGTAAATATTTAGGATTTTCAGCATCCTAGGTCATTATTAGAATATAGAAAACACAGTAAATGTACTGGTCGTGTGCTGATGCTGCTTTGGACGGCATGCTAAGAAATGATGTTGAAATTGCCCTCAAACTTTTTACATTCAATACCCACTTGACTAAAATTCTTTAATACAATTAAGGGAAGTATATAGTAAGTGCGTGTTTAGTAATATTTTTTTGTTAATTTATTGAAAAATTTGAAAAATGATTATTTTTCAAAAATTAACCATACATGTACCAAATCAATAGCTCAACGCACCTTGTTCATATTAATATTATAATATAATGTATAATGTATAGACTTTAATTGGATTGATTACGCTAGACAATTAGTAAATTCAAATAACAACAATATAATTTTTTTTTATTTCTACCACACAAATTTCTACAGACTATTTAATATGCATTAAGAGAAAAAATACACGTTTTACTTTGTTTTATGCATGTGCTATATGAGTTGCTTTTTAAATTAAAGCAACTCATATAAAAAAAAAAGTAAAAAAATGTATTAACAATTATTTTAATGCATATATTAATTAATATCTACGAAGTGAATATTTGAATTATTGTACTGTATTACAATTATTTTGTTAAATTAAAATATTCATTTCTACGTTTTAGATTATTTATTCTTATGAAATGATTTTAATCAATAAATAATTTAAACGAATTGATTTTTTTGCTTTTGTTGTATTATTGTACAATTTTGCTCACACTTCATTATTCGATCTTAATGGCATATAATATATATTTGATAGTTTCTAATAACAATTAAAATCTAATAATTTTAGAACTTATCTCCCAAAGTAATTATTTTCTGTTTAATACCTAACAATTAATGGTGTAGTCGGCAAATATGCCTTGAAGAAATTGAGAGAACTCCAACTCCTTATTTCTGTAACCCAAAGAGTATTGGGCTAAAATTGTAGTGAAACCTCTGAGTGTCTCGTAGCTTGGGCTGTTACATATGATGCTGAAGATATTTTCTATTTGGGTATAGAGCTTGCAAGACGTACCCGTATTCTCCTTGGGTGTGAAACAGAAGCTAGTCCTAAATGAGAAATTTGTGAATAGATTTATGATTTATTGAAATTTGTTTTATTTTTTCCTCAGCTTCGTTAAAGACATACAATGAATCAAGAGGGGGTGGGGACCTCAAAGTAGCATCTTCGATCAAGGTAGGTCCAATAGAATCGTCTATGTCAACTCAAAATTTAGCATGCGTTTCGTTGAAAGAAAGAAAAAAAGTGACGAAATCAATTGCCACCAAGACTTGGAAATTGAAGTAGCTCATAAGCTGAATGCAAATATAAAGATCCAAAAGTAACTAGCTCGTCATGAAATTTCCTAAATCGGTTCGGCAATAATAACCAGACCTAACCAAGGCTGAGCCAATTGCCAAAACCTAAGACAAGTAAAATCTCGATCTGTCTCTTTCCCCCTCTATATGTTGCAGTAATCTCAATTGATTTTGTTCTTTAGTTTATATCAAATATATCTTTTAATCGAAGGTCGAAAATTAATTTTTTTAGTGTAAAAATTACTCAAATGGATATTGCCTCTAAAAAACAGTTTTTTCCGTGTGTATATATATATATATATATATATATATCAGAAATTAAATATTTAACAATATATTTAAAATTTTCAACTATTTATTAACTTTGATGGTTGTGATCTCAATTGATTACATTTCATAGGTTGCGTGTTATACCAACTCTGATACATCTTTGATTCTTTGTCACCACTTCGTTGTCCCCACATTGCACCTACGTAATCATTTTTTTTCTAAGCTACTTCCGCAAAGCACATGCAACACCTGAAACTCACACAGACTTGGTTTTGCATGTGAAGATGACATTCTAACGAATAATTTGGATCATGTAAAGAAGTGGGGGATGTTATTGGAAGTTGATTGAAAAGAAGCTGCGTCATGAAAGATTATTGGCCTTGAAAGCAAAATTCTGACAAATCTATGGTACCAACTTGTTGCTCAGATTTGATCTCCAAAATTTACACAACTGTGTTTTGGGACATAAACAATTATGGGAAGAGAGGAAGCCCACAATAGATGCCGTCCAAAACTCTACAACTACTTGGTTTACATGAGATTTTCAACATATCTCACACAACATGTCGAGTGTAAAACTTACATATAAATATAAATATCCCTGGATGATTTGATAACGACTAAAAAACAGATTACCCGATAAACTTAATAATAATTATTAGAATAAATTTTTATATTATTTTAAATAATACTATATTAGAATGTGAATTTAAGTTTAATTTAAATATATAAAACTAACTTGTAAAGTACTTATATCTTTTATTTTGGTTATCTGAATTATTAGTTTGTATAAAATTAACAAATTTAATTTTTGTTTTGTAATTTTTATTTATTTTTCGTCCATTTAAAATTTAAAATTATTTTTGGTTCATGTAGGATGAGTAAATTCAAATTTTCATTCCTAAGTTTTTTTTATTCTTTCAAAATTTAAAATCACTATTTTAGGTCCTTACATTCATTCAAAGTTAGATAAATAACATTATTTTTAAAGATTTATATAATTTTTTAATAAATATCACATATTAATATTGTATTATATACATTAATAAATATATCATGAAATTGTCATATGATATTTTATTAAATATATTAACAGTTAACAAGTATAATATATAATAGTAAAAAAAAAAATTAATGATTTTATATTTTTGAAGAACGAAAACTAAAGAAAAATTATAAGAAATAAAATTTAAATTTATTTACTTTATATTGATTAAAAATATATTTAAATTATTAAAAATAAATACAACGAAAAAATGATATGAAATCTCGGGTAATAAAAATATTGAAGACTCATTAAAACCTTAATCTTTGCTCCAACATGAGTAAAAAAGAAAGTTGACTTTATGACTCCACTCAGACCACCTTGACTTGTATGTTACTAATAGAGTTATTTCTCAATCCCGTAACACCACGAAAAAAAAATATTGAAATGAGGTAGAAAGATATTTAAAAACCAAACATGAGTTGATTGGAAAATGTGGGACATGTATGAATAGAAGAATTGCATGCCATTATATCAACACTGGATTAACCTCAAAGAATATAGTATAGAATAATAACTAGCTTATGAGAAATTAAGGATTTTTCTACACACTTATCTGACAAACATCATTATAAATGGGTCAATTTTGACAGACAAGATTATATAGCCGCAATTAGTGTAACATTTGATTCCGCAGATTCTACATTTTGAGTCAAGTAATTGGCTACTTTTAGGTGCTAATTAATTACTGAAAGATTAATAAAACTTCGAAATGATTTAGATATATATCTTAGTAACTTTTTTTTACCATGAAAGAATAAAGCAAGACATGCACACAAGAAATAAATGACAAAAACAAAATCATGAGTTGAAGCATTGAAGTGACAATTAATGTATTATATTGAAGTGTTCATAATTTTTTTTTTTTTTATAGTACTTAGCCTCAAAATCTCACGCCATATAAAAACTCATTACATATATATTAAATATATATAGTATTTGTTAATTCACTTTTGACAACATTAGATAAACTCGGACGTTCATTTAGCTTTGTATTAGAGAATATGTTTTAAACCTTCAATTTCAGTTGATATTTTGACAATGTTATATTAAAAGGTTTTAAGAAAATAGAATTCCTCTGCATTCTTTAGTCTAACACATTGTTTGTTAGAGTGTAAATAAAGAGAAAAGAAATGAAAAAGAGAGAAATATATAAAAAAATCATTTTTTTTACTGTTTATCGAAGAGAATAAGATGGAAAAAATTGTGACACTCAAAAAAAAAATGTTTTTTTTACAACTCTTTCTTTTTTATTTTTTAATTTCTTAAAAAATTAAATAAATTTATAATATAAAACATTAAAAAAATATGTTAAGAAAAAATAGCAAAGTAAAAAAGCTACTTTTTGGGTCAAATTAAAAATTTTAAATTAGTATAAAAATATTTTCTATATAATTTATTTATTTATTTTTACTTTCTCTTCTACTCACCCTACCAAGTGGAAACAAGAATTCTCACTTCTTTCTTTTCTATTTCTATTAATTCAAATAACACACATTTTCTACTCAATTTCTCTTTTACTTTTATTTTTCTTATTTTTTCACTCTTATTTATTTATTCTCAATTTCAAAATCCAAACATATATATAACACAAGGAATAATGATTTTAAAATTAATTAAACATTTATGTATATAATTATTAAAAAATATAAACATAAATTCATTTTTTCTTCCATCTATAATTCTCATTTCATATTTTTTTTCATCACATCTATCACTTTGTTTTTCTATTTTTGTTTTATCTATTTTCTCTTTCTACCTCAATCCCCCCCCAAAATGAAATAGACATTTATGACATATCTATTTATATTAGAGTTAGAATAATCTTTAATTAGTCTAAAAGCATATTTGTTCTACTATCCATAATCAATGTTGAAGCGTATTAAAGTAAAAGGATCACTCTAATATTTTCCACTTGCTCCGACAATGACCTGAATTAAGCTTGATTGGCAAATTAAATTGATGATTCTCTCCACTAAAAAACTGTGCCTTTTGTATTTGAACTTGTGCATATTTGATATCCTGTTGAAATTCACTGGTAAATATTGAAGAAAAGCATCTTTGGTAGCTAGGTGAAAATAATGCAAGCCAAAAATCCTAGGGTGCAATCATGTGCTATGTTTCAGTTGAGGAACACGGGATAAGTGAAGTGGGGTTCTGCCTATGTGGAAAGTTGAACTTTTGCAACGAGGAAATGGAGTGGGGTCTTTGCTTACGTGGAAAGTTGAATTCTTGCCAATATAGAGAAGACAACAAAACTAGTTAATAGTCGTTATGGCCCAACAAAGTCCTTCGCAGAGGTTTGTGCCCTCTTTTCAACAAGACACAGTTTCTCCACTACTATCATTCATTCCCTGACATTGTTGCCGGTGTGTAACATCTCGATCGTCAGTTTCAATTCCGTTGATTCATCAAACTGGTTTTTTTTTTTTTCACGGATTAAATATTAAAATACAACTGTTCTCAAATATATTATGAAACTATTTTCATTGTTAATTAGATTAATTCATTAATTAAATTAAAAAGTTAAAGATATTAGTCTATCAAACTATCTAGTTTCATATTAAGTAAACAAGTCAAAAGAAAGTTAACAAACCAAACTGATTAGTTTGATGTCACGTAATAGTCAAATATCATGTGTATTTTTTTTTTTTAAATTGGACTTCACATGGCATGAGTCTAATAATAATAATATAAAATTCTAAATATAAAAGTACAAATAAATAAAATAGTATAGTCTTGAAGAAATAAAAAATAGTACACAAATATTTTTTTTGCTTTCTTTTTCTTGATTCTCAACAAAATGACAAAAGTCACTATGCAGAAGATAACAATTGATTTTAGCAAAATTTAATGAGTAAATTAGGAATTTAATCCTAAAAATCAATTATTTCTTAGTTACAGTTTAATTATTAAATTTATTTGTGAGTATCATAATTATATCATCTTTGATCCATGGGTATTTATTATTTTTATTATATATTTATTATACTTTGTATTTAATTTTTTTTATGATTTTATATTATTTTTAATTAGACTAGTAATTTTCACATTACATGAAAGATTAAACTAGTCAATCCAATTTTAAAATTAAAAAAAAATTACATGCAACGTCTAATCATCACATGAATAAAATTAGTTACTCTTGTCCAGTCAATTCCTCTTTGATTGTTTAATAGCATGAAAAACTAGCCAATTTGACTAGTAAATTGAGCATGTCAATTGTCAAAATAATCTTAAGTTGATAATATATTTCAAAATGATCCAATTTTAGTATTTAGTATGTAAAAAAGTAACTTAATTTAACTAATCAACCTTTTAATTCATTAATATCTTGTGTAAATTGATGACGAGATATCAAAATACTAATAACTAATAAGAAAGAAAATGACTTAGGAACCAAGAGAGATAAATATAAACATGACATGTATTGTGAGGAAAATATTATATTATATCTCTCAATTTTTAAGCGCAATTTATATTTTGTTGAAAAACTTCACATAATATCAATTAGTTTTAAGATGAAATTTAATATAATATAAGAGTCTATAATCCAATATTCTAATTTTGTTTATGTAATCTTTTCTAAAAATACTTATAGGATAAAAAAAAGTTTTTCGAGATACTCAAATTAGCTTATACATATAATTTGTATAAATTTTTTCATTAATTTTTAATTTATATATAAATTAATTTTAATTTATACAAGAATTTATTTTTTATTTTTTTTCTTATCTTCTCTCCTCGTGGGAAAAGTCTAATATAGTGCATGATATTATGTGCTGCATCACCTCACACAAGAGTTAAGTAGCTGAATTAGAGTATTAATATGAGACCAGCAACAATTAGATGACAAGAACGGTGGGGGTAGTGTGTATATAAAGTGTGCGTCTGTTAGCATTATTTTCATTTCTTCAGAAGACTTCTCAAAACTTTAAGTGGCAAGAATTGAAAAACTTACATGCCTCCTCTATGCCTCAACAACTTCAATTTCAGCCCAGTCCCTTCCCCAGATACAAAACCAGAAGGAAAAATATTATCACTTAGAAAGAGAAAAAGAAAAGGAGGTGAGGGTGGGTCGCGTTGTTATGTTTTTCTAATCACGACGATGTCGAGAATTTTGTGAAACTGAGATACTCTTTTTGGCTTGACACATAATTGGCATTTGAATGTATAAATAACAATATTATAAAACCTTCCTTGATATAAACTTGGAAGAAATAAAATAACCTTAAAAGTGCGATGAAATGGCAAAATTAAGTTTGTATAATGGGACGTACTGTGCACATGCATGGTGAATCATTATTGTTAAACTTCATTATTCTCAACCTCTCCTCGGTTTTTATGTTTTGAACGTGTTTTAGAGTTGTACAAAAAAGAATGTGCTTTGGAGGAACAAAGTGGGGGATAAATAAGGTTATTGATGGATCCGGACTCTGTTGTTCCGCTAGTACAGAGGAAGTACTTTGGTTGCTCTCTCTCTCTCTCTCTATTAGCTAATGTGGCACACAGTTCACTCACTGATTAGGAGAAGTAGAAAGAAAAAACAACACCCCTATTGTTTCAACTTTCAAGTAGGCGTAGCTATAGAAATTTTAAAATCGATGCATACATGAACACGTTGTAATTGAACGAAAAACAGTAACATCAATTAGATACCCATCAAAGCGTAACATCATATCAGTACACCAAATTCTTTAGAGAATGATGCGTATGTAAAACTGGGGGCCTATATGCCAAGTCCTTGCAGCAGGATAATGCGTTATCACGTAGCACAGTAGATAGAAAGATACCTTTGTCACTATTAAGAGGTTCGCTTAGATGTCTATTCTAATTATTATCACATATATATAAAAGCACTACTCATATATTTTTTAATAAATTATTGATTTTTAAAATTTATTAAAAATTATAAATTGTGTTTAACAGTGAGACCTAATAAATTTTGTAATTTTTATTAAATTTTAACTAATAAAATAAGACTGTATTTAAAAAAATGTGTTATGATGCTGATATGATAAAAAAGAGTGCAAAATGAGATATAAAGCGATGGAAAAATGAAAAGAAAAAGCAAGTATAAATAATTTTATTTAAACTATTATTTTTGCAACTATCACTTTATCATTTGTCATATATTAGTAATTTTAATGAGTTATATTTGTAGTAATTTAGTATTTTTAGAAATACATTAAACATGGTTGAACATAAATTCTCAATGTTATTAGTAATTATTTTTGTATTAATTTTAACATGATTTTATACTAAACATAAATTTTAATGAAAAATTAAAGACGCACTTAGTTGTAACATAAACTAATGTCCATGTGGTGTCGATATACGATTTGGCGGCCGGCCACAAAGTGTGACAAACTTTAGTATTTGTGACAAGTTGAAAAATATATCTATGTTGATATGTCATTTCAAATTGGAGGTCATAGGAAATTCGAGGGTTGAACTCTTAACCCCTAAAACATGCCACGTCAATGGTAATTTTGTATTGGAAGGATTGATTGAAGTGGGAAGCTACATCCCATACTCTATATATTGGGTGGACGGTTGGCAAATGATTACAATGAACAAGTGCGATATATGATAGCAACGGATTGACAAGCATTACGTCGTTTTCATGTGTAAGTGCACATTCATTCATGATTCATCCAAACAAACCTGAACCTCCCCAAATTAATAGGCTTTTTGGCTAATGAAATTGGAAATGAATAATGGGGGCATTGAAGACGTTGTATTATGAGCGCAGGTCAACTCAATCTTCTCAATAAGACAGTTAGGCACTAGTTAACCACTCATACGACACCGTTGTGGAATGTTGAGTCAAAAAGGACCTTGGCTGACTCGGAATGCTAAAATCACCGTTCACAAGCACACTTTGCTGCTGCTACGGATCGCTGCGTGCAACGTCTATGTGCTTAGTAAATTACTAGTGCTGTCATTGTGACAAACAACGGTCCTGTTCATGTCTCACGATTTACAAGTACCATTTATAATATGGACAAAGCTTAAGATTATTATCACTATAGTTTAATGTTACTTTTTTATTATGTAAATTCTCAAGCTAATTCAAATTTTAATTTTGAATTGTCAGCTCGAAAGTACCAAGCAATTATGTCCTTTTATGTTTGATATTTTAGGACTTATGAATTGTTTGACTATGATTGAGATATAAGTTTGATATTTTAGGAGCTATGGATCGTTTTCCTAACATGTTTGATATATAAGTTAGGCATGCCTAACTAAGTAGATTTTTATGATATGTTTGGTTTAGAAAAAGAAAATGAAAGAAAAAAAAAAGTGAGATATTTTAAAGTTGTTTCATAGAAAAATAATAAAAAAAAATTATATAAAAAGATATTAAATTTTAAATAAATAAATCAATAATTGATATAACTAAGGATGTTTTTGTCTTTTGTTAAAAATGTAAGTTTCTTTCTCTTTCTTTTCTTTTAAATCACACAGAACATACGAAGACTTGAGATTATATACTTTTTTTTTCCCTCTCGACTATCAGCATCCTTAGCAGTGAAAGGAAGCAATTTAGATTGTTTTACATCCTTTCGTCCATAATCTATTGTATCAAACAAATTACTAATGCACCTAATCTTAAGGATGAAACAAATAGATCTTCAACAAATATAATACTCAGATTGAGTCATACTCGTTCACCAACCAATACAACAAGTCTATTATATTTCACAACTATCATGAAGCCAAAAAGACCTATAAACTTCTGACCCATGAACTTATACTAAAGAGGTTCTAGACCTTTTACACACGTGATTAAGGTGCAACAAGAACCACCCCTCACATGTGAGAAAGCACCATACATGTCATCACAATGTCATTAATTAGAAGACACTCTTCATAAATAAGTGTAATCCCTCTTCAATCAGGCCAATGTGGGCTTGATATAATTTACTGTGTTTTTAACTATAACTTTAGATTCTTTAACGAGTGTATTTTCATGAACCAATTATAATCTTCTCTCTGTATACATTATAATAACTATATTAAACATTAGTATTTTTAGGAACTATTATTTAACAAAAATATTTTTAAGAATTTTTCTCTCATAAGGGTGTTTAAAGAAATTTTCATAGTCTTTTATATCTTTTAATCTATTATTTTTATCTTTATTTTTAAATTAAATTTTGATATTTTTTTAAAGTAATTATCAACATTTAACAATAACTTTATATTACAATATAAATTATGTACCATAAATTTAAAATATAATTTATATGTTTAAAAATATTTATTTATTATAAATTTTAATTATATAAAATAAATATTTATCTTATGACATACGTTAAAATACTAGTAAATAAAATATATTAAAGACACTTAAATTACATCTAAATTTTATCACGATAATAATTGACACGTGCTAATTTAATAAAGATGCAAATTCTTTTTATTTTCGGTATTCAATTATTCTCAACTACAGCCATAAGTTTCCGAGTAAAACTACGATGGTAAAACATAGCGTACTAGAAAAGCCATGGGCAAATTCTACTGTGTTTGCGTATTTCAAAAGTTAGTATTCCCTTTCTTAAGTATTGCTTATTTTTCATGTTAATTTAGTATTGAATTTTAAAAAATTAAAATAAATTTTGTAATTTTTTTTACAAATAAAATTTAAAATATTATTAAGATTAAATTATAACTCATTTATGATATGATTTTAACATAAAGATGATTGTTGTTTTTATTAGTTCAAGATGAGAAGGTACCCCGATATCCTCTTAGAATTTAAGGTACTAAATCAATCACCAAAACCATATCGTAGGTGGGACACTTGCCCATGTTGTGTTTTCTTGATCCCAACGGTAAAATGAAAGATCGTCAGCTACAACGAAGAAGCAAGATTCCTCGCATCTCTCTAATCTGTCCAATGATTCGGATATGTAAAGGTAGTATTGCGTGAAGGTGAATTCGTTGACTTGTCCAGAGCAACTCAATGGTGGCCAGATTTTGCTTTGACCACTAGGAGGCAGAGGAATCTCGATTTTATTTAGAGGAGGAATAACCTTTATTAAATCATAAGCCAAGTTTCCTAGACATCTTATGAACATGCTTTTCTCTTTCTGGGTGTTGTATATAGTCATTGTTGTTGCGCTACACATGCCCAAATCCAGCAATAATAGCACCATGGTAATTGTTAGGTGAATGCTGTTCTTCATGGTTGCAATTATGATCTTGTTCTGGAAATTCATTTTCCGATTTCCACTCTATATTAATGTTCAAGGACCTAGCCACACGTTAATTTAATTTAATTTTTTTTTTGTTACAAGAGGAGTTTTGAATATACAGAGCGTTGGTGAATTGAGTTAATGATCATTTACTACTCACGCAAGTTAGATGGAAAAGCGTCAAATAAAACCCATAGAAACAATCAAAAGTAATCCAATCGTTATTACTTAGTCTGTTTACTTTAAGAAAATATTTTATTTTCATTTTTATTTTCAATTACAAAACTGTCACATTTCCAGTTTACAAATATTTGTATGCTAAGCAGTGAAGACAACAATAGAACATAGTTATTCCACTTTATTGTACAAATATTTAAAAATAGGAAACAGATTGGAAACAAAAAATATTTTCTCAAAGTAAATAAACATAAATTTTCTCTCTAATATAATGAATATGTGATTTTGATTTTTGAATTAAAATGTTTTAATCCCTCAAAATATTTCAAAATATGGTTTTCATCTGTATAAAAATTTAATAGAATTTTAGTTCCTATTTATTTAGTCTCCCATTAGGACTAAAAACATGCATGTGTTTCTATTAAAATTTAATAATTAAAGACATATTAAATTTTTATAAAAATTAAAACAAATTTTCAATTATTTTGAGGAAAAATAAAACAGATCTTACCTTGATTTTTTAATAACTTATTCAAATTTAGTCATTCGATTTTTAATTATTATAATAAATACTTTCATCACTTTTTCTTTTAAGTAGGATTTTAAGATGTATTTGAGATACAAAGTGATTATAAATGATAGAAGTTATAACCTTAATTAAATTTAAAATATTTTGTATGGTGTGGATTAAGGATTCGAAGTGGGTAAAAGTTTTCATTTTTTAATTTGGGTGAAATGTGATTTTTTTAGTAGATTTTGAGCGGGGTTTTAACTAGTTTAACATGTTTAATTTATGAAGATTTTGACAGGAATAAATGAGATAGAAAACTTTTGATTATAGCAATTGAAAAAATTTCAACAGCTCAGTTGTAATAATTAAGAGATTAAATTCAAGTATAAAGTTACTGAAAGATGAAAGTCGAACATTAATTATAGTAAACAGAAATGCAGTTGAGTCTATAAATAAAAAAAAGGAGAGAATTTGGACCTCAATTATTTCCCAAAGAGTGGTCCAGCTTTGTGGAAGGGCCAAATTCAGTCAAGATATTTAGCATTGAGAAAAACAATGTTGGGCTTGAGGCTCGTAGTTTACACTTTCAGCCTCGCTTAATGACAAAAAAAAAAAAAGACTGTTTAGTCACTTCCTTTCTTGACATAGTCTGTTTGTTAAGCGTTAGAACATCCATTCCACACGTTTGGAGAAACTAAAGTTAAATAATTGATAGATTTACACTGAAAGGAGATTCAAAGTTTTACAAACACACCATTAAGGGTAAACTTGTCGAACAAAATTCACGAGTACATATAATAAAAGAAATATACTATACATAAAACAATTTATGTGATGTTGTATTTTATGTTAATTTCTTTTTATTATATCATTAATTATATTATATATATATTTCTCTCTTTTTTATATAATTAATTATGTTACATTCTTTTTTTTTTCTTTTTCTTTGTTTACAATTTGTTGTATAAATTATTAAAAAAAAAAAACATTTCTCATCATAAAATGGATGACAAAAGAAGTATGCATAATAGAAAAGTTTTAAATATTATGTATCATACATTCATATATATCCACATATATATAGTCTTAAGAATAGAAATACATTATAAAATTCTTCTTGAGTATACCATGGATCTTAACATAATATAATTGACTAGGGTAAAGCTAAAAGAGCTTGTGATTGCTTCTCATATTGGAAGCCATTTCCCATGGAGTCATCAGCAGACCACACAAAGATACCATGAAGTTTCTGCTGAGTCTTTAGTCTATGGCATGCCGTGAAGAACCCACCACTAGGGGACAACCCTCCACTCCCATCACTAATGAAGCTCACCAACACCTTCCCACCGTTGTAGTTCGAGCTTTGAGTGTTGAAGTACTGGATAAACTGGTCGACGCTGGTGCCCTTGTCGTACGCATAAAACTGGAAGTTAACGTAGTCTATGAGGTCACCGTAACTCTTCCACAAGGCCAAGTAGTGGCTCTGAACTTGGTCGTCGTCGAATGGGGCAATAGAGGCAAAGGTGATGACCCCGTTGGATTTTAGGGTTTTGATTAGCCTCCCCACGCACTCCGCGAACGTGTCGGGGTCTGCCTTGAAGTGCTCGTAGTCGATGTCGATGCCGTCCAGGTTGTACTTTTTTATTATGGTCGTGAGGGAAGAGACCGCGTTGGAAACCCACGTGTCCATTGAGGATGGGTCGAAGTAAGCAGAGCCGCCTCCCACGCTGTCCCCTCCCAGACTGACTGCTACTTTCACGTTTGAGTTTTTGGTCTTGATGTCGGAGACTTGCGTGGGGCTAAGGTTGTCGGTGTCCCAAAAGATGTTGAAGTTTCCGTTTGTGGGAGAGGGTGAAGATGACGTGTCGTAGTCGATGGCGAAGGAGAGGATGAAGTGGAATTCCACGCTCGGGTTAATGGGGACATCGGAGAATTTAACGTTGTTGAACTCGGCTCCAATGTATTCTCGGAATAAGTTTGAGGAAGGGCTTGCTCCTGCATTGGTTGATGTCAGTAATAAGAAGATTGAGAAGAAAAGTTTACGAGTGGAAGTGGGAAATTTCATCTTTTGACTCTAAGAAAGCAAGATATGCTTCAATTAAAGGATGTTTTTGTGTTATTGGTGATGATGCACTGTGCTTTGGTAGGGTTATATAGTAATGGATCGAGTGTGAATATTGAGGATGGAAGATGAAGTGCAAAAATATAAAACTGGGTGCATTTCGTTCACGTATGGTCGTCCTTTATTTATTGTACACTTGATTTCAAAAACTTTGAATTTAACTATCTTAATTAACTTTGGTTGAAGCTTGTTTTGTTGCTTTTAATGCCAGTAGAAGACCGCGCCATTCACGGCCATTTTCGCGTCTCCAAATATTGAAATTTCCTACTACTTTCTTATGAGTTGTGATCTTTCTAAAGAGTGTCCACAGTTCATAGCTAGTATCTTTACTTAATTTCTCAAGTCATTTAATTTTATAGTTGGGAAGATGATATTGATGGCTTGTGGAACACTAGGGGTGTTGACCACCATATCTATTTCCGGGTACCAATATTTATGAATAGAACAAGAAAAATTATATTTTCTTATTTTAAAATAATTTTTAGAACCGAAATAATTTATTTTTAATAAATAAACTAGTGACAATAAAATTATAGAACTATCTATCTATCTATATATATATCATTTTATACTAATGTATTATTTTTACATAAAATCTATTATGTGACATGGACTTTAACAATTAAACACAGACACATCTAATTGAATTTCTGTACCAAAAGAGATTAAATTAAGTTTGAGTGGGATTGTATCCATAGACAACTAAAATATAAAATGTGAGATGATATATGATACAACATGTAAGTTTCAGTAAATCTACACCATCCCACAAAAGAGAGAGTAAATCTACACCTTTAATATTTTTTTTTATAAATGATTAGTAAAATTTAATAATGTGATATTATTATCTTGATAATCATTTATATAAATTATAAATAATTTAAATGTGTAGATATATAATCTAATAATAAGGATTTGTTTATATTTAAATAGTATATTAAAGATTAAAGTAAAGTGATGCAATGCAATATCAATAAATTTTTTAGTTAAATGAAATTTTGTAGACTTAATATATTTCATAAAAAATTTAAATCCATACCATTTATAGAAAATTATTGAAAGTATAAGTTTGTAAAAAGTTACTTAAGTTTTCTTTTGTACATTTGGGTCATGTCCAATCTCATAGAAAATTCAAATCAAATTATATTTATAACATTTTAAAAAAGATATTTATAAATAAACAATTTTCTAAAATACTTGGTTCAAAACATACTCTGAGATAACATTAAGTAAGTTTGAATATTTTTTTTTAACGTGAACCTTTACTTTAAAGAGGAAAAGAGATTAATTTTAATTTACTATGTATTAAGTTATTATGACTAGCCAGTGTATTGTGTATTGTATAGATTTTTTTTTAATTTAAATAATTTTAAAATATATAAAAGAAAAAAATTTAAATTTAAATTTTTAGTTCAAATAAGTAAGTGAGAAAATAACTTAGATTTAGAAGAAAGGAGTCAATTTAAAAAATTAAAAATTATTAATTGAAGAGTATAAGTAGCTAATATTTGAGACAAAAAGAATATAAAAGTCAAAATTCAAAAATAGTCAAAGTTAATATTTGAGAGAAAATCTTAAAATCTTAACATAAGAAGGAAAATAAAAATATTGATAATTTGATGTTTGAAAAATTAAAAAGTATTAAATGATGGTAAGATAATATACCAAAGAAGTTAATAGGAAAGAGAGTACATTTGAAAATAAAAACTTAAAACTTATAATATAAGAGTAGGTAAAACATTTTTATACTATAGAAAAATACGATTGTGTGATAAAGAGATTTACTGTGAACCACAATTAAAAATATACTATCTGTACATATTTTTCATATATACAAGAGCTCATCTAATCTTAAGTTGTTTATACTTTGCATTCAAACATTATACTTATGACATCCCTAGAAAACTAAACAAAAAAATCTAAATTTGAGGAAATTAAGTGAAGAAATAAAAAAATAATTAAGAGAAGTAGGTAGGTGTTGGCGGATAAAGATATAGGGAAAAAACAATACAAGGGCCAAAGTTAGAAAAAATAGAGGACCTATTGTTTTTGGTTTGGTCGGGAGTACACGGCAATCCTTAAGCTAATTTATCTTGGAAGGCAAAGTGTCTCAATCCTGAATTGATCCCTCTTTCCATAAGAAAATCTTTTTCTGGGGAATGAAGTTACTTGAAAATGTACCAAAATAAAAGTCTCATTGGTGCTGATAGAGGTTGTTGTGGTTGTGAAGCAGTGTCAATAAAATGAAGAAAATGGGCCCACCTTTGTGTCTTAAAACTTAAAACACAACCCAATCCAATCCTTAAGCATTGTAGACCGGCCCAACAGTGAGAAAGCAAAAGAAGGATCTTCAAATGGACCATTATACCCATAGAGAAACTTACAAAAGAGGGACCATTATGCATATGCTTTGGAGTTCATTAGCGACCCCCCAAAGCAAAATCAGACCAATCTCTGCTTTTTTACTTTGCTTGTAGAGTATCCACATGTAATATTTGCTCCTAGTATGTCTACTTTTTCCACATGGCACTTCATCTATGACACTTTTTGACTAAGTACATAAATAATCATCACACGGTTTTAAATTAGAAGAGTGTTGTTTTTGCATGGAAATTATTAAAAATAATATATTTTAATGGTCTCATTTCTCTAATGCGTTTCTCTTTGAATTTAGATGTAAAATTTATAAATTTTGTAATTTTTAATATATTTCAAATAACAGTAAAAAAATATTAAAAAAATTCATTTAGAAGCACTCTTCTTCAAATCAGATATGTAACTGCACATAAAAATATTTTACCTCACGCAACAATTAAGAATCACAACGATCATGTTGTAACTAGTACTGCTCCAGCTGATCATACATACAGAATCCATAATTTAGTCTGAGAAAACTGAAAAAATGAAATGTCATAGTTTTATGATTTTACAACTTAACAACCTTGCGTAACTAGGGAACATTAGTTGCAACCTTCTGGGGGAGCAAATAAACAATTTGGTTCCTTGCTCTACACAGTCTTGTCTTGGCCAAAAGGGCAAGTGGTAGGAGAGCATATTTTTTGAGCAGAAAGAATCAGAACCTCGCCATATGTGAATGTCAGAAAAGAGGGATATTCTGTTGAGAAAATATTAGAGGAATAAAGTGAAGCATTAATAAACAACTATAAAGGAGGGAGTTTGTTACAAGTAATAGTTGTTGAATGAGAGTTTACACAACTATGGCAACTTGGGTGGACACATTTTCAACAACTGAGACTTTACATCATCTTTCACATTCTTTTGTCACTGGCATTATCTTTTGTGATATAATAGTGTTGTGATACAAATGGGCATTTTAAGAGCATTCAAAATTTTATAAGAAATTAAATTGCTCTTGCTAGGCTTAATTTGTTTTAGATTTCATAGGGAAGAAAAATCAGTTTACTTTTAAGGTGCTCATGATATGTTCCTATTTTAAAACTTAATCATACAAATCACATTAAAATGTCTTCTTACATTAAAAAATATCAAACAAACATATAGTTATTAAATTTTTTATGGTATATATGAGTAGATGTACACATTTTGCTGATAACACATGCAATATATGATAGGGTAAAAAAGTGAAAAAATATCGGACACGTGTATTTCCACGTTTTCCATTGTAGCACCTGTAGGGGACACCGAGATAAGTTCACAACACCTAAGTTCCTACGCGCAAGTCATCCACTTTTTTTAGTCACTTCGTATATAAACACTTAGAAAATCTCAAAATCAAACATATGATGCTTGTGCATTTTGAAATACTCAAATATTACATCATTTTAAGACTCATTTTTGCTTGTTTAGTGTTTCAAAATTAAAATATAATAGATTATTATCTGAAACAAAAATAAATACAAAAAATATAAATATGTGAGGTAACGTATAAAAGTCATTTTAAATTCTGAAGTCATTTAAAAAATTGATAGAATTCTTAAATTTGATTTAATAGTTAGGATCCAATAAAGAATAAACTAAGAACCCGTAAATGAATTATTTATTCAAGATGCTCTTCCAAACATGTCAGGAACATATATTTTATTCAAATTTCAACCACACAAATACAGAGATATGCTTGAAATGCATTGCCGAAGTTCTAAAAAACTAACCATATATTGCCATTTCCTTGTTAAAGTGGACTTTGAAGCAGAAGATTTACCATCTTTGGCATGTTTTTTTTGTGTGTACGTGAAAATGTAATTTATCCTTATCCTTTGAGTTTAAATAGTTTAAATAATTAACTAGTATGTGTAGCGTGTTAAATATTTATTTTATAGATTTAAATATATTTTAAAATTAAGTAAATACAACTCTATCTGTTTTTAGTTTTTTTTTTGTTATTTTTAGGTTTTTTTTTACATTTTTAGTATTTTGTTTTATTATTTATTACTAATTAAGGTTAGTTTAGTGTTAATATAAATAAATAAATAAAATTAATTAAGATAATAAAAAATATTATAAATTAAAATGATTAATTTTTTAAGTACGTAATTAATTAACTAATATATTTACTATTTTATATAAATAAAGTAACTGTATATAATATATTTTTAGAATTAATTTTTAATTTTTAATATATTATGAACAAAATAAAATTTATTTTTTTAATATTGTTCTTACTTTTCAATTAACTAATTTGCTTTTAATTTTTTATTCTTAAAAATTATATTTACTTTAATATTTATAGTTTATTTTAATATATTATTTTTATATTTTAATTCATTAATTTTGAAAAATGTAATATAAATTATTTTTCTAATATATTACAAGTAATGATTTTATGAAATTTTTTTTGAAATGTAATATATTAAAATTAATTTATATTATATGTCAGCACCAATTTATATTTAAAATTATTTTTTATTATCTTAATCTTAATTAATAATTTTTATTTTATTAAATATATAAATATTAAATTAACTATAATTAATGATAAAGATTAAGAAATAATACTAAAAAATATCAAGATTGAAAGTAAAAAAAATTACAATGATTAAAACTCGACAGATGTTTAAATTATTTTTTAAAAAATTATAATAAATAAATACTTTTAAATATATAAATTATATTATAATTAAGATTTGATGTAAATTAATATTTTGAATATATAAATTATATTTTAAATTTATAATAAATATTATATTGTGATACAAGATTATTTTTAATCATTAATAATTTTTTAAAAATGTTAAAATTTAACTTAAAAAAAATGAAAAATATACGTTCAGAGATATAAGAAGTTGAGAATTTTTTTTAAAACGTTCTCATTCAATAGCTATTTAATTCATGAATATATCTATATATATATATATATATATATATATATATATATATATATATATATATATATATATATATATATATATATATATATATATATGCATTAAATTGATATTAGAAAAACATAACAAAAGGAAATGAGAAATTAGTTTATCGATTGATTTTACTGTAATCTAATTATCAAATTATTAATTTTTACGATAACCATTAAAGATCATAAATACCATAATTCATGATTAATTAACAATAAAATATTTTATACTTATATAGCATATAAATATTAAACTCATAGTTTATTACATACTATTATAATAACATTGTCAAAATCAGACCAAACCAATCTGTCAAACAGGTTGAATTCGGAATAAATATCCAGAATAGTTCATTTAATCTCGAAAATCAATCCTACAATAAATGAGCAAAAACCAACTAAAAATCTATTTATTTGAAAAAATAATTAAAATAAATTCTGGATATCTCCTAGTTTTAAAAAATTAATTATGATTGATACAATTTTAATCTCATATTAAAATATATTAATTATATTTATTTAGTTTCTAAATATAGTTGCTAATATAATTTATTATTGTTTATTATTCAACTTAAATATTATCACATTTGATTTAGTTTTTACTATTATATTTCATGGGTAATGAGTCGAGTTCTGATATTTACTATTGAAGTTTTATTTTTAATTTAATGGAGTTATAAATATTGTTATTTTTTGTTTAAATTTTCTTAATATATTACATTAAAAATTTAAATAATATTAATTCATTATTACCCATTTAACTATAATTAGACTATTTAATTTTGAATCACAATCCTTATTGTTCAATCATCAATCTAATTTTAAAAATATTACAATTGACTAATATAATTATTATAAAGAAATTACCAAATACATAATGATTCCTAATTAAATTAACTATACAAAACTACACATGTACATACTATTATTTAATTTTAGTTATATAAAAAATATTTATCTTATAAACAAAATTTAAATACAGTATTTTTCAATCAAAACTTGAATCACACCTCAATAGTTTATAAACATTTAATACAAGTATTTATGTAATACGGATTACCAATATAAAACTTCAATTATAAAAAACAAAACACGTATAAAATTCCATCCAAGTTTTATCCTTGTGAATTAAGAATTACAAAAACCATAAACATAGTAAAACAGTGGTGAATTAAGAATTACAAGAACCAGCGGGCACGTGCCTCACTCTTTGTAAAATGGGATAAGTAAACCCTACTCTCCACTTTCACCTAACAACGAACAGTAAACAGTAAACAGTAACAGAGAAACAGTGAGAGTAGGTTAGTGTTACTGTGTTGAGCGTTTCAGTTTCAGATTTTCTTTTTTCAAAAAAGATATTTTATTACGTGTTGTGCTGTGTCATTTGTAACGGTCGCGTGATCCCAGAAACGTCCCAAGTTGGACGCCGTTTCATTTGCCGTCTCACTATTTTCAAACATCTCGCACCTCAACTCATAAACAAACCATAACGGTAACGCCTTCTTCAATTTCCACTTTCTCTCTCTCTTTTGTCTTTCTTACTTTTTTCTTCCAGCTTCCATAACAGAGACACTCCCTTTCCTTTTTCTCCCTCTCACTCACATTTTATATTAACCATTAAATAAAAAATTAAATAAATAATATCTCTGGAATGAAGCTTCTGACACCGCAAAATTCCATCTGAATAAAACACCATATCCACATTCCAACTTCGACGATTCTTCTTTCGGATTTCAATTCCACAGTTCTTCATTCTCCAACCACACGTTTCACTATCGTTGGTTCGGATTTCAATTGTTGAACGAAATTTCAATTGTTTTGGATTGCTGAGTGCAATGGAGGCTCAGCAGAGAAGAGGAGGATTGGTGCCGTTATCGCCGTCGCAGACTGTGCGCTCCGGCGACAAGCCGGCGCGAGATCTGCGATCTGCGGATTCTAATTCGAGCTTTCACAAGTTCGATAAGGATAAAGGCGTCAATGTGCAAGTCCTTGTTCGCTGCAGGTCACTGAGTCGAACTCCGAGTTTCACTTCATTGAGTTTGGTTAGTTCGCGACTCAGTAAAATTCGCTGATCGCGTTTTTGTTTTTGTTTAGGCCGTTGAGTGAAGATGAAGCGAGGTTGAACACGCCGATCGTGATTTCGTGCAACGAAGGTAGAAGAGAGGTTTCTGCTGTGCAGAATATAGCCAATAAACAGATCGATAGAACCTTCGCATTTGACAAGGTTTTTTCGTGTTTTGCTTTCTTTTATGATCTTTTTTAGTAATGTAAAATTGGATGACTTATTATTTTTATTATTTGAAGTGTGAATTGCTTTTTGTATTTTATGAATTCTGCATTCAGATGAAAATATTAATATTCTTTAGCTTAATATGAAATGATCGAATTTCTCTATCAAACATAAATACATAATCACCAGAACAAACTATTACTCGTCTTTCTGTTATTTCTTTTGTGAATCCTAAACTTGCCGTTGTGCATTAATTGGGATTTATGATTGTTTGGAATAGGTTTTTGGTCCTAATTCGAGGCAGAAAGAACTGTATGAGCAGGCAGTGTCTCCTATTGTGAATGAAGTGCTTGAGGGCTATAACTGCACCATTTTTGCGTATGGTCAAACAGGGACAGGGAAGACATACACAATGGAAGGAGGTGCTAGGAAGAAGGTTACTATTTTTGGCCTGAATTGATCTTTATAGTATTATTTCTTGTTGCTTTGTGCTGAATTCGTTCATTTCTGTGTGTTTTTGGTTATGTAGAATGGAGAGTTTCCGAGTGATGCCGGTGTCATCCCGAGAGCTGTGAAACAGATTTTCGATATATTAGAAGCTCAGAATGCTGAGTATAGCATGAAAGTAACGTTTCTTGAGCTTTATAATGAAGAGATAACAGATCTTTTGGCCCCTGAGGAGACTTTAAAATTTTTGGATGATAAATCTAAGAAACCTATAGCTCTTATGGAGGATGGAAAAGGGGGTGTTTTTGTCAGAGGTTTAGAGGAAGAGATTGTTTGCACTGCAAATGAAATTTATAAGATATTGGAAAAGGGTTCTGCAAAAAGGCGAACAGCTGAGACTCTTCTTAACAAACAAAGCAGCCGTTCCCACTCCATATTTTCTATCACTATTCACATTAAGGAGTGTACTCCGGAGGGTGAAGAATTGATTAAGTGTGGGAAGCTAAATCTTGTGGACCTCGCAGGCTCTGAGAATATTTCACGTTCCGGTGCAAGAGAGGTATCAAATGTTTGTGATGTTTATTTTGGGTAGTGTACATTTAAATGATATAATTTAGAACAGTAGAGCAGTCCGCTTGTTTTGTGCATACGATATGAAAGACTCTTATTTGGTCTAATCGTGAGAATAATGATATTGAAAAAGATATGCCCCTTGAGTCAACTACATTGCAAAATTCAAATTACCCCTTGTATATTAGTCATCTTCAGTTCTTGAATTATCTTTGTCTCACTCTGATTTATTCTTCAGCATTTGTCTGAAAAGAGTAAAATGTTTATAGCTTTTTTGAGCTTCTTTTGTAAGAAAATTCTCGCAGGGTAGAGCAAGGGAAGCTGGGGAGATAAATAAAAGCTTGCTTACACTAGGTCGAGTGATTAATGCTCTAGTTGAGCATTCAGGTCATGTTCCTTATAGGTATGAATGGCTACTGTTCATCTGGTTATTTCTCATTGGTATCTTTTGATTCTATTTTTCAAACCTAGAGAAAAATGCTTTTGTATTATTAAGATGTCCCGTTATATCAGGGATAGCAAATTAACAAGACTGTTAAGGGATTCCTTGGGCGGTAAAACCAAGACATGCATCATTGCCACGATATCACCTTCTATTCACTGTCTGGAAGAAACTCTTAGTACCTTGGATTATGCACACCGCGCCAAAAATATCAAGAACAAACCAGAGGTGACTTTCATGGTTCCTACCTTTTTTGTCAACCTTACCATGCTTTTTTTCTTATCATAGATCCATAGTGCAACATATCTAATAGTTTGGAGTTCAATACTTTGTTAGATCAATCAGAAGATGGTGAAATCTGCACTCATTAAGGATTTGTATTCTGAAATTGACAGACTGAAGCAAGGTTTTTCACTGTTTACATTTTAAAATAGTTTCTGTTAGTCGCTTGGCGTTGTCCCTCATTCAGTTTTCTCCAAACCGAGAAAATATTACCATGTTAATAAACTATTTTTCCTTTTCACAGTTCAGTGCTGAAATGTTGAATTTTTTATATATGTGGTATGCAGAGGTGTATGCTGCAAGAGAGAAGAACGGAATTTATATACCACGTGATCGTTATCTTCATGAAGAAGCAGAGAAGAAGGTTTCTCTAACTAATATTTTAATATGAATTGGGAATACAGTTATGCTTTTGAGATGTTACTATTGCTAAATCTGTATGTTGTATATAGGCCATGGTTGAAAAGATAGAACGCATGGAACTAGAAGCAGAGTCTAAGGATAAGGTATTTTCCATCGTAAATTATTCCAATATAGTTACGATCACTTGGATATTGAAATACATCCCGTAACTTGTAAGCAGCAATTGATGGAGCTTCAAGAACTCTACAATTGTCAGCAACTATTGACTGTTGAGTTAAGTGATAAACTTGAAAAAACTGAGGTAAAAAAAGTTCAGAAGAGGTGGCCGTACCTAATTGATCTTTTCTTTATTTTGAGCTTCTCATCTGGTTGAAGAGTTAAATTTAATCATGGCATATGCTATCTCAGAGAAGTCTTGAAGAAACTGAGCAGTCATTATTTGATATTGAGGAAAAGCACACACAAGCAAATGCAACAATTAAGGAAAAGGAATTTCTAATATTGAATCTACTGAAATCTGGTTAGTTAAGTGTAATTATACTGCTTATTCTGTGTCGACCAACTTTCTGTTAGGGTATTTACCATACTTTTTTTGAGTTGGTTGTTCAAAATCATTTCTCTCATCATTCCAATGTAGTATGCAGTAGTGTGTATTTTTTTTTTTTATTCTTGCTTTTTCCAGAAAAAGCCCTTGTGGAACATGCAATTGAGCTACGAGCTGATCTTGAGAATGCTGCATCTGATGTGTCAAACCTATTTTCTACAATTGGTTAGCATAACTTTTCAAGTGGTTTTTCTTGTGGGTCTCAATTAGAGAGAATACTTTGACATCACATAAATTTTTTAAAATCTTAGAGCGGAAGGATAAAATTGAAGAAGGAAATAGAATACTTATCCAGAAATTCCAGTCTCAGTTAGCTCAACAGCTAGAAGATTTGCACAAGACGGTTGCAGCATCAGTAATGCAACAAGAGCAGCAACTGAAGGAAATGGAAGAAGAAATGCACTCTTTTGTATCAACTAAGGCAGAGGTGGGTTTCCACAGGATGCAATCATGCTTGTTATTTATATTACCCTATTAACAAATTTGCTTTGGTATGCATCTTTCAGGCTATTGAAGATCTTAGAGTGCGGGTAGGAAAATTGAAGAGCATGTATGGCTTGGGCATTAAAGCTTTGGACAGTTTAGCTGAGGAGATTAAAGGAAATAATCAGTTAACTTTTGAAGAGTTGAATTCTGAAGTAGCCAAGCAGTCATCTGCCTTGGAGGATGTAAGGGTTGTCTCTTACACTTTATAAATTGATTCTATGTGAGCTTTCTTGGTGTTTTTAATTAAAATTTTTGTGCTTTAGCTTTTTCAAGGCATTGCATTAGAAGCTGATTCATTACTAAATGATCTTCAAAGTAGTCTCCAAAAGCAAGAAGCCAAGTTAACTGCCTATGCTCGACAACAGGAAGAGGTGTGTGATTTCCGGTTTGTAGGGTGAACTTTAGAGTTAGAGATGCTAAATTCTTTGCTATTGCATGTAGGCACATGCCAGAGCAGTGGAGAATACGCGTGCAGTATCTAAAATAACTGTCAATTTCTTTGAGACATTACACGTGCATGCATCCAATTTGATCCAAATTGTGGAAGAAGCACAATTTACCAATGATCAGAAATTGTACGAACTTCAAAAGAAGTTTGAGGTGATTCAAGTGCCTATTTTGCGGAATTTGCACAAATCAAGATTGGAAATTTTCTAATACTATTTTCTTTCTTAACTTTGATGCCATCTTATTCTTTACTGGTGTAGGAGTGTACTGCACAGGAAGAAAAACAACTATTGGAGAAAGTGGCAGAAATGCTAGCTAGCTCTAGTGCTAGAAAGAAAAATCTGGTAGCTGTTTCTTTTAGACATACTAAGCTTACCTAGTACCTACAGTAGCTTCTGTCACTACTTGAATGTAAGTTCTTTTCTGCTTGTTAGGTCCAAATGGCAATTAATGATCTTCGGGAGAGTGCAAACACTAAAATCAGTAGGCTGAGGCAAGAAACATTAACCATGCAAGATTCCACTTCTTCTGTTAAAGCAGAATGGAAACTTCACATGGTAAAAACAGAATCCAACTATCACGAGGATACTTGTGCAGTAGAATCCGGAAAGAATGATCTTGTGGAGGCTCTTCAGTACTGGTATGGATGTACTGTGTACTTTTCACTATTATATTCTCTTCTGTTCACTGAGCCCTACCCTAAACAAACAATTGCACAGCTGCAAGAAGGCAGAAGTAGGTGCACAACAATGGAGAAATGCTCAAAAGTCCATACTTGGCCTAGAGAAGAGAAATGCTGCTTCTGTGGATGCTATTATTCGGTAGGTTTTTCATTCCCCGTGGAGATCAAATAGTCAATATATTTTATTCATTTTTTCCCAATTGCTTTTCGTCAGGGGAGGAATGGAAGCTAGTCATCTCCTCCGAGATCGATTCTCAAGTGCTGTGTCAACCACACTTGAAGATGCAGAAATAGCAAACAAGGATATTAACTCATCCATTGAACGTCAGTACTTGGTCTCATACCTATGCATCGTAAATGCCTTGGTAAATCATGCCGTAGTTGTCAATTGACTAATTATTTACACTTGCAGAATCATTGCAACTTGATCATGATGCATGTGGGAATCTAAACTCTATGATTATCCCATGTTGTTGTGACTTGAGAGAATTGAAGGGCGGTCATTACCACAGAATTGTAGAGATAACTGAAAATGCAGGGAAATGTCTTCTCAGTGAATACACAGTAAGGGGCTTCCAAGTACCAAATTCCTTAAGTATGCACATATGTATAGTTTGTATAGATTTGGCTAACAAGCAATTCTGATCTAGCCATAGCAGTTTGGAAAATCACTAAACTTTTGACATGTATAGCATGCTATTGCTTGAAGTGGTTTGCATAAAGCATCTTTTTTTTTTTCCCCTCAAGGAAATGGGTGTTATGTTTGGATACTGGATTCTGATTTTTTATGTTTAAAACTGTATGTGAAATCCAGGTAGATGAACCGTCTTGTTCAACACCAAGAAAGAGACCCTTCAATTTACCCAGTGTTTCATCCATAGAAGAACTAAGAACCCCATCATTTGAGGAACTACTGAAATCATTCTGGGATGCTAAATCTCCAAAACATGCAAATGGTGATGTTACATACATTGGGGCATATGAAGCTGCTCAGTCCGTAAGAGATTCCAGAGTTCCTCTTATAGCAATTAACTAGGACAGTCAAAACTCTGTAAATAGCATATTGTTCAAATATAATTCCATACAAATTACATATTCATTTATTGATTATTTGGAAAGAGCAAAAAAGAAGAAAATCTTTTTTAGTTCAGTTTTGCTTCCACAAAGGTACGTCTATTGTCGATGTCAACTGAAATATGGATCATATTGTGATTTTTACACATTTATGTTGAATCTCAAACCTTCATAAAAAATTCATTGTCATGGGAAATGAGAGTGAGTGAAAGAGAAAGAGAACTGGAGGGTTTCCTTGCAGGGTGTATAGAGTTGTACATTTCATCGATACCTGCTATATATACGATGAAATTGGCAACTCACTACTCAGATAAAGGAATAGATAAATTGTTCTTTGCGTAGAAATACAGTTCACAGGAGTCTCACAAGACAAACATGAGCCCTTTGATTAGGTGTGAGGGGGAAAAGATAAGCAGACGTGAATGATTATGATGAGATTTGAGTAGATGAAATCGGCTTCTAATTATTATTCAGATAAAGGAATTCAAAACTGTGTACTGTGTAGAATTGTAAATACTTTTGTGCAAGTATCACAACTCAGTAATTCGTTCTGGACCCAAAAATTGAATGTTGATTTAGGCACAAAACATTGCTACTCTAATATCAATTGCAACTGACCGTCCACTAAACTTGGGAAGGGTAGGGGATTAATTCATTGGCTTCATCATTTAATAATACAATATATATAACAATATTTAAAAGCGATACTAGTTTTTGGTGTAAATATTTTTGCGTCTATTTTATCCTTTAATTGATTTCACTTTTTCTTTAAGTAATGCTGCATTGTTAATTAATTGCTTCTATTCTCATTTAGCCAAAAAATAAAAAATAAAAAAGGGCATCCATAGAGGCATCATAACATCTTTCTTTCTGTTAGTTGAAAATAAAATTATGTTTTATGTAACAATATATAAAGGCGATGCTAACTTTCAGTACATACATTTTTTTGACCCCATTTACTTCATAATCATTATCCCATTTTATCCTTCAACAGCTACTAAACTGCATACTTTCCAATTTCAGCTACTTTTTTGAAGTAGTGTTGTATTATAATTTTTTTTTCTTATCTTACTAAAAAAATAAAAAATACGGATATATAACACGATAATGCTAATAATACAAAAGTTTTTAACATGTGTATCATTTAAGGAGGACGAAAAGCCAAATAATCAGTATTTTCTTTGGGGAAAATCTTGTATGTTTATTAATCGATATATCATTCTGATCACGAATGAATATGCCATTTGAAAATGAAATTCAAAACATCATGCCCCTATATTTATTATGTAATTTTTAAAAAATCAAAGAAAATATTATTTTCTTTTCCCAGGAATGCTTTTGATCGGTGTTTTTCATTAAATTGTTCCTATAAGAGACGAGAATCCAACTTTCATAAATTAGGAATTTTTTTTTAATAATATGAAAAGACTACCATATTCTTATCAGTTCACACAATACACTTCGGACTAATATAATATAACAAATAAGAAAAGTTAAGTAAGAATACCAATAAATATTTTTAATATTCATACTATAATTTAAAAAATAAAATATATTATTTAATTATTTAATATATTAAATATTATGTTTTTATATACTTTTTATTATTTTAATTCAATAAAAGTTGTCAAGCCTCTTAACAAACTATTTAAAAATATTAATTAATGTCACAATATTTTAGTAGAAAATCAGCAGCTTGCCAGTGATCATTTTAAAAAATGTCACAACCATAGGTTAAAAAAATGAAAAAACCAATGAGTAAGAAAATGTGTTTATCGTAATGAGAGAATTATTAACATTTCATTATATAATTTATTTGGGCGAACAGAATTGTCCGAGGAAATAACATCTGGATCCTAATCGAATTGAAGCATATTTACAGGTAAAATAAGAATATGGTGAGATGCAATACAAGGAGCTCCTTAATCCATGTCAATGTACAAAAGGAGCTATAATTGAGATCATTAGATATTATATTGACCAAAAACGAATGAATTATTTATAGGGTGTAAAACATCCGCCTAATCTTTAAGCAAATTTCAGGAACCTTCAACATGATCACATTCTATTCTATCTTCTTCCCAATGTACAAGAATACTGCACCCAAAATATCTACTACCACAGCTACAACCACTTTTTAATGCTGATGGGACCAAAACCTGCACAAACATGTCTGTCATTGCATAGGTTACAAGTATAATAAACCAATTCCTACAATTTTATAAATCAAAAAACAACTAGAACATCCAAAGAAAGCTCCTATTCTCTATAAACAAAGCTCCTATCAAAACAAGGGTATTGTAATATACAAAAACAATCAAACATCAAAGTGAAGTTGCAATCAGAATAATGCCGTACCTGAAGAATTCATCACAATAAACTTGCACTCAGTAGTCCAACGGGCCTTTCTTGCCCAAATGATTCGTCATCAAAATCTTCATTTCTGGAATTTTCTTGGCATAACAACCTATTATCCTGAGCAGGATTTGTGTGAGGAGTATCCCAAACCATTGAATTACCCTCACAAACATTGCCTTGTTTGGGAGCATGATGAACGTCAACATTGTCCTCTGCATTCAGCCTTGTATCATTAGAAATAAGTTCCATTCCCTTATCTTCATCAATGCTTGATGGATCCACATTGAGATCTGAGCACAAATCATGTCCACTTTGCTCTCCAGTTCCTTGATAAGCAAGGGCCACTGTTCCTTGATCCGATTGATCGGCCACATCCTTTTCTGCCTCCTCCATTTCTTTGTTGATGAAGTGCCGTCATCCTCAAAATCTTCCTCTTCTCTTTCTCTATGCAAATAAACCCACAATTTTCTTTCACCATCGAATTGTACACAGGGATCCCGTTCGTAATGTAATCGATCCAAGGCCCCACTAACTACTTGATTAATCTGTGCATCAGAGACATCTTCAACAATATATTGAGAATCTCTAATTAATGTACAAACATCTGCTCTAGTACCAATACTTCCAGGCAACCTGGCAGCTGCATCTCTGACCAGACAAAGAATTGTAACATGTGGTGGTCGATCGCGTTTCAACATAAAATGGTCTCGAGCTTTCGATGTTGGCTTACCACCACACCTTCTCAAGGGTGCAACAATAGATTTTTTCCCATCAGCTGCAGTGTACGAGAAGGCTCTATCAGGAATTGAGTACCTCAAAACTTCTTCCTTACGAAAATAGCCCCTCACTTCCTCAGAACTTGGGCTTATAGTGTTAAGACTCTTTTGGGCTCTAAGGTCCCTAAACCTCTCTTTCTCATCAAGGTTGACTTGCATCAATGCCAAAGGTGGTGCAGGAAGACTTCCAATCTGTTGAAGTGTTTCTTGACCACATTTTAGCCAATTGGCAAAGGAATCAACCAATTTGACAAGCATCTTATGAGGAAGACCCCAAGCTTCAGGAGATGTCACCTCCTCAATGGTATCATGGTCACATGAATTATTAGAAACCGGTCCAGTCCATGACCAACTTCTTGTAGATTTTTCATAAAGTGCTAGCATCTTCCACCCCTTTGCTCCTAAAGGTGCTGTTTTTGAAGAGAATAACTTCAGAACACCTCTGACCAAATCCTGCAATGGCTCTTGTGTCTCAAGTATACAAGGATCACCAGGGTTTGATCTAACACGATTAACAATCTCCTGAACAGTTAGAGATGACATATGCTGTTGATCAGCATGCTCACGACTAGAAGCCACCTTCTCATTTGAAAGATCATAACTGATGCTGCCTTCCTGTGCTTTGTTATGCTCTTCTCTCAGCTTCCCCGCCTCTAAACTGTCTTCTCCAACTTGGTTAATCATTGCCATGCGGACTGCTGAGAGAAGATGTATAATCGAAAATGAGAATCCACTGTGAACAGTAGGAGTGATCAAAGTAAATGGTTTTTTCTGTGGCTTAGTTTCCAGCTCCATGTCTGCTGCTCCTGTATCCATAACAAGTGGTTCAGAATTTTCCATATCTGAACCAATTGTCACAGCTTCTGTTTTTTTCTTTGACTTCCTCTTCAAGGAAGTGTAGTCGCCAGTTTTGGGTAGAAAGTTAGACAGAAGATTGCCACTTTCATCTCTTTCGTCAAGATCTACCACATCGCTCTTCACTTTCCGCTTCTTTGCTGCTGAGTTGCAACCCAGTAATGATGTCTTAGATTTTTCGTTTTGACCACCATCATATGCATCATATTTTCTTCCTTTTCTCCCAAACCGACTCTGCCCAACTTCATTCCCATCTAACAGCAACCGTTTTTCAAGCGAGTCATCTTCCTCGTCAGCCACGTAATCATGCAAGTATTTTGACCTCAGGATGGGGCGATCAAGGCCAGTTCTCTGTTTCTTTTTTTGCATTGTATTATATGAATTCAACGAGGGTCTTTCTAACCCTTCAACAGGTTCCCGGCCATTCCGGCCCATCATGTAGACCTCACTCCAGTCATTGTCATCACCATTAAACTTATCTAAACCTGATGGATAGCTCTCTTCCACAAATTTATCAGCTGAATTAAACAGAGGACTACCGTTGCATACTTTACCCTTCTGCTTTGATTTTGAAAGGTAATTTTCAACCAAAGGCATTTGCCCCTGCTCTCCAAACCTTCCCTTCTTTTTTGATTGTTTTATTCCATGTTCCTTCATATCTTTCCTAACATACTTGAACTTCTTAGGATCCAAGTGAGACTTCAATGATGTCATGTGCAAACCATCAGCAGAACCCAACAAGTACGAATATTTGCTCTGCAACAAAGGATTGTTATCCTCATCGTCATTCAATTGCTCTGATGAGTCTGATTCAGTTTCTTCATTTCTACGAAGCATCCTGTTGTCCCTCAAAGCCATTGTATCCTGTCCTCCATTCTGTCTAAAAGTACCCCTCATCTTCTCTTGCAATGAATTTGTTCTGAAGTGAGAGGATAGAAGTCTATCACTCACTTGTGGGGAGGAAGACCTATAAGCCAAGTAACTTACATCAGGAGACTCCCTCTCTTTCTTCCGTTTCTCACTCCTTGGATTCCAATCATTATACTTAAATGGTGGGTTCATAGCAAAATCCTCTCCTTGCGTTTTGTTGGTGCGGAAAGCTTCATTAAGATCTGATGAACCAACCAGATTTCCTTTATTTGACAAATGTGAGCCCCTCAGTCTAGATTTCATCTGATCAACACTTCCAAATTGCTGAGCATTTTCAGGAGACTTAGCCTTTCTAGAAATATCATAGGAACCTCTCTTAGAGGATGGCTTTACTGTGAACATTTTCATATCTGAAGATTGGCTTGGATTTCTAGTGTATCCATGCAGACCAGCCTTTGAAGACAAAGATAGATCCATCAAATTGTCATAATCTATTTCATCACCTCTCAGAAGGTCAAGCCTCTTTCCTACTCTTGGATCACCAGATCTGTCCATCAGGCTACCACGCAATACATTACGATCTTGTTGGACATATGTAAGTTCCTCATCATTCTCACTGTTCCTAAGCTGATCCCTCATCCTGAGCATTGACCCTGAATCGTAACCAACTGATTTATTCCGTTGGGGAGGAACAGTGGCTGAACCATTCAGCCCAGGATCCAAAGCATGGTAATCAGAAGAAGAATGGCCTGCCAGATCCTTCACTGAAGGCTTCTTTGAACCAGCCAACTTTAGTATACCCTTTGGATTTTTCTTTCCATACTTCTCTGGTTCCAAAACCACTAGTCGTCCTCGTGAATGAAATTCTGAGCCTGAACTCACCCCATGGGAAGGATAATGACCCATTTTGTGCACAACTTTCCTATCCTTGTTCTTCCTACTCCATAAACCTTCACCGGACTCTTCGTCTGAGGAATTAACCTCCAAATCTTCCTTCTTTTCATACATCAAACTCTTTTGACTTCTCATAATGTTCAAAACACGAAGCCGTTCTTGGATGCTGTATCCCCTACAATTAAGCCAAGCATCCCTTATCTGACAGAGACTGCTAACCATGTCATTCTGATGCTTCCTCAACAGATGATAGTGCTGTCGCTTCTTAAAAGAATTCAAGCCCTCCCTGTAAAGGGCAACTCTTGGCTCACACAACCCACCCTTCAGCATGTCAAATAACCTCTTCATGGGACTCCCAAAATGCAAGTTGCAACCAGTTAAAAGCTCTTTCAATGTCAGAACAAAAGTCTCCTGGTCCATGTCGGGCAGATACCTGGCAAGCTCGAATCGCTCCTCCTCACTCAAGCATTCATTCCATACATCCAGAGAAAGTATATCTTCTAGACTCGCAAGATCATATAGTTCCAACGGAATGCTGCAAGTCTGATTCCCAATCTGACAAAACTCAGCCCCAATCTCACCCAATTCCAGCAAATCAAAGTCATCAGACCCTGCCCCAGAATCGGCATCATCAAACTCATCATCCTCGTCAGATTCCATACCCGAGCATCGCCGCTGAACCACATCCTCATCACTAGACACAGTTTCCCTACTCCGGAGCGAGAACTCCGAATCAACCCTCGCCACCTTGAAGTTGTTCTTCTCAATCGCCATCACACATAACACCCCGCCAAAAAACTTCAAAAATTTTGAACCACGCAGAGTAAATCCCAATCTAAAACCCTAAGCAACACGAAACAAAAGAAACGTAAATCATAAAACTCTACCATCTCAACTTCTCTAAGGCGAAGAAACAAAAAGATCAACCAAACAACAAACTAAAAAGAAATTGAAAAAAAAAATCAAAGATATTGGAAAAGTATATATATTAAGAAAACTAAAAAAATTGAGATATGAGAGTGGAATACCTGAATGGATCGCAGTGGTAAAATTGAGAAGGAAAACACACGGCGGAATGATGGAAGTGCGAGAAGGTGATTGTTAATGGAGAATGAGGTTCTGTGGAATTAGTATCGCGCAAAAGCGAATCTCAGAAACCCTAATTAGGGTAAATGAGGCGGTGGTGAAATTATATAGAGAAAATAAAAAGGGGTCGAGACATAAAGGAAGGTGCAGGGGTGAAGAAGACGAAGGTGACGTGGAGGGAGAGGGACCGTTTGATTGTGATTAGAGCGAAAAGACGAAAAAGGGCACCGCACGAGCAGAGTCAAAGAGACAAAGGAAATTGGATAGTGAAATCAACTCATTAAAATATTAATATATATTAAAAATTAAAAATAAAATTCTTAATTAATTTAAGTAATTCAAAATCAATATATTTCAAATATATAAAATGCATCTCATTATAATTATAATTATATATAATTATATCATAATAAAAATAACAGTATAAATTATAAAAAAAAATTAAAATGATTCATTAATATACTACTTTAAGTAAAATAAAAAATTATATGTTAATAAAATACTTTTGATAATTGGATAAATATACTATTGATAATTGGATAAATTATATATATGTATAAATTTAATATGATTGATAAATAATAATTTTATTAATAATATTATAAGATGATTATGTTTTGTTATGTTGATTGGATAGAAATTTAATGACTTAAAAATTCAATCTAATTCAAGATTTATTTAATTATATTATTTACTAGTTTTTCTTTTTTCATGTAATGAATATATTTAAATTTTTTTAATTTCAAAATATAAAATTACTTTAATCAATAAAATTAATTTTAAAGTTGATTTACAAATGTTTTATATATAACGATAATTAAATAAGTTTAAGTATTAATTTCATAAGATAAAATATTTAAAATATTTGTATATTATTGTTCACTAATATTTTTAAAAGACAGAAAATAATTTATTTAAGTAATATTATTTTTTTCAATATATATTAAAAAGTATTTAATAAATAATCCAAAGGGTCTTTAAATACTATATTGTTGTAATTAAGAATTCAAAAATTTAACTACAAATTAAAAAAAATGAAATCTGAAATGTAAATTAAATTTAAAGAATAAATATGTTAAAATATCAAAATTTTATTTACCTATAATATTTACTCATTTCAATAATGATATTTTATTTCATATAATGAATATTAAAATTAATATTTTTAGCTTTTTAAAATAAATAGTATAATAAAAAATTAAGACCTCACAACGAATAAATATAATTTAATTAAACTAAAATCTGTTAAAAAAATTAATAGGAAAACTGGTAAATATTTCAAATTTAAAATTCAGTAAAAAAATTAAAAAAATAAATATATTTAGATCGAGTTGAGATTCAAAGAAAGAAATGTGTAAATAAGTTTATGTAAGTCGAAATAAATTACTATTTAAAAAATTATTTTATGAAAATAAGTTACTTATTTTTTTAAGAAAGTAAGTTAGTTAGACTAAATATTTTTTTAAAAAAATATTTAGTCTAACTTCTTCTTTTGAAGAAAAGCTAAACTAAAAAAAAGTTATGTAAATTGCTTAGTATATTACACAAGATAGTCCAAGAATTACGCTGGTCTGCTTTTGTATACGGAAAGGCCAATGTGATGTGTAAGATTGAATATGCGACTATTAATAGTATTTGGCAAACGGCTTGTTCTATTCCCTTATTAATATTAAGTATTGACAATATTTAAAGCAAGACATTTTGATTCGTCTTTTTTATTTATTTTTGATAATGGGGCAGCTAATGTGTTTACAAGATTATTCTTAATTAGTGAATAAATGTATTAGTCTTTTAACGTTGTCTTAGCTATGCTTAGTTGACAATATTGAAAATTTACCACTAAAAAAATTTAACTTAAAAAATCAATTTTTTTAAACTAAAAAATTCTAAAATTATCAAATTCTTTTAACTTTAAGTTTACAAGTCTTATTTTAAATATCTTTTCATTCCACTCTATTTTCATCTATCGTATCAAATAAAGTGCGCATGAAGGAGGAATTTTAGATAATTCTAATATTTATAAATATGTAATCTAATAATAAAATTATTCACATTTTGAATGATATAACACTTTAAAATAAGACAGTACGATGAAATATATATATATATATATATATATATATATATATATATATATATATTTATTTATTTATTTATTTATTTTTATTTTTATTTTTTTTAATTTGTATGAAAAATTGTAACTTAACATGGATTAGTAGTATGAAATAGTTTTGTACATTGCAAACATCATCATATTGTAGATTTTGTCCAGATAATTCTTACCGTGATAACAAGTTAGAAATGGAAGACCGTACAATTCTACAACGAATAAGAAATGAAAATAAAGTCGAAGGCAATAGCCAAAACCTTGAAATTTGCACATTTTAACAAACCATGTGATGTGGTGGCAAACAAATAAGTGATTTGAAATCATTTTCTCTAATTCTTGTATAGTAATATGACAATTAATTATATGAATATAAGAAAGAAAGCAACAATTTTGAATTTTGTTGGAGAAAAATAGAAATATCTTAATGGCCAACTTAGTTTAATTTATATCATACCCGTTAAACATTCTGCCACGACACCAGCAAGAAGGCCATCGACTGTATCAACCACGAGACAGACAAATTTTAAAAAAACATGAACAAGTCTTGTGAAAACTATGGATTTGAAAACAAAAGTCAAATGCAGAATCATTTAAGTATGCAACCTTCCACTTTTCTTGTTTAATTTAGTACCATAAGCCCTTGTCAATCTACCCTTATATGTTTGTTTGTGTTTATATTTATATTTATGTAGTAAATATATTATTATAAGTATAAATTATTTATATTATTTAATAGTTATAAATATAAAGTATATATAATATTAATTTCGTAAATATTACTAAAATTGTCTTTATTCTAGTAGCTTTAGTTATTAGTTCTATAGTTTCTTTTGGATGAAAGTTCATGGGATCAAGTCTATTAAGATTTTTTCTTTTCCAAACTCAACAAGGTCCTCATACTCCCATGTATATTATATCCCTAAGTACATTAAGAATCAAAGTTCATTTATGATTTTTGTAAGAACCAAATAGAAGTCAAAAGTAGGTATTACTAAGCCTTTAAAATTAAACTATTTTTATTTATCACATTTTTACGAAAACAATAAATGCATCTAAAGTATTATCATTAAAATCTTTTAAGATCTTTATAATCAAATAGAAATTGCATCTAAAATAGTTATTAATAATAACCTGTTTTATTATCTAATTTTAAAAAGAATTTTTTTTTAGGAATAAACCCACAATTAATTTTGTATTAATAACAATAAAAAATTGAAAAAATAAATAGATTTTAGGAATTATTTTTACTACAGATTAGAAAACAATAACAACATCAAACAAGATAAAATGAAAATAAATGAAAGAAACTAATTTCATTATTTTTATTTAGGAATTTCATCAGTCAAAATTAAATTAGAAAGTTGTTAGAATCAATTCGGGTTACCTTTAGATTTTGTTTTAACAGAAAATATAAATTAAAGCCGAAAATATAAGAAAATAGAAAAATAATAAAAGGCCATAGTGAGTGTAGACAAAAATGAACTCTGCCTCCATCCCGTTACAAAACAGTTGGGCCACTCCCAATATGAATGATAAATGCTGGGCCGTTCCATGTTCTATCCCAATAAAACAACCAAAAAAGAAATCGAAGGTTCCTCGCATGCTTTCAATGTCTGTGTTCCTATTAAGTTATAACTAAAAATATCACTTTATCTTTAAAGAAATTAATGAAAAGAAAATTAGTTAGATAATTAGCTCCAGATACCTCATGATTAACTAGAAAAAAAAACTAACATAACAAACAAACAACAAAATATATTTTCACAAAAAATATAAAATATATTAAAAAAAATTGATCGATTCAAATTCAATTTCAGCCGAATAAGCACTGCACTGGTGGGCAAAAGCACCAGTAAACTAAAATTGATAGGAAGGATAAAACGAAAGTAGAGTGAATAAACAAACAGAAAGGGGAAAAATAGGTCTGAAGCAGATTTACATTTTAAAAAGTTTAAAGTAAAAAGACTGATCCAAGATATACAAATAATATTCAAAATAAAAAGTTAAAAATTAGAAAAAATTATGAAATATATTAAAAAAAATAACAAAAGTGTTTAAAATATTTTTCAAAAGAATTTAAATAGTAAAATATACGTAATTTTGGAAATGTTCTAAGATACAACTGAAGAAAAATTATACTAAATATAATGAAAAACATTATAAAATAGAAAATTAAAAGTAAATAAAAACATCATAAAAAATTGTATTGATTGATGATAACATAAATTAAAAAAATTAAAATAATAAAATACAATGTAAAAAAGTTTGAACAAATATGTAAAAGGAATTTACTTGGTATATAAGAATAATGTACAAAATAAAAGGTTTAAAGTAGAAAAATATATACGATGAAATAAATTAAAAAGAAAACACAATAGTGCATAAAATATTTTTTAGCAAAATATAATTTTACAAAATATTTTAAATAATAAAATATAAGTTAATATTTTTTTATCCTCTAATTTATTTTTGAAATTTATTTTGGTCCTTTATGTACTAAAACATCATACAAAGTAATCCTTTTCCTCGTTCTAGTTAAATCTAGCATTATAAACTACAAACTCTAGAGCCAAATCCTAAACTCTAACCCCTTATAGAACCTAAAAATTCACCAAAACGAAATCCAAAAAACAAAACAAAAAAAAAACACAAACCCTAATTAAACCTTTTAAGGAATATAAATGATATTATAAATATAAAGGTCAATAATCCATTTATCACTTGCAAAATACTAGTTAAATATCTAGAATGTATCTTAATTTTATATTAAATTAGAATTGGTATGATTTTTAAATTAATTATTGTAAAAATTAATACATTTATGATATATAAATATCGGATGAGAATATAAAACAAATTTCCTTGTAACCTATTTTCTAAGTTAACTCAACTTAGAAGATTTTTGCACTAGACAGTTGCAGCATCAGTAATGCAACAAGAGCAGCAAAGCAAGGAAATGGAAGAAGATATGCACTCTTTTGTATCAAAATACAAAAAAGGCAGAGGTGGGTTTTCACGGGATGCAATCATGCTTTTAATTTATATTATCATATTAACAAACTCGTTTTGGTATGCATTTTTCAGGCTATTGAAGATCTTAGAATGCGGGTAGGAAATTGAAAAGCATGTATGGTTCTGGCATTAAAGCTTTGGACAATTTAGCTGAGGAGATTAAAGGAAATAATCAGTTAACTTTTGAAGAGTTGAATTCTGAAGTGGCCAAGCATTCATCTGCCTTGGAGGATGTAAGGGTCGTCTCTTACACTTTATAAATTTATTCTACGTGAGCTTTCTTAGTGTGTTTAATTTAAATTTTTGTGCTTCAGCTTTTTCAAGGCATTGCATCAGAAGCTGATTCATTACTAAATGATCATCAAAGTAGTCTCCAAAAGCAAGAGGTCAAGTTAACTGCCTATGCTCGACAACAGGAAGAGGTGTGTGATTTCTGGTTTGTAGGGTGAACTTCAGAGTTAGAGATGCTAAATTCTTTGCTATTGCATGTAGGCACATGCCAGAGCAGTGGAGAATACGCGTGCAGTATCTAAAATAACTGTCAATTTCTTTGAGACATTACACATGCATGCATCCAATTTGATCCAAATTGTTGAAGAAGCACAATTTACCAATGATCAGAAATTGTACGAACTTCAAAAGAAGTTTGAGGTGACTCAAGTGCCTTTTTTGCGGAATTTGCACAAATCAAGATTGGAAATTTTTTAATACTATTTTCTTTCTTAACTTTGATGCCATCTTATTCTTTACTGGTGTAGGAGTGTACTGCGCAGGAAAAAAAACAACTATTGGAGAAAGTGGCAGAAATGCTAGCTAGCTCTAGTGCTAGAAAGAAAAATCTGGTAGCTGTTTCTTTTAGACATGCTAAGCTTACCTAGTACCTACAGTAGCTTCTGTCACTACTTGAATGTAAGTTCTTTTCTGCTTGTTAGGTCCAAATGGCAGTCAATGATCTTGGGGAGAGTGCAAACACTAAAATAAGTAGGCTGAGGCAAGAAACATTAACCATGCAAGATTCCACTTCTTCTGTTAAAGCAGAATGATCTCTAATTCCTAAGCACCCATTGGAAAGATGAATAACCTTAGCTTAGAGCCGCACTCTGAAAGAAAGGAATTTTTTATTCCCCGCTCCATTGACTTACGAAAAGGTTTTCCAAACACCAGACATTGGTAAGTACTAATTGAAAGACTTGGGTTTACCCATATCACTCATACGGACAAGCTTCATATTAAGATTATGATTTGGTTACCTTCAAGTCTTCCTTATTATATTAATAGTTCACTAAACTAAAGATATTTATTCAAAAGAATCTCTTTCCATAATAAATTGGCCGTTGTAAATATTAGTATATTTCCAATGTAAAACAAATTATGATTATGAAACATGTTGAGGGACTTTAACCCATAATGTTTATGAAACATCTTAAGAATATGAGTTTTGGAAAGTCCTTTGATATAATTGATTAGTCAAAGTTGTTTTGTTTTGTTCTACTTTTATTGTATTTGATTTATGTAATTTATGATTCAATAATGTTATGAACATGTTGATGTCAATTATTTTATATGATAATAATTGTTATATAATTTTATTATTTGTCTCAATATGTTTCAGTTCATTTTTTAATGATGTTTCGTGAGAAACATGAATATGATTCTCTTAATATATTAATTGTATTTTCTTGGAAAAACACAATGTAATTTCTTTTATAATGATGTTTTGGAAAATACAAAACATCATTATAAAAAATACATTGTGTTTGGTGATAAACATGAATATGATCAATGTAAAAGATTGGTTGTGTTTTCTTAGAAAAACACAATGTATTTTTTTTTTGAAAAAATGTTTTGGAGAAACATGAATATAATTTCTTTGAGAGATTGATTGTGTTTTTTTGGAAAAACACAATGTTGGATCCATATGAAAGGGATCATATACAATGTGATGATGTATACTTCCACTTATACACTTGTGTTATGATTATGCTAAGATTATTAGTCATGTAATCATCCGTTAATTAAACTCTAAATAGTTTATTTTCACTTATGACCCTTAGTTAACAATTTTGTTAGTTGTATTAGTCATGTCTTGTGGTGATTATATTACTAATTTTTAGTCTAAATATTTTTTTTTGTCTATTTTATCCTTTAATTGATTTCACTTCTTCTTTAAATAATGCTGCATTGTTAATTAATTACTTCTATTCTCGTTTAGCCAAAATAAAAAAATAAAAAAAATAGACATGCATAGAGGCATCACAATATGTCTTTCTGTTAGTTGAAATTAAACTTGTGTCTTATATAACAATATATAAAGGTGATGCTAACTTTCAGTAATACAATTTTTTTGACCCATTTTACCCTTCAATTGCATTAGTCCATTTTATCCTTCAACAGCTACTAATGCAGTTTAACTGCATACTTTCCAATTTCAGCTTTTTTTTTTTTTTTTTTTGTAGTGTTGTATTATTATAAGTATTTTTTTTCTCATCTTACTAAGAAATAAAAAATACGGATAGATTAACGCGATAATATAATACATAAATCTTGTATATTTATTAATCGATATATCATTCTGATCACGAATGAATATGCCATTTGAAAATGAAATTCAAAACATCATGCCCCTATATTTATTATGTAATTTTTAAAAAATGAAAGAAAATATTATTTTCTTTTCCCAGGAATGCTTTTGATCGGTGTTTTTCATTAAATTGTTCCTATAAGAGACGAGAATCCAACTTTCATAAATTAGGAATTTTTTTTTAATAATATGAAAAGACTACCATATTCTTATCAGTTCACACAATACACTTCGGACTAATATAATATAACAAATAAGAAAAGTTAAGTAAGAATACCAATAAATATTTTTAATATTCATACTATAATTTAAAAAATAAAATATATTATTTAATTATTTAATATATTAAATATTATGTTTTTATATACTTTTTATTATTTTAATTCAATAAAAGTTGTCAAGCCTCTTAACAAACTATTTAAAAATATTAATTAATGTCACAATATTTTAGTAGAAAATCAGCAGCTTGCCAGTGATCATTTTAAAAAATGTCACAACCATAGGTTAAAAAAATGAAAAAACCAATGAGTAAGAAAATGTGTTTATCGTAATGAGAGAATTATTAACATTTCATTATATAATTTATTTGGGCGAACAGAATTGTCCGAGGAAATAACATCTGATCCTAATCGAATTGAAGCATATTTACAGGTAAAATAAGAATATGGTGAGATGCAATACAAGGAGCTCCTTAATCCATGTCAATGTACAAAAGGAGCTATAATTGAGATCATTAGATATTATATTGACCAAAAACGAATGAATTATTTATAGGGTGTAAAACATCCGCCTAATCTTTAAGCAAATTTCAGGAACCTTCAACATGATCACATTCTATTCTATCTTCTTCCCAATGTACAAGAATACTGCACCCAAAATATCTACTACCACAGCTACAACCACTTTTTAATGCTGATGGGACCAAAACCTGCACAAACATGTCTGTCATTGCATAGGTTACAAGTATAATAAACCAATTCCTACAATTTTATAAATCAAAAAACAACTAGAACATCCAAAGAAAGCTCCTATTCTCTATAAACAAAGCTCCTATCAAAACAAGGGTATTGTAATATACAAAAACAATCAAACATCAAAGTGAAGTTGCAATCAGAATAATGCCGTACCTGAAGAATTCATCACAATAAACTTGCACTCAGTAGTCCAACGGGCCTTTCTTGCCCAAATGATTCGTCATCAAAATCTTCATTTCTGGAATTTTCTTGGCATAACAACCTATTATCCTGAGCAGGATTTGTGTGAGGAGTATCCCAAACCATTGAATTACCCTCACAAACATTGCCTTGTTTGGGAGCATGATGAACGTCAACATTGTCCTCTGCATTCAGCCTTGTATCATTAGAAATAAGTTCCATTCCCTTATCTTCATCAATGCTTGATGGATCCACATTGAGATCTGAGCACAAATCATGTCCACTTTGCTCTCCAGTTCCTTGATAAGCAAGGGCCACTGTTCCTTGATCCGATTGATCGGCCACATCCTTTTTCTGCCTCCTCCATTTCTTTGTTGATGAAGTGCCGTCATCCTCAAAATCTTCCTCTTCTCTTTCTCTATGCAAATAAACCCACAATTTTCTTTCACCATCGAATTGTACACAGGGATCCCGTTCGTAATGTAATCGATCCAAGGCCCCACTAACTACTTGATTAATCTGTGCATCAGAGACATCTTCAACAATATATTGAGAATCTCTAATTAATGTACAAACATCTGCTCTAGTACCAATACTTCCAGGCAACCTGGCAGCTGCATCTCTGACCAGACAAAGAATTGTAACATGTGGTGGTCGATCGCGTTTCAACATAAAATGGTCTCGAGCTTTCGATGTTGGCTTACCACCACACCTTCTCAAGGGTGCAACAATAGATTTTTTCCCATCAGCTGCAGTGTACGAGAAGGCTCTATCAGGAATTGAGTACCTCAAAACTTCTTCCTTACGAAAATAGCCCCTCACTTCCTCAGAACTTGGGCTTATAGTGTTAAGACTCTTTTGGGCTCTAAGGTCCCTAAACCTCTCTTTCTCATCAAGGTTGACTTGCATCAATGCCAAAGGTGGTGCAGGAAGACTTCCAATCTGTTGAAGTGTTTCTTGACCACATTTTTAGCCAATTGGCAAAGGAATCAACCAATTTGACAAGCATCTTATGAGGAAGACCCCAAGCTTCAGGAGATGTCACCTCCTCAATGGTATCATGGTCACATGAATTATTAGAAACCGGTCCAGTCCATGACCAACTTCTTGTAGATTTTTCATAAAGTGCTAGCATCTTCCACCCCTTTGCTCCTAAAGGTGCTGTTTTTGAAGAGAATAACTTCAGAACACCTCTGACCAAATCCTGCAATGGCTCTTGTGTCTCAAGTATACAAGGATCACCAGGGTTTGATCTAACACGATTAACAATCTCCTGAACAGTTAGAGATGACATATGCTGTTGATCAGCATGCTCACGACTAGAAGCCACCTTCTCATTTGAAAGATCATAACTGATGCTGCCTTCCTGTGCTTTGTTATGCTCTTCTCTCAGCTTCCCCGCCTCTAAACTGTCTTCTCCAACTTGGTTAATCATTGCCATGCGGACTGCTGAGAGAAGATGTATAATCGAAAATGAGAATCCACTGTGAACAGTAGGAGTGATCAAAGTAAATGGTTTTTTCTGTGGCTTAGTTTCCAGCTCCATGTCTGCTGCTCCTGTATCCATAACAAGTGGTTCAGAATTTTCCATATCTGAACCAATTGTCACAGCTTCTGTTTTTTTCTTTGACTTCCTCTTCAAGGAAGTGTAGTCGTCAGTTTTGGGTAGAAAGTTAGACAGAAGATTGCCACTTTCATCTCTTTCGTCAAGATCTACCACATCGCTCTTCACTTTCCGCTTCTTTGCTGCTGAGTTGCAACCCAGTAATGATGTCTTAGATTTTTCGTTTTGACCACCATCATATGCATCATATTTTCTTCCTTTTCTCCCAAACCGACTCTGCCCAACTTCATTCCCATCTAACAGCAACCGTTTTTCAAGCGAGTCATCTTCCTCGTCAGCCACGTAATCATGCAAGTATTTTGACCTCAGGATGGGGCGATCAAGGCCAGTTCTCTGTTTCTTTTTTTGCATTGTATTATATGAATTCAACGAGGGTCTTTCTAACCCTTCAACAGGTTCCCGGCCATTCCGGCCCATCATGTAGACCTCACTCCAGTCATTGTCATCACCATTAAACTTATCTAAACCTGATGGATAGCTCTCTTCCACAAATTTATCAGCTGAATTAAACAGAGGACTACCGTTGCATACTTTACCCTTCTGCTTTGATTTTGAAAGGTAATTTTCAACCAAAGGCATTTGCCCCTGCTCTCCAAACCTTCCCTTCTTTTTTGATTGTTTTATTCCATGTTCCTTCATATCTTTCCTAACATACTTGAACTTCTTAGGATCCAAGTGAGACTTCAATGATGTCATGTGCAAACCATCAGCAGAACCCAACAAGTACGAATATTTGCTCTGCAACAAAGGATTGTTATCCTCATCGTCATTCAATTGCTCTGATGAGTCTGATTCAGTTTCTTCACTTCTACGAAGCATCCTGTTGTCCCTCAAAGCCATTGTATCCTGTCCTCCATTCTGTCTAAAAGTACCCCTCATCTTCTCTTGCAATGAATTTGTTCTGAAGTGAGAGGATAGAAGTCTATCACTCACTTGTGGGGAGGAAGACCTATAAGCCAAGTAACTTACATCAGGAGACTCCTCTCTTTCTTCCGTTTCTCACTCCTTGGATTCCAATCATTATACTTAAATGGTGGGTTCATAGCAAAATCCTCTCCTTGCGTTTTGTTGGTGCGGAAAGCTTCATTAAGATCTGATGAACCAACCAGATTTCCTTTATTTGACAAATGTGAGCCCCTCAGTCTAGATTTCATCTGATCAACACTTCCAAATTGCTGAGCATTTTCAGGAGACTTAGCCTTTCTAGAAATATCATAGGAACCTCTCTTAGAGGATGGCTTTACTGTGAACATTTTCATATCTGAAGATTGGCTTGGATTTCTAGTGTATCCATGCAGACCAGCCTTTGAAGACAAAGATAGATCCATCAAATTGTCATAATCTATTTCATCACCTCTCAGAAGGTCAAGCCTCTTTCCTACTCTTGGATCACCAGATCTGTCCATCAGGCTACCACGCAATACATTACGATCTTGTTGGACATATGTAAGTTCCTCATCATTCTCACTGTTCCTAAGCTGATCCCTCATCCTGAGCATTGACCCTGAATCATAACCAACTGATTTATTCCGTTGGGGAGGAACAGTGGCTGAACCATTCAGCCCAGGATCCAAAGCATGGTAATCAGAAGAAGAATGGCCTGCCAGATCCTTCACTGAAGGCTTCTTTGAACCAGCCAACTTTAGTATACCCTTTGGATTTTTCTTTCCATACTTCTCTGGTTCCAAAACCACTAGTCGTCCTCGTGAATGAAATTCTGAGCCTGAACTCACCCCATGGGAAGGATAATGACCCATTTTGTGCACAACTTTCCTATCCTTGTTCTTCCTACTCCATAAACCTTCACCGGACTCTTTGTCTGAGGAATTAACCTCCAAATCTTCCTTCTTTTCATACATCAAACTCTTTTGACTTCTCATAATGTTCAAAACACGAAGCCGTTCTTGGATGCTGTATCCCCTACAATTAAGCCAAGCATCCCTTATCTGACAAAGACTGCTAACCATGTTATTCTGATGCTTCCTCAACAGATGATAGTGCTGTCGCTTCTTAAAAGAATTCAAGCCCTCCC